>OX359268.1:27338734-27693734 GCA_947179155.2 Hedera helix | reverse complement strand
GTTACAATTATACGGTCAAATACAGTTTTACTTCAGTTAAACTATGACAACGTCAGTCAAACCGTATTTCGGGCAACTAATTGATCGGAATCGACAAAAAGGAACAATATTGTATTTAAAAAATTCATGGGGTTGTTAATTGTTTATTCACAAACATGTGGGTTAAAAACAAAAAACCTTACAACTTCGGAGTACAGTTTTGTCATTTGCCCTAGATTTTATCATTAAAAGATTATGCTTATTTTTGTCTTACAAAATTAATACTTGAAAAAAAAATAACAAAAGAAAGTAAGACTATTGGACCCAAAGGACTTAAAAATAGACCAAAAGAAAAGAGGAAGGGAGGGGGACAAAGCTTCATGAATTGGAGAATGAGACTTTTGACTTGGACATAAATTCAAATTCAAGATTTTTCTAAAACTTTAGCATTGTTATCATGTTCTCGTCTTTTATAGTTCAAAGTGATGCGGTTGTGTTCTGGCATTAGATCTTCTGTAACTAAAATTCTCTGTTTTTCTGTGTCGAGATCTATGACGACGGTTTTAAGGGTCTATGGCGACAGTATGTCTCGTTATCATAGTCCTACAAAAAAAAATAGGATTATGGCGACAATACATACCTTCGTCATAGATCTTAAAAACCATCGTTATATGCCTCAACAAAAAAAAATAGAGAATTTGATTATAGAAGATCTCACCCCGTTGTGTTATACTTTATTTGGTGTTGTATAATTTTTCTACTCGTTAATTTAGTCGTGCTTTACTCCAAATTGATGGATACATGCAAGTAAAAATGTAGTATAAGGCATGAATTAATTAAGATTGATTAAGATTATTTAAAAAAATAATGTAGTTTTACCCCTTAAAGTTAATTTTTTTTTTGAGTTTTATTAAAAAATATATTTTTAATTATAATTTTGATACAAAATTACGTTGTTTTATTAAATAATCTTAACTAAGCTCGGCTAATAACTAAGGCTAATAATTAAGTCTGCCTTAAATTACATTTTCCCTACATGTAATATCTTTTTACGCAACTTTCACGATAAATTTCTATTCTATTTGTCTTGCAACTATTTGGACTCTTGTTGTATGTTGAGAATCTTATATTGGAAAATGATTTTCAAAAAATGTACAGTAAAGAAAAAGAAAAGAATAAAGAAAAATAGGCATAAACTTTTTTGTGACGCAAAATCCTACTATTAAAAATGCAAGATAAGATTTGAGGAAAAATTTATTTTGCAGGAAAAATAGTTAGCGGTGGGACTTCCGATTTTTCATAACACTAAAACACATGAGAAAATAAACGATTAATTGTCGTACTCTTTTTTTTCTTTTTCCATTTCTTTCTCGTTGTTCAAACGAAATTGATCTACGTAGGTTCATTTGACGAATTTCAGTTCATTTAACATAATGAACATCTCCCAGTGGAAGTATATTTACCACTAAACGTTTTGGCCCTGTGTTAGTACTGCATTTCACAAATAAAGTCTACACTATTGTTTTACAAAAGATACTAACATTTAGTAAAACAAGTTTGACGGTCGTGTCTAGACCTGACAAACAGGTCGGGTCATCAACGGGCTAGGTCGGGTTGGATCAAAATGGCCCAGGTTTTTTTGGGCAAAAAATAGACAGTCCAGACAGGCTGGCCTGACCTGTAGGTTATTTAATTATTTATTATTATTATTATTTTATTTTTTTATAATTATGAATCATGACATGATTGTTTTGATTTTGGCCTATTATTTAATAAAAATATATTCATTAACAAAAAATATTGAAAAATTTATGTTTAATTAAGAAATAATTTTAACTTTATAAATTACTGTGAGAATTATTTATTTGATTAAATATGTGAAACTAATAATTGTAATTAAATAATAATTTAAAAAAAATACTAGAATAATATCACAAACACATTACACATGTATATATTTATATAGTGACAATTATTTGATTGTAGATATAACATATTCTGCTATGTGCAAGTATATAAAAATATAATTTGTTAATTATTATTTTTTATTAACATTTGATAATCAATAATATTTTAAATTTTGCCTTATCTAAGTTCTTTCATATTTTATAGTCATATGTTTGAAGATAATATAGTATTGCGAACAAATGAATAGAAGTTTTGTTCCATAAATGGATCTAAACGATTAATAAATTAAGTTATTTTCAATATTTTTTTATGTATTTATTTTTTTTGAAAAAAAAAATGGGCCACGGGCCTGGCCACCCACAGTCTGGGTAAAAATGACCCATTTTTTTTTGGGCTGAAAAATGTAAGTCCATAGCCCACTTTTATCCGGTTGGGCCGACCTGCGGGCTTGGGCCATTTTTGCCAGGTCTAGGCCTATCCGTGGCACAGGTCAATTTGCATCCCTTTATTTTTTAGGGTTAATTACATATTCTAATATTTTTTATGAAAAAATTACAATAAAAATGCATTAAAAACATATTTATAAAAAGAGTGCATTTTTAATCTTTTATTTACATAATAAATACAATTAGATTTAGTTTAAATTAATTTGAGTGATGATGTGGCCATGATCCCTTTAATTTAGTTGGGTAATTTCAAAATTTAAAATTCTAATTAAATTCACTTATTTTTCTCTTTCTTCCATTTTCTCTTCTTCCGCCATTTTCATCTTCTCCATCTTTCTCTTTTCTCCATTTTTCACTTTCTCTTTCCTCCATTTTCATTTTCTCCATCTTATTCCGCCATTTTCTCCGCCGATTTTTTTTTCATCTTTCACATTCATGGTGGTAGTTGTGGCGGAGGAAGAAGATGGTGGTGGTTGTGTCAAAGGAAGAAATGGTGGTGGTTGTGGCGGAGAAAGAAGATGGTGGTGGTTGTGGCGAAGGAAGAATATGGTGGTGGTTGTGGCGGAGGAAGAATATGGTGGTGGTGGTGGTGGTGGTTGTGGTGGAGGAATACCTTTGTATTAATGGTTGGTTACCCCTGTATTAAGGTTTGATTACCTTTGTATTAAGGGTTGGTTACCTTTGTATTAAAGTTTTCATTTAGTAAATTTAGGTAACCAAACAATAGTATATAGGTAACCAAACACTAGTATGGAGGTAACTAATTCCTGAATGTGTAGTAACTAGTTTTGGTTACCTTTGTATTTAGGTTGGTTACCCCTGTATTAAGGTTTGATTACTTTTGTATTAAGAGTTGATTACCTTTGTATTAAAGTTTGGTTACCTTTGTATTAAAAGTTGGTTACTGGTTACCTTTGTATTTAAGGTTGGTTACCTTTATATTAAAGTTTAGTTACCTTTGTATTAAAAGTTGGTTACTGGTTATCTTTTGCAGACTTCAGCGAGGAAGAAGGTGGAGTCAAAGTAAGAGAGATGAAGAAATTGAATTGAAGTAATTTAATTTACTTCTCTTTGATTTAAAAAATTTGTAGAATTTAATTTAATTTTCCTTGATTTAAGGGATTTGTATAATTTAATTTACTTCTCCTTAATTTAAGGGATTTGTAAAATTGAATAATTAATATGATTATTGTATTTGCACTCTTTTTGTAATTATTTTGTAAATGTATTATTCTTGTAATTATTTTTTAAAAGTTGTATACTTCTGTAAAGTACCCTATTTTTTATACATATTTAATAATTTTATTGACATATATTTATTACTTTTTATTAACATAATATACATATAATGTTAATAATTTGGATCAACATATTTTACCACGATTAAAAAAAATTTAATTACTTTTATTATTGTGTAATTGAAAATTATAAATAATTGGTAAGAAAGAACTTTTCATATATTTACTTCTACAATTTGAGTGAAATTAATTATATTTATTTGATTAAAGTTACATATAACTTTTAATAGTTCAAGAAAAAACTTATCATATTATTTCTCCACAATTCAAATGAAATTAATTGTAGTTATTAGTTACCACATTAAATGTAATAATAATCGTCCCAGTTAACTCATCAATTAGACTGAGTTAAATCATTCTAATTGATGAGTTTACTTGAATGGTCATTTAATTAATCTCCTTTCATACTTGTATATATAATTAGATTGATAACTTATACAAGATACGAGTTAGTATCGATAATAGAATTTAAAATTATGGTGTGTGATATTTAGTATTTATAATTCAAGTATAAATAATATAATATAAATGGTAGTATTAGTAATACATTGAACATGAAGAAAAGTGAAAAATTATATATATCTCAAAATCATTGTATATGTTATTTAATAAAGACATATATATCTTTGAAATATAATAAATAATATCAAAATTTTAGTATAATTATGAATATAACATATATTATATCAATAAAAATAATGAACTCGATATTAATTCGAGACTAACTCAATAATTAATTAAAATAACTTAATCAATTTAACATACAGTAATAGATAAGGTATTGATTTACGGGTCACACAACGTATAAAATCATTTTAGGACCCATTTACATCACCTTTTACGACTCAAATAACTAAATAACCCTTTATACAAGATAACCGGTTTTATTACTAGGATTGTACAATTATAACAACTAACATACATAAATTATTTAAATATTTAAAATCAACACAAGTAAATAAAAAAGACTTTTATTCTCGGACTTTTTACCACCTTTATTATTATTTTTTTTACTAATAGCTAAATACTATATTTGTTGCAAAATTTAAGGTTATTTATTTATGTAAAATATAAAGGCAAGCTAGTGATCCTACCCTAGGTGTAGCTAGGGTATGCAAATAAGCTAGGGTACGCAAATAAGCTAGGGTACGTAAGCTAGGTGTAGCTTATTTACGTACAACTAAATTTATAAATAAGCCAAGATTATTTGGCACCAATTATATGGAATGAGACATGAAATGGAATAAAAAAACTAAGCATGTAACTATAGGCCTTTAAGCGCATGAAAATGATATTTTTCACGTGTTGTTGGTAATTCTATATTTAGAAGTAACATTTTTGGGCTGAAAGAGTAGCGACAAGAGTTTCTCTTTTATCATTAGCATAATCACTCTCTAGTTTTTATCGTCTTAATTTGTAAGAATTTAGCCTTAAGGCAAAATAAAAATTGACCCACTCCATTTTGAGACCAACAAAAATATACGGGGAAAAGACTCGAAAGTCAAAATAAAGCCACCTACAAAAAATTACGGCTTTTTTATATTTTTTTTTATTAAATTATCATTTGAATCCCAATATTTGTAAGGTTATTGAAATTTATACTTTAATATTTAAAATGAACCTAAGTACATCTCAAGATTCTTTTTTATTAAACAAAATGAACATTTCAATATTTTAACAGGTCAAAATGCATCTCGATTTTTTTTTTCACCAAACAAAATGCACTCTAATTTTTCTTTCACAAAACAAAATGCACAATCACTTTTGACCGGTAAAAGTCTTAGAGGATGCATTTTGCTTAGCGAAAAGAAATTTGAGATGTATTTGGATACGTTTTAAATATTATGGTGTAAAACTCAACAATCCTACAAATAATTTTGGAGTGCAAATTGTATTTTAATCTTTTTTTTTATATATGCAAAAGATCAAATTACCAACCAGTTTCTACTTTTTGTTTCCCTTAGGTTTAGAAGACTTGAGTCGGCCCGTTTATACAATGGGTCATTATAGTATAATGGGCCTATTGATATCCAGTCATTCAATACCACACTTAAATCCGATCCCCTACAAAAGGAGGGGTACTTTCGTAAACCTTCCAATTTCAAATCACCAGCGCCTACAAATTAAGCCCGCCGATCTGGATTTTAATTTTTACTTCAAAATCGACAGAGAAAAAAAGGAGAGAGAGAGACGAAATGGAGAAGATAAGCGTAGCAGTGAGATTAAGACCAGCGGCGAACGAAGAAGAAACTTACTGGAAAGTTGAAAACACTAATCAGATTTCTGTTCAGAGATCTCTCGCCGTTTCTGCTCCTGAAATTTCTTACGCTTTTGGTAATATATTTGTTAATTAAAGTTGAATCAGATATATTTATGTATTTGTGTTGATGTATTTGTTGACTGAGGTTGAAATTGTTTGATTTGATGATTAGAGATGTTTGTATGCCTCAGATCATGTATTCGATCAGGATTGTACAAATGCTAGGGTTTATGAGCTACTTACGAAGGATATTATCCGTGCTGCTGTTCAGGGTTTTAATGGTGAGATTCTCTTTTTGTTTTTGTTTTTTTTAATTCTTCAATTTATGTTTGAGCTCAGTAATTTGATAGGTCAGCTAGTTGGTTTTTGATTGTTTGGTGTCCAAGTAGTAAGATTAATATATACATTGAGTTTTGGAAATGTAAAAAGGGGGAAATTTTGAATCTTTTCTTGTTGTTTTATTTTGGGGGTTTAGAATATGCAAATTTTAGCCATATATGATATTGAACTGTAGAAGCTTTTCTTTTGCTGGGAGTAAAAAAAAATGAAAATGTGTAATTATCTGAAAAATTATCCTCTTCTCCGGCATTTCTACTAGAGTACGAGCTCAGTCGGAGCAATAAGATTCATGCCCCCTTCTTTCTTGGATTGAGTAACATTAGGATAATAAAAAGTTACTTCCCCGTCCCACAGAAAATGTTTAGAGTACAAATGTTATATAAAGATTACTTTACCCTCAAAAGTACTTAATTAGGTGCACTTTTTTTAAGGGGAAAAAAGAAAATCATTAGTGTTAATTGGGGTCCACTTTTTTCAAGGGTAAAAAAGAGAATCACTAGTGGATGTCTATTGTGAATAAAATTGAAACTTAGTACTCTCTCTACTTTGTTTTTCTTAAATTATGTGAAAAATATATTTAAGACATCTCTCATGGGACAGAGGGAGTATGTTGCGAACTTGGATAATAATTGGGCGGTGAAGCTGAACTCATGGTTCAAGGGCTATTGCTGGTCCTGCATATGCTAAAATTTTCATTCAATACAAAGTTTGTGGAGCATGAGGCAATTATATAGTTATGAATTAAGCATCCTGGAACAGAGAAATTAATTTATGCCTTCTGATTTTTGCCCATTCTGTTAGTCTGACCCTCCAGTATATGTAATAAACTATTGAACTAAGCTTGTTATGAAAGCTTTGCCAATGAGTTTTTAAAAATATATTGTGCTGCTTGAGCAAAAGAAAATGTTGTGTTTCCCTGCAATCTTATAAGTAGAAGTCCTTTTAAGTAAGATATCATATTTATTTATTATCTCCAAGTGACTGAATGATAAATCTGAGACATGCAGGAACTGCATTTGCATATGGACAAACTAGCAGTGGCAAGACATTTACCATGAATGGTTCCCAAAGTGATCCAGGAATTATTCACCAGGCGGTGAAAGATATCTTTAGAAATATTCAGATGGTATTATCATACCTTCTTGCTGTTATTGTTGTTATCATTTCCAATTTACTTAATATACAATGGTTCTTTATTATAATAACTTTTGGTTACTGTTTGCAGACAACTGATCGAGAGTTTCTGATTCGAGTTTCCTACATGGAAATATATAATGAAGAAATTAATGATCTTCTTTCTGTAGAGAACACCAAACTGCAAATTCACGAGAGTTTGGAGGTGAACCATGGACTGATCCCTTGGGAGCTTTTTTCAGTTTTCTCTAAATGTATAAACATTGAATATTCTTGTTTTCTAGCGTGGTATATTTGTTGCAGGCCTTAGGGAAGAAATTGTTAATAGTGCTGAACAAGTACTCGAGCTCATCCAATCAGGAGAAGGTTTGGCCCTTAACTAGAAAGATCTTAGGCCTGTAACCTATTTGAATATAGTTGAATGCTAATATATATTTTGAAAATTGCTTCTTGCAGTTAATAGGCATTTTGGTGAGACAAATATGAATGTTCGAAGTAGCAGATCTCACACTATCTTTAGGATGGTATGTCCGTGAGTTTTGAGAAGATTTTGCTTTGCTGTTGAATCCAGTCTTTGAGTCATGCTCCTCATCTATCAAAGTTAAATACTTCTGCTTTTCGTTTATATGATGTTCAGGTCATTGAAAGCAAAGGAAAGGACACATATTTGAGCCTGGATGATGCTATTCGTGTTTCCGTCCTGGTTTGTATATTATTGCCGTGTCGTTTTGAAGTTAATTAGCAAAAGCTTGCATACCATTTCATATTTTGTACTATTAATTTTGTTTGTTTGCTTATTTGTTTTAGCTGGTCATCTATCTCTGACTAGTGATGGTATTGTGTATTCACCTTTTCTACCTGAAATAGAATTTGGTAGACTTAGCAGGGTCTGAGAGGATTGCTAAAACTGGAGCTGGTGGAGTTCGTTTAAAGGAAGGAAAATACATAAACAAGAGCCTAATGGTTCTCGGCACTGTGATTAATAAATTAAGTGAAGGCACAAAGCAAAGGTTTTTGTCAGCACACACTTAATGATCAATCTAATAGTTTCGCAACGTGTTAATGTGTTAAAATACTTTTTCAGGGGACATATTCCTTACCGGGATAGTAAGCTTACTCGCATTCTTCAACCAGCTCTTGGTGGTAATGCCAAAACTTCAATTATCTGTACTGTGGCACCAGAAGAGGTAGCCTAGTTATTTTTTCATATAAATGTTTTGTATGTGGTCAAATTCAATGCCAGGGTCTAATTCAGTACATCACTGATGTATTTAGGTCCACATAGAAGAAACTAAGGGAACCCTTCAGTTTGCTAGCAGAGCTAAACGTATCACCAACAGTGTTCAAGTGAATGAGGTTTGTCTACTATTCTGTATGCGACGATGACCACATTCTAACCTTATATTATCATCCCTCTGTTTCAAAATATAAGATCAATATTGACTTTTGAAAAGTCAACTTGAAATATTTTCCAAATGATGTGAATTCATTTAATTTTTGTCATTAAATTTATGAATTATAACCGTATAAAAGGTATTACTTATTATGAGAATTATTGTTCTTGAGTTCTCATAATTACTAAAACACATTCACATTGTGGAATGAGTTAAAGCGTTTATGAGGTGTATGGTATTAAGTTAATTTTGTGATTTTGATTTTGTCTTTGGTTTTGTTTAGATTTTGACAGATGCTGCCTTATTAAAGCGACAAAAGCTAGAAATCGAGGAACTACGAAACAAACTTCAGGTGGTGTTCGGATTTTATTGACTTCACCCTGACATGATTAAGAACCAACTAAACATGGTATAACTCTTGTTTAGGGATCTCATGCTGAAGTGTTGGAGCAAGAGGTTTTGAAATTGCGAAATGACATGCTCAAGGTAGATATGTATGTACTATTTTTTGGCCATAGATATATATAATAATTTGTATGTATTCATATCCTGATTTTGAAGATTATTTATCCCTGCCTACATGCAAATACTATCTTTGAAGTCTTATTTATTAATATCATGCTTGTATATGCATATTTTCCAATGGTTAGTACGAACTTGAGCGTGAAAAGCTTGCTATGGAACTGGAGGAGGAGAGAAAATCACACAGAGAACGAGATCCATGCGTTATGGAACAGCAGGTAAAAGTTTAATAATGTTTATTTCTTCAACTCCATCTGTCCTTTTGTAGTTTTTCTTAAACTGGCTATATTAACTCTATTAATCAATATTTGTTCTTCACTGTGATTTATTACTGCTGAACTAAATTTGCCTTATCCCAACTAAATGTAGTTCCAAAACCTGTTCCATTTCTCCATGTACCATGTAACCATTTGTCTCCAAAATCAGAAATGCAATAGCACCAGTAGGCTTTAAATTAAATCAAATTGTAAGAAAAATTGTCTCAATTTGCTGCCTTGAAAGAAAAATACATAAAAAAAATAAAAAAAATCTAAAGGTTTGGCCTCATATGTTATATCAAGTAAAAACTGTTGGCCTTGTTTTGCTTCAATCTAGTGTTCTAGGCGATTGCAGATATTGGTATTTTCTCCCCCATTAAACAACAACTGATATTTGAAATATGCATTCCTTTTTACCTGTTGCAGTAGCTTGATTGTCAATATTAGCCCTTCTTTACCAGTCTCAAAATTCTCCCTCCATTTTTTTGGATAATATGCTATTATATATTGATTGACCCAGGGGTTTGTAAGACAAAACTTGAAGGAAGAAAGCAGTGACACTCATACCACGGGCCAGGGAGATGCTTTTAGAACACCAAGTTTTAAGCCAGCTCCTACTTCTTTTGTTGTCAAACGATCACAACATTCAAGGCTATCTGAGTATAGCCCTCTTCCAAATACAATTGGCGATATTGCTGATGAAGATACATGGTTGAAAATGAACAAAGGCTTCATAGCTGACCTTGACTCACTTCACATGACTCCGGCTAGAAAAGATTTGTCTTTCCCATCAAGTGGTGGAACTTCTGTGAGTTTTTAACTGTACTGCTTTGATTCATATTCAATATTTCATGAGAAACAGCCATGTCTTGTAGCTGATAAAAACCCTTTTTTAGGACTCATAGTAGATAAACTCTGATTTTGCTAACAATTTGAAAAACCATATATCTTTGTCCTTATATAGCAACCTGTTTTATTAACAACAATGTTGAAAACGTCACTAGTTATACTGTGAAAACAATATAAATACATACTTTCAAAAGTTTAAACTCTAAGTAAGCTTTTGAATGAAATAATTGGTAGTGCAGTTTGCTTGTTAAAAGCACTGAAGTCAAGACATTCATTTCCCTGCCACCATGTGACAGTTTTGACTCGTGAGATTATTTTTCATTAACAATAAGAAATAGAAAGTATATGTTTGTTTGATAAATGATTTTAATTTTCTAGTTGTGAAAAATAGAATCTTTCTGGAACTTCTCAAAATGTGCTTAACTTAGTATACTATGATTGTTGATTACGACTAGCTCCCCTTTCCAAGTTCTTTTACTGTGTAATTTGTTAATGCAAGTACATCTCTTCTCCTTGATAATTCTGCCAGAGTTGGTCAGTTGAGAATTACAAAGAACAAGTGCAGAATCTTCAGAGACAATTGGAACTTGTCACGGAAGAAAGAGATGAACTCAAGGTTAGTCATCACTTATCAATGCTGTAATCAGTTCTCTTGTTATCTTTCTAATCAATCTTTTAAATTTTTTAATAAGCTGTCAAAGTTCCTAACTTAAAACCCATCAATTAAAGATTCAAGTTACACTCGCAGAATGCTGGATAATCGTGCCTTTATATTGGTGAATATATATATTTCAAAAATTATTAGTAGCATTTTCATTCTTTTCCTTGCAAGTATATAGTTCACGCATGCAAAATAATAATGAGAAAATAAAAGAAGAGAGAATGACACGATGCACGAAGGAAGGAAAGAAAGAAAACCCAAGCCCAAGAGGGGCTGATACTGTTTTTAGTATAACTTTTGATGAGTTATGGGGCCGTAATATATCAAATAGAAGCTAGCGACAAAAGCTACAAGACTCATTGCCTTTGGCCATGGTGGACATTATTTTAAGCCCAAAAGAGGTCAGGAAAGATGTGTTTGGGCCCTCCGAAGTTTTTACTACTTTTTGGACTTATTTGTGTTTTTTTCCTTTCGTAATTAGGGTTTCCAGCTGATTGTTTTAGCATTTAAAGGATTATTAATGTGTTTTTAGGGCTAACTCTTATTGTTCAGATTTTATCAAATATTGTAGTTGCTTATTCAATTAATCTAACTTCATGAATTGGTGTGATATGCAATTCCTGTGATTATTTCTATTCTTTATTCAGCCTTTTGCGGTGCCAAAATCAAAGCAAGGATATATATATATTCTATGTTGCGATTTTTGCATTGTAGCAATATAACAAAGATGAAATAAATAGAGCAGAGAAAAGAATGAACAAATAATTCACCGACAAAAAGCTCTCCCACTCCCTGTCCTATACAAAGGAAATGTTACTCTTTTCTTTGGCGGTATAGGGAGTATCTAAAATCAGTGAAGTTAATTTCTCATGTTCATGAAATTCTACAGAGACACCAGAAGGAACAAATGTTTGTGAACAATCGCTTGATGGAAGAGGTATCTGAACTTCAACAGGAGGCACTGCTAATCCGAGAAATCCCTAGAAGGTTGTGCGAGTCTGTGACAAGTTGCAAAGATATATACAAGGATGTTGTGTCTACTTTTCAGGTGAAATATTTACACCACATTTGCCTCCTCATTTCTCAACCTTGCTGCTTATATAATTCATCTGTATAGCATTTACAGTTTTTACTTTTGTGTTCCAAACAGAATTTTGTAGCTGATGAGAATTCTCCCACAGCAAAATTACTCTCTACCACATGTGACATTGGCACGTGCCTTTTGTCAACTTTAGAAACTCATTTTTCAGTGGCTACGGATAGCAACAAAACCTCCCTTGGGAACGATCTCCCGATTCAAGAACAATGCAACATGCTTTGCAAGAGGTTGGTTAATACAATTACATCCTTGGTATCGTCAGAAACACCAACTGTCAAAGATGAAAATACAACAAATACGCCGCATAGCTGCATAAATAAGGTAGCAGCCTTGTCACAATTATCAAGATGCCAAATGCCAATTTCAATACTATGCATCCTGCTATTGGCTTTCTCTGTCTCCTCTTTCAGTAGTATGATGATATGAATATTTCTGTCTGAAAGAGTTGTAGGTCTTTTCCTTTTCATCTTTCATTTCAAGGTTTACCTTTTTAATGTGATCAAGGGCTGCACTTTGGGAGGCGAAATTGCTTGTTGGAAGCAGAAACTGGGCAATGAAGTCAACTCAATCAAGGAAAAATACCAGAGCTTGGAGAAAAAGTTGGATATCAATAGCCGGCTTCTTGAGGTTTCAAAGGAAAGATATTGTAGTTTAGAAAGCGAATTCAATATTTTGATAGAAGAAAGAGATGCTCTTCTCCAAACTGTTTCTAGTTCATCTCAGAGACTTGCACTGGTTACTGACCAAAAAGATAAGGTGTTGGAGGATTTGAACACCGAAGTAAAGAGGAGGAAACATTTCCAAGAAGAGATCAAAGAGTTTAGTGCAGCTTTCTCATGCCGACACAGATCACTCATGTCTTTTCACACTGAATTCAAATCGAAAATTGAGAACTTGAAGGCGCAGAATTCAATACCCAAATCTCTTGGTTATTGAAGGTCCGACGTATTTGCTTTAATGTTGATTTATAATCTTGTGTGTTGAGCATATTTAAGTCTGGTTGATGGTCTTAGTTCTGTACTTTAGTAGACATTTGTCTAATCTATACATTATATTATGACTTTACATTTTTATGCTGTTTAAATTTAGGAGATACAGATGTTTTAGATGCCTAATATATGTCTGAAACCTTTGTTCTTGATTGGATATCGTCTGATTTCATTGAGCAAATTTCATTGAGATAGACATACTGTTACTATGATGTTATATATCATATCAATGTTGTAACAAATAGGGGTTAATATATGTTTTAGTTACTTTATTAATGTCGATTTTTATTGTGATTACTAACTCTTTTTTTGTTACAAATGCATTATTATAGTTATAAAAAGTTACAAAAAAAATTATTTGTTAAAATTCCATTCAAAAAAGTGTAACGGTTGACAGGTGTTGTTCATGTGCGACCAATCTTATGCAAATCATTTAATCTTAATAAAATTAATAAGAGTAATATAGACATTTGACAATCATTTTTTCCCTAAAATTAAGAACAAAAATCCCAAACTCATCACCACCATCTCCTACCTGTCACCACCGTCTCCTACCCTAGTTCACCACCATCACCCACCCACCACCAGTCATCACCAACATCCGCCACTTACCCACCGTTGCTCAGTTGCTACCAAAACTCATCCTATTTACTTGCAAAATCCCACCATCTCTCTAGATCTAGATCCATTACTTTGTCTCTCTCAGTATATATATGTAGAGCTTTTATTATTTTCTCTCAGTATATCTCCTATTTTCTTTTTATTCTCTCAGTAATTTTTATTTTCTGTTAAAAATTGACCAACTTTACATTGATCTAATCAGCATACCATAGCATAACTTTGACATAGAAAATGTGATGGAGTTGTGTATGAATTTGGCTTGTAAAAAAATATACTGGTAAAAGTTGATTTAGGTAACACAAAAAACTCAAATTGATTAATAGTATGATCTACGTCTAAGAACAAAAAAGAATTGTAAGAAAAATACGATTAGAATATGTACAAGGTGCCAAGGTTATATTAATACTCGTTTAGAGTTCAAACTTTAAACTACTCGAGTTTTCAACAATGATCTAAGTATATACTTAATTGATACATATTTTAAACTACTGCTTAATACATACTCTAATAATGTATACGCAGTTAAATAAAATTAGAATAATTAGTTATATTTTTATTTTGTTTTTAACTATAGTTGTAAAGTGTAGTTATAAATATATATTTTTATTTTTCAAGTAAAATAATAAATTTGATTTGATAATATTATAAATTTAGGTAACATGTAGAGGCTTAAATTCAAATTTGGATTTGAAACTCACAAATAGTTTGAATGTAATTCTATCCTAATCGAGTCCATTATCAATAATGAGTATTTGAGTCGAATATGAACAGAGTATTTCAAATACAATTCGAATCTGAATCGAATTTGAATAATAATTTACAATTCGAACTGTTTAATCTTCTAAGGTGCAATCAAAATTTGTGGCAATTCCACTCGTTTTTAGCTCTAACAACTAGCTTGAGAATGCTTGAATTTATATATATTGTACTCTTTTTGTTTTATAATCAAGTTGCTAGACGAGAAGAACTGATTTAAAAGACTTGCAACAATCCTCAAGTGAAAGGTCTTCGTCTTTATTGTTAAGACTGAAATACTATAATCTTTAAAATTTTAGATTCAATTCTTACTTAGGTGAGTTTATTTCTTCTATCATGGAAAGTTTGTTTCATCTTTATGTGAGGTTTGTTTGAGAGTTTATTTACTCTTTTTTTAGTATAGTTTAATTGATTCTTGATATTATAATAATAATGCGTACTTAAATTATAATATTATATTATATTTCTTAAAAAGTAGGGCTTTTAAATAAACAGAAACCTAAAAACCTTTATTGTGTTTAAATGAAGATGACAAAAGAAAATTAAATTCCTTACAGTCGGGCAGGCAGACGGTTCTATCTATGTAAAACCCGATATCCGAAATATAAGGCTTTGGGCCACATTGATTAGCCATAATGTCCTGACGAAAACTAAATTCATGTGCCCATAATGACGTACGTTGCCCGTTCAGTCAGTTTGTACAATTACAATCCCAGAATCCCTCGGTCACTATTATTTTTTTATTTTATACCTCAGACTAGATTTTATTACTTTTCTAATTTAAGTTGAGATATAAAAGTTTAAGTTTTAAAATACCAAGCAGTTAAACGTTAAAAGTGTACTTAAGCCGAGGTTTACAACACAATGGAAGAATGTTTCCTGTACCGTCAAGGGGAGTCTAATGATGGAATTTGATTATAGTAATTTCCATTATCCATATATATATATACCTAGATAGCTCTTGCTTTAAATGCCTGTAAGTGCAAAGCCTATATATATATATATATTGGCTAAATTTAAAGATATTTTATATTTGATTAAGGTATTGACATGATTAAAGCCATGACTGAAGAGATTAGACAGGGATGTGAAGGTTCCCTATAATCAACGGTGAGGAGACGGGCCTCCACATAAGATGACCTCAACCCGATTAAAGAAAAGGTGATTCAGGATTTGAACACTGAAATAAAGAGGAGGAAACATCTCGAAGAAGAGATCAAAGAGTTTAGCGCTGCTTTCTCATTTCGACACAGATCACTCGTCTTTTCACACTTAATTCAACTCGAAAATTGAGAACTTGAAGGCGCAGAATTCAATACCCAAATCTCTTGGTTATTGAAGGTCCAACATAGTTGCTCTAATGTTATTTATTATCTCAAGTGTGTTGACTATGTTGAAGCCTAGTTGATGGTCTCATTTCTGTACTTTTGTAAACATTTGTCTAATCTTTATATTATATTACGACTTCACATTTTTATGCTGTTTAAATTTGGGAGATACATATGTTTTAGGTGCCTAATATGTTCCTCAAACCTTTGTTCTTGAATTTTGGGACATCATCTGATTTCATTGAGAATTTGAGATAGACATGCTGTTACTCTGAGGTTATGTATTATGCAACTGTTGTAACAAATAGTTTCTCCTTCTTGTGGCTATTAAACTATTTTATATGATCTTGTTACTGAAATAAGGAGTACCTACATTGATCGAAACAGCATATTATAACATAACTTTGACATGCTGGGCTTATGAGTACTAATTCATGAGTTTAAATCATATTAAATAAGTTGCTTAGTGAACTTTTAATTTAACCCATTTTATGGGTTTAATATTGGACCGTGTGGGACATAATGACTAGTATTTTTAGTATTTTTAGTCAAATTTATGTAACTAGTAAGTGACATGTATATGCGGCTAGATAAGAAAAGGAATTATGGGATTTTTTAATCCTTTAATTGGGGACCAAGTATCTCGTTTGAACACAACTACATACACTATTTTGGAACATTATTTGAAACACAACATCCATTTTAACAATTAAAAAGTGGGGTCTGACAGTGGGGTCTGATATGGGTGTCAGACCCCACTTTTTAATGATTGAGATGGATGTTCCAAAGTAGTGTACTTAGACTAATTTATCTTATTTAACACGTGAACCGTGAGCAGGCTTGGTAATTCTAATACTGAAAGGGAATTGAAATCATATTATCTCATTGGGTTATATATGTTAGGATTTTGACACAGTGAAAGCAGCGGAATTTAAAAATTTTTGGAAACTCTAAAACAAGATCCATGCAAAAATAGATTAATCAGAATTCAGAATTTGTTTTACCGATTATGTAAGCTTGAATGGAGACGCTGATGAATTTTGAAGAAGTCTCGAATCCTCAACGCAATCCAACGACTGCGTCTCTACGGTATCCACACGAACGCTCCGCGAATCGTCTCACGATCTGCAGCAAAAGGAACCGCGGTACTAGCCACCAAAATCAAGATTTCCGCATTATTTTTCTCTCTAGCCTATTTCTGAAAGCGGCTAGGGTTTTAGTTTTTGTTCCTTACGTGATTAAGACTATTGATATATCATATATATAGTAGTTAATAGGAATTAACCAAAACCTAATTTAATTAGAAAAATAAAATCCAAATTTATATATATTATATCTAAATTAAGTCTGACTTAATTAATATACATATATATAAATTATCCTATTAATTTAAATTCGTAATTTTAAATACTATCAATCATATTGACATATTTAAATACTTATAATTTAAATTAATTCCCTTTTTAAATACGTTCTAAGTGTGTGACCCTATAGGTTATTATTATGTTGACAATAATTTTAAAATCATATTATAAAATTATAAACAGTGAGCCGCATCTAGTAATGCATCACTGCTACCCAAATAATAATAAGATCGATGATTCGATACAACCTTTTTGTGACCAATGTTTCAATGCAATTTAATCATTTTAACCTTGACATCCTAGATTAAACTCGAAGCATAGAAAGTGTCATACTCTTCATAATTTAATCTGAGTTTTCTTGATCAATAAGTAGACTATATGAAATAAATCACTATTTGAGCATGGCCATGCATTTCATAGTCTTACTTAATCAAGAGGCCTATGGATATCACCCATAATATATAGGAGGGTTAAATTCCATCTAGATCACTCATATTCCTCACATGATTCATGATGTACCCAATAATCACCTTTATTGTCCACCTTATTAAAGGTGACATTTGATGATATTAAAGTACATAAATTCTCATGTAATAATATAGTGATCTCAGGTCGGAGGATCATTACATCATTGTCATTATGAGAATTTTTTATGACATTTTGCATAATGCTCCACGTAGAATTCTCATGGTGGGTCAGTCCAGTACATTGTTCTCTAACATATACCTATGCATTGACTCAAATGTCTCATATATTTATGACTAATGAGATTTGGCCATCAGTCAATCCACATACTAGTCTCAATACATCATTGTTGTCCCATTAACAATGATACTCGACTAGGGACATTTAAGAGCAATGATACTAATTGTAATTATATAATCTCATGTTCAAGTCACTTACTTGAAGCTATATAATTCCTATCACTATTCTAAGGACTTTTATTATGCTAACATTTATATAACGCAGTAAATGAAATCATAATAAAATAATCCATTTATTCAATCAAATATAATATCAAAAATGTTAAGCAATTACATCAAATGATTAGCCTCTAGGGCATCAACTCTGACTATATATATATATATATATATATATATATATATATATATATATATATATATGAAGAATTATTCATAGTATGTATTTACTATGGATCCTTATATAAAGTATACGCCATCTATACCATTGAAAATAAGAAGGAACGACCATGATTAGAAACTGAAAATCGACATTCGCTACTATTAGTAGCAGACGGAAAAAACACACATACCATTTGCTATTAATAGTAGCGGACGCTAAACGGAATAAGGGTTTGACCTATATTAACTAGAGTTTAAGTTTATTAACTAATATTAAAATTTTATTAACTAGAATTTAAGATTTATTAACTAGGGTTTATGATTTATTAACTAGGATTTAAGGTTTATTAACTCGGGTTTAGGTTTATTAATTAGAGTTTAGAGTTTATTAACTAGGGCTTAGGGTTTGTTAACTAGGGTCTAGGGTTTAAAAACTCTAAATCTTAGTTAATAAATCATAAACCCTAGTTAATAGCCCTAAATCCTGGTTAATAAATCATAAATCCTCGTTAATAAACTATAAACCATAGTTAGTAAAACTTAAACCCTCGTTAATAAACATAAACTCTACTTAATATAGGCTAAAACTCGAGTTAATATAGGCCAAATACTTATTCTGGTTAGGTTCCGCTAGTATTAGTAGCGGAACCTAATATTACTAGCGGACGTCGCATTCCCTAGTTTAATCTCAGCTGTTAATATTTGGAACGGATGTTATAGATGGTGTATGCTCATTTTTGATCTATTGCAAATAAATACTATAAATCATTCCTATATATATGTGTGTGTGTGTGTGTGTGTTGTGTTGTGAGAAGGCTACAAGAAATAAAAATTATAATAATTGTGTTACATACATAGTCAGGGAGATAGTGTTTTGGCAGAAGCAATAACGCACATAGTTTGTATTGCAGAACAGAACCGTTTGTGTGAAAGGTTTATTCACGAACATCTTTATCTATTCGGATCAATTAATTGCTTGAAAATTTTAATTAATTCGAAAAACTTTGGGTGACAAAGTAATTTTAATTTTCACTCAAATTAAAAGAGTGATCTAGTTGGAGGCATTTTTCTAACAAAGTGATATTATAGTAAGGTTATTTGCGTAGTTGTTTATGATAAATTGAATGGAGGAATTAAGTGGTGCCATGATTAAATTAATCTTATCTAATTTTTCAATTTGGAAGCCTAGAATGGAAGACATCCTTTATTGTAACGATTTGTATAACCCATTAGAGCTTAAGGGAGTTAAGTCAACGGATATATTTGAGGTAGATTAGAAAAAAGATGAATAGGAAGACTATCGGTCACATTCGACAGTGGATTGATCAAAATGTGTTCCACCATATTTCACAGAAAATGGATGCTACTATTATTTGGACAACGTTAGAGTCCATGTATGAGGAAAAAAATGCACATAATTAGACCTTTGTGATTTGATAGGTTGTGTGTAATGACTCGTAATTTCGGTAAATCTTGTAAAAATTATAAATAAATAATGAAATTAGATTTTTAAAACGTGACAGATGTTGATAAGCAAACTATGTATTATTTGATAGAATAAAATTATTATTGTGAAAATGGACCCGAACTCAATATCTATGATTTGAGTTTTTTTCATTTTTTTGAAGGTTCGCTTCCCGAGAAAACATTTTTATGGAAAATGTGAGTGTTTTTATTATTTAAAATGATGAGAATTTGAATTGGCTAATTATGTAATTGGATTGATTTGTATGTAACTAGGATTGTATTTCTAGTTAAGGATAGTGAGTTAGTTAAATTATAACTAATTAACTAATTAAGCAATTTAATTATAATTAAGTGAAAGTAGCACAATTTGTGAAAAACCAAGTTAGTTGGATTAATTAGTGAAAAGAGGAATCCATGTGCACTTGAGTTGACCAATGAGAATTAAGGATGATTTATTAAAAAAGTAAATTGTCTAGAAAAAGTGAGAAACGACCATGTTATTCTTGACAAGTTAAATTATGACCTTGGTGTCCTAAATATGTGTATTGTCCATTTAATCCTTAAATGAAGTTGGGAAGTGTCTTTTATACCCTTAACCATGCATGATTAAACTAACCAATTGTAGAACATATACATACAAACTATGTATGTAATATTTTGAAATATATTAGTTAGGTTAGTTCTTCTTCTCTTCATTCATTTCATCATTTGGCTAAATGTGAGAGCTTGGAAGAGAGAAAGAGAGAAAAAGTTCTTGAGAGCTTAAGAGAGTGAAGAAAAGTGTTCTAGAGATTGAAAGTAATAGCAAAGTGGATCATCCAACTTTGAGAAGCTTTCTAGCAAATAGTAAAAGAGCTTAGAGAAGGTTTAAAAGTTTTCTTGGCTTAAACTTTTGAGTTATGTGTGTATATATATATGTATAGGTATTTTAATGGTTAAAAGTGATAGTTATGTGAGTTTATGTTAAATGATTGGTTCATGATGAAACCCTAAGTGATAAGGTAGTATTATAAAGGTAGTATGTGTATTTGCATGCTATATTGGATGCTAGATACATATAATTATGGAAAACATGATTTTGTATAGTTAAAAACCTTATGAGATGTTATATATGCATGAAAACCAAATATAAATGATAACATGTGGTATTAGAGTCTATAATGTTAGTAAATGGACTTTTTGTAGAGTATATAGAAAGTGAAGTTATGAACTCAAAGTATGTTTTTTATGAAAATTTAGGTCAAGTTTATAATATCCTATCAAAGGGTAATTTTTGGTCTTTTAAAGTAATTAATGGTGAAATAAAGTTAAATAACTAAGTTTTATGTAAATACACATGTCTGCATTGATTTAATGGTCATTTGGTGTATATGATGATAAATGTGTGTTTTAGGCGATCGAAAACGTTCGTCGGAACCAAAAAAAGTGAATTTTGGAAAAATAAGGTTATTTGAAAACTAATAATATTTTTGGAGGCCTAGACAAATCATATATGTGTTATGTATGTTAAATCAAGTGTTAAAATAAAGTCTTGCAATGTATGGCCAAAAATAACATGAGAATTCTTTGAAATTTTTTCTAAAAAAATTGAGTTCTGAGGATTACGCCAGGGCGGGGGATTTTGTACTAAACATTGCACCGGGACGCAGTGTGGCTGAGATAATCTCGCTGGGGGCGAGATGTTTTGAACTGAAGACTGCACCAGGATGCAGTCAACTGAGAAGATCTCACTGGCGGCGAGATGTTCTCCGCCGGGGCACAGTGTGCTGGTTTTTGATTTTTTTTTATTTTGATCCAAAATGAAGTGTTCTGATCTTATATGATAGAGTCATGTATGGTAAACCTTAAATTGATAAAAATGATCAATGTGGTAGTTATTAAGGTATGAATGAGCAACGTGTTATGTGTTGAGTTAAATGTAAAGGTAAATGGTGACATATAGGTCAAGATTAAGCAGTTAACGTGTATGTAACTAATGTGTTGACCAACATCGTGGTTATGTAGGTTATAAACGTGGTAAGGTAGTTAAGTTTAGTTTTTCAATGGCGATGGCTAGACTTCATTAATTTGAAGATCTAGTGCGAAAATAATTTAAATATAATGGAAATTATGGATTGAAGTAGAAGCTTGAAAGATTGATGATTGTTCCATATGGGTTATTTCTTCTCTAATTTTTTCCTTTAATTTATATTTCCATTGGTGATTGACTTATTTTGGAACAAGTTTGATTTATTTGTTATGAATTAAACTTTTATCTGTATAAATTAAACGGGCTTGATATGAAACTGATATTTGAAAAAATATTAGATATAATTCCCCGTGGATTCGACACTCTACTTATCATTATATTACTTGTTGTTTGTGAATACTTGTACGTAACTGTTAATTATTAAATTAGGCAAACACTTGCAACATATTATGATAAACATGGTATTAGCAATGAACAGATAGTTCCTAGAACCCTATAACATAATGTTGTGGCTGAGATGTTGAATTGCACTATTGTTGAGAGCGTGCAATACATGTTGAAAATTGCTAAGTTGCTTAAGTCATTCTGAAGTGAAGTTGTTCGTACTACTTATTACATGATTAACAGATCTCCATCAGCGCTGCTGGATTTTTAGATTTCAGAGAAGATTTGGAGTGGCAAGGATGTGTTTTATTCTTAGTTGAAAATATATGGGTGCAAGGCTTTTGCACATGTCTCTAAGGAACAACGGTCGAAGCTTGATGACAAATCTACTCAATGTATGTTTGTTGGCTATAAAGATGTAGAGTTTGGGTACAAATTATGGGATTCATTTTGGTGAAAATTATTCAGAAGCAGAGATGTAGTGTTTCATGAGCACCAGAATTATTAGAATTTTGATAATATTACACAGCTTAGAGATGATAGAGTTTCAGACTTTAGTGAAGACCATTTTCTATAAAAGAATGTCACAGTTGGAGAAGGAATTTAGAATGAAGAAGTGACTGATACAGATTTTCATGATGGTGATTAGTCAGATGTTAGAGAGTGTTTAATAGGGGAAGTAACTCCCTCATCTTGATATTGAAGAACCTTAATTTAGAAGATCTAGTTAGGAGTGTGTTCTATCAGTCCGATAACTTTTATCTGAATATCTTTTAATTATTAAGGAAGGAGAGTTAGAGAATTTTCAAGAAGTTAAGACTTAGAAGGAGAAAAGTAATTAGCTGAAAGCAATATGGGACAAGATGGATTCTTTACACAAGAATCACGTGTATTAGTTGACTACACTTTCGACGGAGGGAAAGTATTGAAGAATAAATGGGTATTCAAGCTGAAAATGGATGATGAAAAACTAATAAAGTACAAAGTTCGATTATTCATCAAGGTTTTGCTTAAAAGAAAGGTATTGACTTGGATGCGATTTATTTTATTGATTATGAAGATGACTTCGATTCTAGCGGTGCTGGACTGGTAACTAGTATGGATCTTGAGCTTGAGCTGCTAGATGTGAAGACTATATTCTTTCATGGTGATTTGATAGAAGAAATTTACATGGAGCAGTAAAAAAGATTTGAAGTTAAAGGAAAAGAACACTTAGTTTAAAAATTGAAGAAAAGTTTGTATAGCCTAAAACAAACACAAAATACTGGTACATGAAATTTGATTCATCCGTGATGAATCAAGGTCACAATAGAACATTTGCAAATCATTGTGTGTATGTGAAAAAAAATCTCGAATGGTAACTTTATTACTTTATTACTATATGTAGATGATATGTTGATAGTTGGGTAGCATACTAACATGGTTCGCAAGCTAAATGTTGTGATGAAATTATTCAGGGCCCGATCTAGGTGTTGACTTGTATCAATTTTGTATTTAGGGTTCGGTTTAGGTGCTAGCCCATATCAATATTGTATTTAGGGCCTAGGTTAGGTGGTGGGTGACCCATTACAATGTATTTTGATGGCTTGGTATTCTAGAAGGGTTATAGTCCACGTTTGTATGTGATTGGGTTTTCGATGTTAAAGGGATAATGACTTCTCCCACTATGAACTTATCCAATTATGGGTTTCAATTGTAAAGGGACTCTAATCAGAACTTTTAATTTTAACTGGTCTCGGGCATGCATGGACAAAGAGTGTTGAGCAATTATAAATATAGCCACAAGTGGGGGTCAATAGTACTTTTAAGTACTTCCAATTACTACCAATTATTATTACCATTATCACAATCAATCATATCATTAACGCTTTTGGCCTGTACTGATTTTCACACTGGAGATATCCCGTTGGCCCAAGCCGTCAAGCTTTTTGGTGTGAGCAATGTTTATTTCCCGTGCATGTTGACTTAGTTTTTGGTTATTTGGGCAAGTGTACAAATTCAGACATTAACATTAATGCTAGAATGAGGGCTTTTAGGCGAATAAAGGTAAAGAAGTGCCGGATCAGGCGAGGTATTCTTTTATACCACCGACATATCATATAAGAGGATTGGTGAAAGATAAACTTGGTCCCAATAATCCAAGGCCTAAACTAATGGAGACACAATCAGCACCAATTCAACATTGGCTGTTTACCCCTCCAAATTCACCAACTCTCGATCTATGTAGGCAACGGGTAAATCACTGATCTCCTTCTTGGAAGGATAGAGATAGGGAATTAAGTCGGTCCGATCAATGTGAGCTGATGATACAAAAAATAAAAAAAGGCTAAAGGTGCTATTAAAGCTTTGCGGCTCCAACAATAGGAATGGAGTGCACAATTGGCCGAACTTAAAAGAAAATAGGTGGTTCAATCTATAGTTCGAGGTAATCGGGATTCAACACCACAATGCCGAAGTCAGATGAGACAATCGGTTGAACTTACTAAACCTCATTACAAAGCCTCCCCTAGGGATCAGGAGCAATTTTATAGCGAAACAAGGTGTGGCGGTATAAGGCATACTGGTTCTGCGGAATCTCACTATAAACACAAAGCCTCCTCCAGGGACCTGGAGCAATCTTATGGTGAAATAAGGCGAGGTGTGTTTACCTAATTTTATAATTAGCAATTAACACGTAAGTATACGTGGCCAACAAGTAATACAGTGATAAGAAGAATGTTGAACCCACATGGAATTAAAAATAATTATTACCAAATACTAATTTTATATCAAATTAATTTTATTTAAACAATTACAATTAAATTATAAAATAAAATAAATTAAAATTACTAACTAAATTAAACTAATGAAAAGGATTAAATCAAATTAAAAAAACTTAAGATTATAATTTCTCTCAATATTTTATTTAAATCTCTTCACTTTCTTTTTAATTAATTAATTATAAATAATAGTGAACTGAGAATGCCTAATTATTTATTCACCCTTTTCAATGATTAGTAAAAAGATCTATCACAATTATATTGCTATATTACTACGCAAAATAACTTGAAATAAACTTATTAAGATCCAACTATCAACAAAGTTATATGTGGCATATAGATATTTTTATCCTATACACAACTTAGCTATTCAATCAGAAGAAGAATAAATCAGTCACATGATATCATATTCAGATCTAAACCTATAATCCATCTTTAAATTTTATATATATTATCCCAATTAATTACTACGCTAATAATTAGTACATGGGTGCATAAAATATGATAAACAATTCATATATAATTATCAATAATTGAAAAGAAATTAATTTAAACTACACATTTGGTTCAATTATAATCTTAATTAAAAATTAGTCCATAACTGAAAAAAAATTCAAATTAATTAAATAATTCATTATGCACAAATTACAAAAATTAAAAAAAGAGTTTAGAGAATAAATCTGTATTAAGTGAGATCCTTATAGCTCTTTCTTCAATCTGTGTAATTATTCCACGTTGAATTCCCCTTTAGATCTAATTTAATATTGCTACTAATTTATTCTAAAATTACTCAAATTTTATTCTACTATAATCTACTCTATGTTAATATATTTTAATCTAGCATGTTAAAAATATGAGTCCATAGTGTATTTATAGTTTACAATAAAAATTCTAAGCAAAAATGAAAAATAAATTCAATTCAGAATCAAATTTAACTTAAAATTTTGAATTCTGCAATTATCTTCCATCCAAACACGCCCTTGTACTGCCATGTCAAATTTCCACTCAGTCGCCTTAACCATGCGCGCGTGCCTGCATTAGCCTTTAGAAGAAACGACATCGTTTAGGCAGTAAAACCCTCAAACCGTAGCCGCCCGTGCATTATGCGGGGGCCTTAATCCTGCCACTCCCACTATACGACGTTGCATGATCACTGGTTATTGATTTTCTTGCTCACCTGGCTAGCTTGTTTAGTTCAAGTTATTTATGATAATGCCACCGATTCTGCCAAATTACTATTTTTCCATTGAACTTTGTAGATATTACCAGTTTGCCATTAAGTTTCAATTAATTCCTTTTTCCTATAAAATTAAATAAAAAATAATTAAAAATACATAAACTTAAATAATATACCTAAAATTAATTAAAATGCTTAAAAACTAATAAATAATTAAGTCTAAAAATATTCAATAATTAAGAATAAAATCTAATTATCAAGGTGATATAAAGCAAGTCGGTTCTTTAGAAACTCAACATCGATCAAAAACCTCTAAGGTTCGAGAGCCATACTATAGTAAAATAAGGCGAGGTGATAAAAGGCAAACTGGTTCTCCAGAACCTCATCATTAATCAAAAGCCTCATATAGGGATCGAGAGACAGATAACATAATCCCCAGCCAAAGAAGGCGGGTTAGATCTCTGACTTTTGATTAGAGTTATGATGGAGTAAGGAGAGGCGAGAAAAGGTAGGCCAGGTTGATTAGGATTATGATGAAATAAGGCAAGGAGAGATAAGGCAGGCTAGGTACCTGGAATGTGTTCGAGATCAACATGAGAAAATCTTGTGAATGGGTATCCCTAATCCCATCATGCAGAGGATAGCAGAATTGGAGCAAAAGATAGAAACTGCTTAAACAGATCAACAACCATTGGACCCAAAGTCATAATTTTTCCTATCTATTGACGAAGCGAGGGCTGATTCGATAAAGAAGGTACCATCATTAGAGACATATATGATGGTACTAGAGATCTTTATGATCATACACACTCTTATGAACGTATTGTAACGACCCCGAAATTCGACCCACTTCACTACCTTAATTTTCGTGTTTATTAAACATTATTTTCTTTACGTCCAAATTTCGGTTCGTTAATAATTCTTTGCTCATCTTCTTTAATTTATTAACTGATTTTAAAATCATCAATTACCGAATTTTTTCGATATAAATTTTTCTTTTTCTCAATTCAATCATTGTATTAAATATTTTATCATTTAAAAACTTTATTTCTTGATCCTAGTCCCTGGATCGCAACCTTTACTTTTTCTTTTCTTTTACAAGTATCGTACAACTCAACATTCAACAATTAATATCATTCATATCCATGCAATTATTCTTTGTTTCATGATTCATCATCAGATATATAATAGTCTCTATCATAAAATTCATGTTGAACAATTACAGTTCACAGCTTAAACTATACTCATCATATTTAGATCTAACTTATCTGTAAATATAGCATAACAAAGTAACTTGGCAAATTTATTCACATTGATTTATAATATTAAAAATATAATAACAGTCACGTTTTCTACCTTCTAGGCAATTCATCTTTAACATAATCTGATATTCTTGAAATTTATTTCTTTCCTGCAAAAATATATATTAAGCAAGTAATGAGCGCAACGGCTCAGCAAGTTCAACAGTTTATGCGTCACATAGCACATATTTAATATGCTCGGTGTGTGTCATATATCATGTGTTGTGCCTATACTTGAGCAACATATATATATATTCATATCGTTGCACGACGTACACATTGTTGTCATATAATTTGTATGCATTTGAACAAATATTAACATATCATAACATACAACATTTAACATTTAAAGGACTGAAGAACTTGCTTGGATTGCAGAATTAAATAATAATTACCCTTTCTATAATGCTCCTCGTACAACCTATGATCATAAAATAATCAAATAATAATTATTTATCTTCTCATGATATTAATTTATTTAATTAATATTATCTATAATGTAATTAACCCTACCCGATAATTTATTTTAGGGTACCGGGCCAATTATCACTTTATACGATTAATTATATTAACATCATCCTTCAATATATTAACTTAACTTAATATCAAACATCTTTAATACGGACAATCCGGCTCATTGAATGAATTTTAGCATATTCGGTTGTCCGGATTTTCATTTATTCATTTTCTAACTTTTAAACTTAATAAATTAATATTTAAATTATTTAAATATTAATCTCCTATATTTAATATTTTCATAAAAATATTAAATTTAATGCCAAAACATCATTTCTATATGTTTAGTATTTTTCTATAATTTTCTATAATTTTTATACAATTTTTAAACATTTATTTAATTAAAAATCACTTTCTAGGGGCATTTTGGTAATTTCCGCGACTTCAGGGACATAACCGGAATTTTTCGGAAAGTCCAGGGGCATTTTTGTAATTACCACGCTTCTAAGGACTGATTCGATATTTCTGGGAAAGGTAAGGGGCATATCTGTAATTTCGCTGAGCCAAGGACATGATCGGCATTTTTCGGAAAGGGCAGGGGCACGCTGGTAATTTCCAGCCGTGCCGGTCGCTCGCGCATTGCGGGCAGCTCCTTTCTGCAGACGCCAAACGGCGTCGTTTTCCTCGCCGATTTTTGGTATTCGCGCATGGCGCGGTACCCCCCTTCTGCGTCCCAAAATGTTGTCGTTTTGAGCCCGCGTCCGACAAAAAAAATGGCTGCCGCACATTCTTCTTCTTCCTCTTTCCGCAGAACAGTAGCCAACTTTGCAATAAAACACCATTTTTTGACCATCTTTTTCCCAACAAAATTATTTCAAAAATCATGTAATTCATAGATACACATCTATAAATTGTTTAGAATAATTATTCTAATTATTTCCTAATTTTTGACAAAATATAATTTACACCTTAAATACCAAAATAATCAACAATTTAGTTTTATACCTTCAAAATTTGAAAAGTCTTCCCATGAAGCTTGATAAACCTCTTAGATGGCACCAAAGATTTGCTCTCTTGTGGTGGTGGTGGAGTTCCCGGATGGTGGAGGTGGTTTCGGTGGAGGAAATAAAGAGAAAGAGAGAGTTTGCCTTTTATTTTCCTTTTCTTTGCTTTATTTCTTATTCTTTTTATAAGCCAACCACTTAACTAATTTGGAAAAATATAAGAATTCCACCGCCTTTTCCCTTCTCGGACGTTCCACCGAAAATCAAGCATGCAAAATTTTATTTTAATACATTACGTAATTATATCGTGTAATAAATATTTTATATAATGTATATAAAATATTTATTTTATTTTACTAAAAATCATAACATGATTTATGAATAATATTAATACCTCTTTTGGATACTTTACTTGACAAATTTTGTACACGCATAACGACATGCATGTAATTAAATGAGGTAATTTATACCTCCAAAAATCATAAAATAATTTATATAACATATAAAAATTATTTTTCACAAATTTTCACTTCGTTACTTGGACAACATGTTACATTAACATGTTCATATTTCTGAAATATTATTCCTTATAAAAGTCATAAAAATTCCATTATACATAACCATAATTTTTAATAACTTAAAACATTCATTTTTCTCATTTATTTTTATTTCTGTATAATTTACATTAACTTTCCTTATATAAATTATATAATTTATTATTATATAGTTTATATAATTATTTTATCCTTAATCATTTCACACAAAATACAATTTATAAAATTTTCTTCCATCCTTAATTAATTTAATCCTCTTATATAAATTATATAATTATTCTTATATAATTTATATGTAACGACCCCGAAATTCGACCCACTTTATTCCCTTAAACTTTGTATTTATTATACAATATCTTTATAACGTCTAAATTTCGGTCCGTTAATAATCTTTAATTACCTTATATAAACCCTTAATTGATCCATTATTTGATTTTAACATCATCAATTATCCAAATTCTCGTATAAATTTTTCTTTTTCTTGATTCAATCGTTGTATTAAAATATTTGGATATTTAAAATCCTTACATTCTGGATCCTAGTCCCATGGATCGCAACCTTTACTTTTTCTTTTCATTCTGTAACCAGTATCATAAAACTTGATAATCAAAACTTAATGTTGTTCATATCCATACCAATTTATTCTTTATTTCATAATCCATAATTAAGTCATTTAGTAATCTCTATCACAACCTCTATCTAGTATAATCAAAGTTCAAAATTTGACTTTACATATCCTGTCTGAGTTCAACATATATGTACATACCTATTATCAATATACACTTAATAACTGTATTCACATTAAATTATGTTATTGAAACATAACAATAACATTCACAACCTTCTGTGATTATCCATCTTTATATCATCTGACACATTTGAAATTTATTTATTTCCTGCAAAATATATATTAAGCAAGTAATGAGCACAACGGCTCAGCAAGTTCAACAGCTGTACTTCACGTAGCACATACTTTATCATGCTTGGTGTGTGTCATACATCATGTGCTTGTGCTTCTACTATAGCAATATATCTCATATATATTCATATCATTGCACAAAATACACATTGTGGTCATATTAATCACGTATCACGTAACACATAATTTGTATGCAGTTAAAACAAGAATTACATATCATAACATTTCAATATTTATCATAAAAGGGAGTGAAGAACTTGCCTGGCGTCCAGGTATTTAAATTGATATCTCAAACTCTTAACTCGATCAACCTTCCTTAAGCCAAAGAAAACTTCCATGATGCTTGTTCTACATCTCAAGTGGTGGCTATGGAGGTCATGGCGGTCATGAGTGGTGGTCGGTGATGGAAGCTACGGTGGAGAAGAGAGAAAATATTTGGATGAGTTTTTTATTTTCCCCCCACTTTTGCATGTTTTCTTTCTTTCCTTTTTATAGCCAAAAAAAAATAAAACAACAAACCACCACTTTGGCAAATAAAAAAATTCCACCGCCTTTTGCTTCTCACTTCCGGATTTTTCTTTCTCGAATATTCCACCAACATGCAAAAATTAAATATTTAAATACATTACGTAATTATCCCGTGTAATAATTATTTTATATAATAAATATAAAATATTTATTTTAATTTACCAAAATTCATAATATGATTTATCAATAATATTAACACCCATTTTGGGTACTTTACTTAATAAATTTTGTACACGCATAATATCATGCATGTAATTATTTGAGGTAATTTTTACCTCCAAAATTCATAAAATAATTCACATAGCTTATAAAAATTATTTTTCATAATTTTTCACTTCGTTACTTGGACAACATGTTACATTAACATGTTCACATTTCTGAAATATTATTCTTCATAAAGGTCATAATAATTCCATTATACACAAATATAATTTTTAATAACTTAAAACATTCATTTTTCTCATTTATTATTCAATTTCTTTAATATTCACAATAATTTCTTTATATATAAATTATATAACTTATCATTATATAATTTATATATTTACATTATCCTTTCTTAAATAATTTCTTAATTTTCCTCCAACCTTATTTCATTTAATCACCTTATATAAATTACATAATTATTCTTATATAATTTATATAATTATTATTTTCTTCATACCTTATTTTAATTTCCTTATATAAATTATATAATTTATTATTATATAATTTATATAATTACCTTTCCTTTTCAATTAATTTTTAAACTTCTTCCAAAATTCTTGATAAATCTAAAATTCAATAATTTCAACTTTTCTTAGTTTCCTCATTAACTTTTATCTTACTTTGGATTAATTTAATTATTAATCCCTTAATTTTCATAATTAATAACATTTATAATTACAACAATTAAGCATAAACACATATATACATATATAATTCATATTTCTTACATTTCCATATAACCTCATGTAAAACATAATTTCTGCACTTCCATAATAATTTAATTGTACAATTTATTGTACATTTACCTCAAATTTCTCTTATTCTTAATAAATCGTTTTAAAACAATTTATTTACTTTTTAATTACTTTAATTCAATACCATTCATCATAATCTCTGCACATATTTAATTTACTAAATAAAATCTCATCTCATACATTAAATCACATAAAACAATAATTAACTTAACAATCTTGATAATTTTATCAATTAAATTCTCATTTAATATTATTAAAGAAATCCTGGAAATTCGGATCCTCACATTCTTCCCCCCTTAACAGGATTCCGTCCTCGGAATCATAATTGCCGTAATATTCATACGTATATTATTAATAGCATTTTGCTATATCTTTAGTCTGATGAATAACAATTAATTCCATAATAATCACATTTTACCTCTTTAATATCCATAACTTACATGGATAATACAATAATGGTCATAACTGTCAAAATATTCAACTCTTAACTCAATTCACAATTTCTTTGATTCCTTATTCTCTGAAATATTTCTTTTCTCTACTCACACATCTCCTTACTCCATTCACATATTACATACTTTGCACATTCAACCTTCTTTTCTTAATTCATACAAATTCTTCTTCACGTTCCCCTTCATCTTTTTTTTCCTATATTCATAAATCTTCTTTACCTTTCATAATTCATTCTTTAATAATTTTAACATTCCACAGTAGGTTTTAAATGTTATCCTTTACTTTGCCTGGCGTCCAGGTATTTAAATTGATATCTCAAACTCTTAACTCGATCAACCTTCCTTAAGCCAAAGAAAACTTCCATGATGCTTGTTCTACATCTCAAGTGGTGGCTATGGAGGTCATGGCGGTCATGAGTGGTGGTCGGTGATGGAAGCTACGGTGGAGAAGAGAGAAAATATTTGGATGAGTTTTTTATTTTTCCCCCACTTTTGCATGTTTTCTTTCTTTCCTTTTTATAGCCAAAAAAAAATAAAACAACAAACCACCACTTTGGCAAATAAAAAAATTCCACCGCCTTTTGCTTCTCACTTCCGGATTTTTCTTTCTCGAATATTCCACCAACATGCAAAAATTAAATATTTAAATACATTACGTAATTATCCCGTGTAATAATTATTTTATATAATAAATATAAAATATTTATTTTAATTTACCAAAATTCATAATATGATTTATCAATAATATTAACACCCATTTTGGGTACTTTACTTAATAAATTTTGTACACGCATAATATCATGCATGTAATTATTTGAGGTAATTTTTACCTCCAAAATTCATAAAATAATTCACATAGCTTATAAAAATTATTTTTCATAATTTTTCACTTCGTTACTTGGACAACATGTTACATTAACATGTTCACATTTCTGAAATATTATTCTTCATAAAGGTCATAATAATTCCATTATACACAAATATAATTTTTAATAACTTAAAACATTCATTTTTCTCATTTATTATTCAATTTCTTTAATATTCACAATAATTTCTTTATATATAAATTATATAACTTATCATTATATAATTTATATATTTACATTATCCTTTCTTAAATAATTTCTTAATTTTCCTCCAACCTTATTTCATTTAATCACCTTATATAAATTACATAATTATTCTTATATAATTTATATAATTATTATTTTCTTCATACCTTATTTTAATTTCCTTATATAAATTATATAATTTATTATTATATAATTTATATAATTACCTTTCCTTTTCAATTAATTTTTAAACTTCTTCCAAAATTCTTGATAAATCTAAAATTCAATAATTTCAACTTTTCTTAGTTTCCTCATTAACTTTTATCTTACTTTGGATTAATTTAATTATTAATCCCTTAATTTTCATAATTAATAACATTTATAATTACAACAATTAAGCATAAACACATATATACATATATAATTCATGTTTCTTACATTTCCATATAACCTCATGTAAAACATAATTTCTGCACTTCCATAATAATTTAATTGTACAATTTATTGTACATTTACCTCAAATTTCTCTTATTCTTAATAAATCGTTTTAAAACAATTTATTTACTTTTTAATTACTTTAATTCAATACCATTCATCATAATCTCTGCACATATTTAATTTACTAAATAAAATCTCATCTCATACATTAAATCACATAAAACAATAATTAACTTAACAATCTTGATAATTTTATCAATTAAATTCTCATTTAATATTATTAAAGAAATCCTGGAAATTCGGATCCTCACATTCTTCCCCCCTTAACAGGATTCCGTCCTCGGAATCATAATTGCCGTAATATTCATACGTATATTATTAATAGCATTTTGCTATATCTTTAGTCTGATGAATAACAATTAATTCCATAATAATCACATTTTACCTCTTTAATATCCATAACTTACATGGATAATACAATAATGGTCATAACTGTCAAAATATTCAACTCTTAACTCAATTCACAATTTCTTTGATTCCTTATTCTCTGAAATATTTCTTTTCTCTACTCACACATCTCCTTACTCCATTCACATATTACATACTTTGCACATTCAACCTTCTTTTCTTAATTCATACAAATTCTTCTTCACGTTCCCCTTCATCTTTTTTTTCCTATATTCATAAATCTTCTTTACCTTTCATAATTCATTCTTTAATAATTTTAACATTCCACAGTAGGTTTTAAATGTTATCCTTTACTTTGCCTGGCGTCCAGGTATTTAAATTGATATCTCAAACTCTTAACTCGATCAACCTTCCTTAAGCCAAAGAAAACTTCCATGATGCTTGTTCTACATCTCAAGTGGTGGCTATGGAGGTCATGGCGGTCATGAGTGGTGGTCGGTGATGGAAGCTACGGTGGAGAAGAGAGAAAATATTTGGATGAGTTTTTTATTTTTCCCCCACTTTTGCATGTTTTCTTTCTTTCCTTTTTATAGCCAAAAAAAAATAAAACAACAAACCACCACTTTGGCAAATAAAAAAATTCCACCGCCTTTTGCTTCTCACTTCCGGATTTTTCTTTCTCGAATATTCCACCAACATGCAAAAATTAAATATTTAAATACATTACGTAATTATCCCGTGTAATAATTATTTTATATAATAAATATAAAATATTTATTTTAATTTACCAAAATTCATAATATGATTTATCAATAATATTAACACCCATTTTGGGTACTTTACTTAATAAATTTTGTACACGCATAATATCATGCATGTAATTATTTGAGGTAATTTTTACCTCCAAAATTCATAAAATAATTCACATAGCTTATAAAAATTATTTTTCATAATTTTTCACTTCGTTACTTGGACAACATGTTACATTAACATGTTCACATTTCTGAAATATTATTCTTCATAAAGGTCATAATAATTCCATTATACACAAATATAATTTTTAATAACTTAAAACATTCATTTTTCTCATTTATTATTCAATTTCTTTAATATTCACAATAATTTCTTTATATATAAATTATATAACTTATCATTATATAATTTATATATTTACATTATCCTTTCTTAAATAATTTCTTAATTTTCCTCCAACCTTATTTCATTTAATCACCTTATATAAATTACATAATTATTCTTATATAATTTATATAATTATTATTTTCTTCATACCTTATTTTAATTTCCTTATATAAATTATATAATTTATTATTATATAATTTATATAATTACCTTTCCTTTTCAATTAATTTTTAAACTTCTTCCAAAATTCTTGATAAATCTAAAATTCAATAATTTCAACTTTTCTTAGTTTCCTCATTAACTTTTATCTTACTTTGGATTAATTTAATTATTAATCCCTTAATTTTCATAATTAATAACATTTATAATTACAACAATTAAGCATAAACACATATATACATATATAATTCATATTTCTTACATTTCCATATAACCTCATGTAAAACATAATTTCTGCACTTCCATAATAATTTAATTGTACAATTTATTGTACATTTACCTCAAATTTCTCTTATTCTTAATAAATCGTTTTAAAACAATTTATTTACTTTTTAATTACTTTAATTCAATACCATTCATCATAATCTCTGCACATATTTAATTTACTAAATAAAATCTCATCTCATACATTAAATCACATAAAACAATAATTAACTTAACAATCTTGATAATTTTATCAATTAAATTCTCATTTAATATTATTAAAGAAATCCTGGAAATTCGGATCCTCACATTCTTCCCCCCTTAACAGGATTCCGTCCTCAGAATCATAATTGCCGTAATATTCATACGTATATTATTAATAGCATTTTGCTATATCTTTAGTCTGATGAATAACAATTAATTCCATAATAATCACATTTTACCTCTTTAATATCCATAACTTACATGGATAGTACAATAATGGTCATAACTGTCAAAATATTCAACTCTTAACTCAATTCACAATTTCTTTGATTCCTTATTCTCTGAAATATTTCTTTTCTCTACTCACACATCTCCTTACTCCATTCACATATTACATACTTTGCACATTCAACCTTCTTTTCTTAATTCATACAAATTCTTCTTCACGTTCCCCTTCATCTTTTTTTTCCTATATTCATAAATCTTCTTTACCTTTCATAATTCATTCTTTAATAATTTTAACATTCCACAGTAGGTTTTAAATGTTATCCTTTACTTTGCCTGGCGTCCAGGTATTTAAATTGATATCTCAAACTCTTAACTCGATCAACCTTCCTTAAGCCAAAGAAAACTTCCATGATGCTTGTTCTACATCTCAAGTGGTGGCTATGGAGGTCATGGCGGTCATGAGTGGTGGTCGGTGATGGAAGCTACGGTGGAGAAGAGAGAAAATATTTGGATGAGTTTTTTATTTTTCCCCCACTTTTGCATGTTTTCTTTCTTTCCTTTTTATAGCCAAAAAAAAATAAAACAACAAACCACCACTTTGGCAAATAAAAAAATTCCACCGCCTTTTGCTTCTCACTTCCGGATTTTTCTTTCTCGAATATTCCACCAACATGCAAAAATTAAATATTTAAATACATTACGTAATTATCCCGTGTAATAATTATTTTATATAATAAATATAAAATATTTATTTTAATTTACCAAAATTCATAATATGATTTATCAATAATATTAACACCCATTTTGGGTACTTTACTTAATAAATTTTGTACACGCATAATATCATGCATGTAATTATTTGAGGTAATTTTTACCTCCAAAATTCATAAAATAATTCACATAGCTTATAAAAATTATTTTTCATAATTTTTCACTTCGTTACTTGGACAACATGTTACATTAACATGTTCACATTTCTGAAATATTATTCTTCATAAAGGTCATAATAATTCCATTATACACAAATATAATTTTTAATAACTTAAAACATTCATTTTTCTCATTTATTATTCAATTTCTTTAATATTCACAATAATTTCTTTATATATAAATTATATAACTTATCATTATATAATTTATATATTTACATTATCCTTTCTTAAATAATTTCTTAATTTTCCTCCAACCTTATTTCATTTAATCACCTTATATAAATTACATAATTATTCTTATATAATTTATATAATTATTATTTTCTTCATACCTTATTTTAATTTCCTTATATAAATTATATAATTTATTATTATATAATTTATATAATTACCTTTCCTTTTCAATTAATTTTTAAACTTCTTCCAAAATTCTTGATAAATCTAAAATTCAATAATTTCAACTTTTCTTAGTTTCCTCATTAACTTTTATCTTACTTTGGATTAATTTAATTATTAATCCCTTAATTTTCATAATTAATAACATTTATAATTACAACAATTAAGCATAAACACATATATACATATATAATTCATATTTCTTACATTTCCATATAACCTCATGTAAAACATAATTTCTGCACTTCCATAATAATTTAATTGTACAATTTATTGTACATTTACCTCAAATTTCTCTTATTCTTAATAAATCGTTTTAAAACAATTTATTTACTTTTTAATTACTTTAATTCAATACCATTCATCATAATCTCTGCACATATTTAATTTACTAAATAAAATCTCATCTCATACATTAAATCACATAAAACAATAATTAACTTAACAATCTTGATAATTTTATCAATTAAATTCTCATTTAATATTATTAAAGAAATCCTGGAAATTCGGATCCTCACATTCTTCCCCCCTTAACAGGATTCCGTCCTCGGAATCATAATTGCCGTAATATTCATACGTATATTATTAATAGCATTTTGCTATATCTTTAGTCTGATGAATAACAATTAATTCCATAATAATCACATTTTACCTCTTTAATATCCATAACTTACATGGATAATACAATAATGGTCATAACTGTCAAAATATTCAACTCTTAACTCAATTCACAATTTCTTTGATTCCTTATTCTCTGAAATATTTCTTTTCTCTACTCACACATCTCCTTACTCCATTCACATATTACATACTTTGCACATTCAACCTTCTTTTCTTAATTCATACAAATTCTTCTTCACGTTCCCCTTCATCTTTTTTTTCCTATATTCATAAATCTTCTTTACCTTTCATAATTCATTCTTTAATAATTTTAACATTCCACAGTAGGTTTTAAATGTTATCCTTTACTTAATTCGTCATAATCCTTTATTTGAAATTATTTCAAAAATCCTGGGTGTCACATTCACTCCTCCTTCATAAAATTTCGTCCTCGAAATTTCTATGTACTCATACTTTATTCAGTTGTAACTTACACAATTTCTTTACATTTATTCCACATATCTTTATTTCCTTCCTTTCTCGTAGTTATTGCACACCGCAATTTTTCTAATTCACCACATTTCATAATTTCTTTGTTTCGCAATTATTACTTTCATTATCATTCACACTTAAATACTACTACCCCATCCTACCATCCAATCTTCATAAGAGTAGAAGAATTCAAAATTTTTGTTTTGGAAAACTTTCATGATATGCTGAATGAACCTTTATCCCGGTTTACAGTACTTCGCTCCCCGAGTACTTCATACTGCAAACCCTGACAGTGGATCAATCTGTCATTAAAGTGATGGATGTTTCACCATACATTGGCACGCCAGATGATCAGTCTGCAATGCCTGTGTCTTGCTATGCCAGGTGACCATTCGATCAACCTGCAATATTCTTAATCTTTTTGTTCATTTCAGCCGTAGAATTCGTTCGAAAATAATTTAATTTAGTATAACTTTCAAAGAATACGAAGTCAATAAATATATTTCAAAATTTGTCTAGCTGAATCAATAGCTCAGACTTATATTTCTTCAATGCTTGTCTAGCTAGATCAATTAGCATAGACTTACTTTTAACAATTTATAACTCGCAGAAATTTTTAAAACATTCATCATGTCAAAACTTTTCAAAACGTCTAGCCGAGTCAAATGGCAATGACTTATAGCTTTGACATACTTTTATAAATCAAGATCATTTATGACTTCATGTTACCGCATCATTTTGACAGTCCGTTGAGGATTTCGTCGTTAATAATTCCTACACCATAAACCGTACTTTATGGTGTTGAATCATCTTATAACGAAATAGTACCGCACCGTCTCAACAACACGTTGAGCATTCCGTCATTCATCACATCTGCACCGGGCTAAAAGGTGCGTGGATGATTCTTTTGAAATACATTTTGATGTAAAAACATTTTTCGTCTAGCCGAAACAAGTAGCATAGACACTTTTTAAATCGCTTAAAAAATTTCATTTATATTTTTCAAAGCACACACGTGCCAAATCAACTTGAGGCCAAAATTTTCGAAATCTAGCAAAGCTAGAAGAATGAGAATATCCTAAATTCCCTAACATTCACTTTTACTTCTTCACTTTAAATAGTAAATTTATTGCTAGGACTATTATTCTTTATCATATTAAAATTTCTATCTACTCCAACTTTTCTATACCCCCGTATAGTTTATCAAACTTGCCACACATTATGAGTCCAGAAACTTACCACAAGAATATGAGTTTAGAAGCTTGTCCTAGCAATATGTAGTCTAAGAACAAATCAAAGACTATCCATATGCTGAGGGGCTCAAAACATACCATACGATTATGAGTCATGGACTTACCACATGCATGAGTTTTAAGAACTCGTGCCTAAACTTAATATTATCTATCTATCAGAAATTCTTAGCGCGACTCTAACATTTCAATGATTATCACATAGTAACTAAGTAAACACAAATCCCCCGCCCATACAAAGGATTGTGCAACTCAGTCACCACATGAGTCCTCAAATGAAATTTCGTACCCAAGTTTCCTGCCCCTTATCATAACTTTTCTGTTATTCATGTCTCATCATTCTCTGAATTCTTCTTGTACTATTTCATAGTACCATATCTCTTTATAACATTAAAATATGCCTTTTCGACCATTAACAGGTCTCTCTATTATTTCACATTTTCACTTGATTTCATCATGATCTTGCTTCACAACCTACTTCTTACTCACTTCTCTTATCTCGTGATCGTATCGTAGTACGATCTTCTTACCCTTCCTGATCATGTTATTATGATCTCTTTCTATACGTTTTGGATTATCTTGTCATCTTTATTGTTTAAATCAGGTGTCCCCTGATCATTTTTGAGATTCATCTTTGAATCATTTCAATTATTCCTTCAAATAAATTTTTAATTAAACTTATAAATTTTCTCAATTCCCTGCCTTCGTTCAGATCTTTCTTAACATCTTTATCTCTTCCTTATAATCTTATCTCTTCCTTACAATCTTTCATATTTCCTTTACTTTAGCCAACATCTAAGAACATCTTTCTCAACTTACATCTGTTCCATCCTGATTTCCCCATGTTCATCAAACTTATCACGTATTTGGACTCAGGAACTTACCATAATCATATGGTTGAGGAGCTTGTCCTAGTCAGGCCTTAGTCGCCCATTCGCTAAAGGGGCTCCACCATATAATCATGAGTCACGAGTTTACCATACGCTTGAGTTTTCAGAACACTCAACTAACCATACTCTTTCTTACTTTAGGTTATAGCCTAAGGTATCCTTTACCTAGGTTTTATAACCTCTAGCTCTGATACCAACTGTAACGACCCCGAAATTCGACCCACTTTATTCCCTTAAACTTTGTATTTATTATACAATATCTTTATAACGTCTAAATTTCGGTCCGTTAATAATCTTTAATTACCTTATATAAACCCTTAATTGATCCATTATTTGATTTTAACATCATCAATTATCCAAATTCTCGTATAAATTTTTCTTTTTCTTGATTCAATCGTTGTATTAAAATATTTGGATATTTAAAATCCTTACATTCTGGATCCTAGTCCCATGGATCGCAACCTTTACTTTTTCTTTTCTTTCTGTAACCAGTATCATAAAACTTGATATTCAAAACTTAATGTTGTTCATATCCATACCAATTTATTCTTTATTTCATAATCCATAATTAAGTAATTTAGTAATCTCTATCACAACCTCTATCTAGTATAATCAAAGTTCAAAATTTGACTTTACATATCCTGTCTGAGTTCAACATATATGTACATACCTATTATCAATATACACTTAATAACTGTATTCACATTAAATTATGTTATTGAAACATAACAATAACATTCACAACCTTCTGTGATTATCCATCTTTATATCATCTGACACATTTGAAATTTATTTATTTCCTGCAAAATATATATTAAGCAAGTAATGAGCACAACGGCTCAGCAAGTTCAACAGCTGTACTTCACGTAGCACATACTTTATCATGCTTGGTGTGTGTCATACATCATGTGCTTGTGCTTCTACTATAGCAATATATCTCATATATATTCATATCATTGCACAAAATACACATTGTGGTCATATTAATCACGTATCACGTAACACATAATTTGTATGCAGTTAAAACAAGAATTACATATCATAACATTTCAATATTTATCATAAAAGGGAATGAAGAACTTGCCTGGCGTCCAGGTATTTAAATTGATATCTCAAACTCTTAACTCGATCAACCTTCCTTAAGCCAAAGAAAACTTCCATGATGCTTGTTCTACATCTCAAGTGGTGGCTATGGAGGTCATGGCGGTCATGAGTGGTGGTCGGTGATGGAAGCTACGGTGGAGAAGAGAGAAAATATTTGGATGAGTTTTTTATTTTTCCCCCACTTTTGCATGTTTTCTTTCTTTCCTTTTTATAGCCAAAAAAAAATAAAACAACAAACCACCACTTTGGCAAATAAAAAAATTCCACCGCCTTTTGCTTCTCACTTCCGGATTTTTCTTTCTCGAATATTCCACCAACATGCAAAAATTAAATATTTAAATACATTACGTAATTATCCCGTGTAATAATTATTTTATATAATAAATATAAAATATTTATTTTAATTTACCAAAATTCATAATATGATTTATCAATAATATTAACACCCATTTTGGGTACTTTACTTAATAAATTTTGTACACGCATAATATCATGCATGTAATTATTTGAGGTAATTTTTACCTCCAAAATTCATAAAATAATTCACATAGCTTATAAAAATTATTTTTCATAATTTTTCACTTCGTTACTTGGACAACATGTTACATTAACATGTTCACATTTCTGAAATATTATTCTTCATAAAGGTCATAATAATTCCATTATACACAAATATAATTTTTAATAACTTAAAACATTCATTTTTCTCATTTATTATTCAATTTCTTTAATATTCACAATAATTTCTTTATATATAAATTATATAACTTATCATTATATAATTTATATATTTACATTATCCTTTCTTAAATAATTTCTTAATTTTCCTCCAACCTTATTTCATTTAATCACCTTATATAAATTACATAATTATTCTTATATAATTTATATAATTATTATTTTCTTCATACCTTATTTTAATTTCCTTATATAAATTATATAATTTATTATTATATAATTTATATAATTACCTTTCCTTTTCAATTAATTTTTAAACTTCTTCCAAAATTCTTGATAAATCTAAAATTCAATAATTTCAACTTTTCTTAGTTTCCTCATTAACTTTTATCTTACTTTGGATTAATTTAATTATTAATCCCTTAATTTTCATAATTAATAACATTTATAATTACAACAATTAAGCATAAACACATATATACATATATAATTCATATTTCTTACATTTCCATATAACCTCATGTAAAACATAATTTCTGCACTTCCATAATAATTTAATTGTACAATTTATTGTACATTTACCTCAAATTTCTCTTATTCTTAATAAATCGTTTTAAAACAATTTATTTACTTTTTAATTACTTTAATTCAATACCATTCATCATAATCTCTGCACATATTTAATTTACTAAATAAAATCTCATCTCATACATTAAATCACATAAAACAATAATTAACTTAACAATCTTGATAATTTTATCAATTAAATTCTCATTTAATATTATTAAAGAAATCCTGGAAATTCGGATCCTCACATTATATAATTATTAACTTCTTCATTCTTTATTTTAATTTCCTTATATAAATTATATAATTTATTATTATATAACTTATATAATTACTTTTCTTCTCAATTAATTTCTAAACTTCCTCCATAATTTCTTAATTAAATCAATAATCCATCATTACAATTTTACTAACTCCTCATTCACTTTTTATTTAACATTGGATTAATTTAATTATTAATCCCTTAATTTTTCATAATTAATGAAATTTATAATTACAACCATTAAACGTAACCACATATATATACATTTGTATATATACATACATATTTAAATCTTACTTCTCACATTACCATATAATCTCCTTTAAATCTAAATTTCTGTACTTCCACAATAATATAATTGTACAATTTTCTATACCATTACATAAAATTTCTTTTATTCTTCAAAAATTGTTTCCACACAATTTATTTACTTTTCAATTATTTTAAATTAACACAATTCGTCGTGATCTCTATACAGATTTAATTTACTAATTAAATCTCATCACATACCTTAAATCACATAAAATAATAATTAATTTAAATAACCTTGATAATTTTATCAATTAAATTCTCATTTAATATTATTAAGAAAATCCTGAAAATTCAGATCCTCACACGTATCATGCGATACTATGGTCATTCGGATTCAGCTCGATGTCAAAAGTTCATAACAATGTTAAAGAAGGGAGCTCGATAGTGGATGATGTCTTTACCCCTTAATTGCACCAATTCACGGCAAGAGTTATGTGATAAATTCCATGATTGGTTCGAGAGTAATCAGAGAAAGGGAAAGCTGACAACTTCTCTATTACAGATAAAATAAAAGCCAATTGAGACCTTGAGTCACTATGTGCAGAGGTTCAAGGAGGCTATTGGCACTATAATAGATCTGAATAAGACACAGGCTTTGGGCTTTTTCACCACAAGGTTGGACATGGGGCATTCTTAAAAACTTATGAAAGACATTATGTTCAAACCCCTAAGGATTTATCAGATGTATATGATCGGGTTAAAAATTTCATCACTATTAAGGATGCAATGGAAAGTCTTCAATGGAATTCGAAGTGGATTGATCGATCTAATAATAAAGACAATAAGTTTGAGGTATGAGCTCAGATCGGACTAAAAGAAAATCCCCCTGAAGTAAATAAATCATCCTTTTGACCTAAGTATGAAGACAAGGTCTACACCCCTTTAAATATTATCAGGGTGCAAATTCTAAAAGAAATCATAAACAAACCCTTCTTTATGCTAACATTTGTGGGAGCTCGTCCATCGAAGGGAAATAAGAACTTGTTTTGTAATTATCATCAGACCACTTGATATTCCACTGAAGCTTGTAGACAACTAAAGGACATGATTGAAAAGAATGTTCAGAAAAGGGAACTAATACAATATGTAGCATGTCGGGAGACTCTACCCTCAGGGCAGGCACAAGAATTAGATCAAGAAGCTGGTTGGGAAGATCAGCCACATCGGTTGATTGACATTATAGGGGGATCAACTAGAAAGCTATTTGGGAAAAAGCGTTGAAGTGTCACATATTCAGTAATAGAAGTTTTAGATCAAGTTTTTCCCAACACATTGATCTCTTTTACCGATGAAGATTACCCACCGGATGTGGTGGATCCTCATGAAGGGGCTTTAGTTATCAAAGCATAGGTCGAACCTGTTGATATAAGGAGAATTATGGTCGACAATAGCTTTTTGGTGGATATGTTGTAAGACCCCGAATTTTATGAAATACAAAATTTAATTTTTCTTCATATATATTTTTTTTGAAACAGTAAGTGGTTAAATTAACAAAATTGAAAGTTAAGGATGTTATGTGCAAATTTTATTTTGTCGGACAATATTCGCTTTGTCGGGGAATATTCGTGCCGTACGACGGCGCCGAAATAATAAATTATTGGTGGACCCCACAACGGAATATTTGTCGGATATAGAAAACGACAGAAGTAACCTTTTTAAATAAAAATAGTCAACGGAACTGTTAAAATACCGGTGATAAAAGAATAGTAGCATACGGTAGTTTATGGTATTTTCTGTTGCACACGGTACTCTACAGTAACACACGGTATTGCATAGTGTCTCATATTATTGGTCTGATAATTGACACCGTAACTGTTACGCATCATTTCATCGACAATTGTCACTGCATAATATTTTATATTATCAATTCAATAATTGTTGTTACACAGTATTTTGCATTATTGATTTAATAATTGTCATTACACTGTATTTTATATCATTGAGTCAATAATTGTTGTTGCACTGTTTTTAAAATTATTGAACCTAATAATTGTCACAGTAACATATGCACAGTAATTCACATTATTGAATCAATAATTGTCATTACACAGTAACGTATGCTTTATTTTACATTATTGTTATCTCTATTATGATGTTATTTAAACAGTTGTATTTCATTAATTTATTGGCTTGATATCTAAGAACTAACTATACTGTATTTATAACAATTAGTCATAATAATTGAATTGATAAAGTTATTTGTTTATAATATAAAGTTAGGTGATTATTAGGTGATATGAAATGAATGGTGTAGATTAAAGTGTGAATTATTGTTGAATAATTGAATTGATTTGTTTATAATATAAAGTTAGGTGATTATTAGGTGATATGAAATGAATGGTGTAGATTAAAGTGTGAATTATTGTTGAATAATTAAATTGATTTGTTTATAATATAAAGTTAGGTGATTATTAGGTGATATGAAATGAATGGTGTAGATTAAAGATAATATAATATTTGAAATGGATGGTGTAGATTAAAAGATGATCTTTAAATGAATGGTTTAGATTAAATGAATGATAAGATTTTTGGCTATAAATAGAAGCCTTAACTTAAGGATTTTTCATAAACTTCCTTACTTGTTCTTTCTTTCTCTCTCTAAATACTTCTTGTAAAAGTTCTCTCTAAGTGTGCTTAAGTCATCTTGAGTATTTGTGAAGATCTATAAGTATACGTGTACTGTTCAAGTTAATCAACCTCATTTAAATCAATATCCAGTCACGTGTTGAGGTAAGGGATACCATCTTTTTCATCTTCTATTATTAAAACTTACTACGGTAAGGAATGTCATCTTCTTTCATCTTCTATTATTAAAACTTACTACGGTAAGGAATACCATTCATTTCAAACTCTTAAATTTACTGTGGTAAGGAATGTCATTTTAAACATCATCTTCTTTCATATTCTAACTTACTATGGTAAGGGATGTCATTTTCTTTCATACTCTTAAATTTACTACTCGTAAGGAATATCATTCTTTTCACACTCTTAAATTTATTACGGTAAGGAATGTCATTTTCTTTTCTTACTTGTAAGAAATATCATTTTCTTTCATACTCTTAACCTTATTATGGTAAGGGATGTCATTTTCTTTCATACTCTTAAAATTACTACTCGTAAGGAATGTCATCTTCTTTCATCTTCTATTATTAAAACTTACTACGGTAAGGGATACCATCTTTTTCATCTTCTATTATTAAAACTTACTACGGTAAGGGATACCATCTTTTTCATCTTCTATTATTAAAACTTACTACGGTAAGGGATACCATCTTTTTCATCTTCTATTATTCAAACGTACTATGGTAAGGGATTATCATTATTTGATTCTCGATAATAATATTGTTTCTTCCTTACTCATAAGACGTGCCTTTTATTTCCATGTATTAAATTGTGGGAATAACCTTACGGAGCGGATTGCCGCCTGTTGGTGAATAACCTTTCGTATTCATTCATTATTAATCTCTGAGAATAACCTTACGGAGCGGATTGCCGCCTGTTTGGTGAATAACTCTTTGTACTCAAATTCTATTAAATTGTGGGAATAACCTTACGGAGCGGATTGCCGCCTGTTGGTGAATAACCCTTTGTATTAATTTCCTTCACCTTTTGTTAATCAAACCTGCTACGGTAAGGGATATTATTTTCTTTCATACTCCTAAATCGAAATTTATTATGGAACTATTGCTTCTATAATTCCTGAAAATATTATATGTTCCATAATAGTTGAACTTCATTATTTCAACTGAACCTTCCGATTTACTTGAACCTTTCTATTGAATTGTAACCGTTATTCTGAACTGTGGATCTTGAATATCATTTTTAAATTTCACTCCACATCATGTTGACAATTTGGACATTATTTGAATCTGTACAAAGTAAACTTCCGATACTTATTGTTATCCTATTTCTTCTGTTCATCATTTATATCATTCTAATCATCCAAAAATCAAGCTGTTGTGAATATCTGTGGCCGGGGGCACAGATGTGTTATATTTGTTGAACAGATGATAGGTTAAAGGCGATATAATAGGTTAAAGGCGATACATCTGTTCGGTGTCTTTTATGGCACGTGGTGAATGTTCTCTTTGGCCCGTAGTGCAAAGATGAACTGTTGTTTGGTATGATTATGACCAAAGGCTGAATCTGGTATAATCATGACCGTTGGTGTTATATTGAATGTCTTTGGCCCGTAGTGCAAAGATGAACTGTTGATCTGCATGATTATGATCAGGAACTGTGAATTTGTATTATCTTGACTAATGATATTTCAGATGATAAAAGTTGATGATGTTTTTCCTAAAAAGAGAACCGAGTGGACATTATAGTCTGCATTATTCTTCTAATAGATTACTCATTCCGCTGCTATTATTGATCTGAACGTTGTTTAAGAATTTAACTACAGTTTTTGATATAAACCTTGTAGTCTATTGTATTCTATCAAGAACTCAACTGTTGAAGGCTAATGATAATTTATTCGTCATTATCTTAGTCATGATATTTCTTACTGGGCTATTTGAGCTCACCCTTTCTTTTGTTCCATTGTTTTTCAACAGGAGATGAAAACATAACAGGGTCTAGCCGGGGAATGGAGTGAGGGTTCGAGGAATAGTTATCATAGTCTTCACGTTTTGTAAAATAGTGTGGCAATAATAGTGAAGACTTAGTTGTGTATTATTATACACTGTATTGTTGTACGTTGTGCTTTGTTGTAATAATTTTGTTGTAGTATTTTGACGACTCAAGTTTGGGCTGTGTGGGCCCAGATTTGGGGGCGTCACAGTTGGCATCAGAGCTTAGGGATATGGTCTTTAATGGAGATCTGGGGTTAGAACTAGGAGGGGAGAGACGAATAGAATCAATCACTAGTGTGTCCTACCTAAATTAGATTTATTTTTTTATCTAATGAATCGATTTGAATGTAGGAACATGAAGAGATGAGTCAGTTTATTTGAACTAACATTTATTTTGTGACCACAGTTAATTATGGCATCTGGAAATCAGGAGGTTAACTATGAAATTACCGAAACAAATGTAGCTGCAAAACAAGAGGCGACGAATAATCTTCTTACAAACTCAGAGTTGAATCATTTGCCTAAGGCAAAAATTATGCGTGTTCTATCCAGTAAGGATGAAGGTGAAAGCTCTGCTACAGTCGTTCCAGATCCATTCTTAGAAGCAATTAAAGGAAGTAACGAACTTGCGGAAATTATTGCCTTTAATTTACTCACTAATTGGGAGAGTGATATCACCTGGTTATGCTCTATAACAAAGGATCAGAATATATGGACTTTTCATATTAGTCTTTGGGATTTATGGTGTTCCAGCTATGATTTTCAAGATTATTTAAAAATGATGTTTCTATACTTTTGGGCGTTACAATTTAGAGGAATTCAGGTTAAGTTAGTCACTATCGTGGAAACTGCAGTCTATCGAAAATATTATTTTAATGGAAATCATTGGTACCTTACTACTGATGAAGTTGATGAACCCGAGAAACAGTTTGCTAGAAAATTATTCAGTGGTATTCCCATGGTTGAAATACGTGAAGATCCGAATGAAGTATTCGGGATTCGATTTGACGATAACAGTCAAGAAACCGAATGAGGTGATAACCGGTAAGCTATTCATAAATTCTTGTGAAGTTTATGCCATGTTAGATACTTGCTCTACCCATTCTTTTATCTCACATACGTGTGCTCAACGTTTAAATTTGACTTCTGAAAACTTTTACTTTGACTTATCAGTTGAAACCTCATTGGGAGAAATATCTATCACATCTACTATCTATAAATCTTGCCTAGTTCAAATCAACAACCTCACATTACCTGTTGACCTTATTTCTTTGGAGATGCATGAATTTGATGTGATTTTAGGAATTGATTGGTTGACTACCCATCATGCTAAAATTGATTGTTTTCATAAGATTATTAGTTTTCATATTCCTAATCAACCTGTCATGCAAATTCAAGCAACTAAACCATTGAAATCTATAACTGTTATTTCTAGCCATAAAGCCATTCGTTTATTGAAAAACGGATGTCAAGCCTTTTTAGCTCATGTCACTGATTTGAACAAAAACACGTCAAACTTGAATGATATTCCCATTGTTAATGAGTTTCCTGACGTTTTTTTTCTGAGGAACTTTCTGGCTTACCCCAAACCGTGAAATTGAATTCTGTATCGATCTTGAACCCGACACTAAGCCCATTTTTAAAGTCCCACACCAAATGGCTCCCATAGAACACCAAGAGTTGAAAGTTTAATTACTAGATATCGGTATCATTCATTCTAGTACAAAACTTATATCGAGCGAGGAATGCGAGAAAAGTTTTCAAGAACTCAAGAGGAGACTTGTTTCAGCTCCTGTTCTGACCATACCATCAGGATCAGGAGAATTTGTTATCTACAACGATGCTTCTGGCAAACGTCTAGGCTGTGTCCTTATGCAACATGGAAAGGTTATAGCCTATGCCTTTCGACAACTCAAAGATTATGAGAAAAATTATCCTACTCATGATCTAGAGTTGGCAGCAGTCGTTTTCGCGTTAAAGATCTGGAGACACTACTTGTACGGAGAAAAAGTGGATATCTATACGGATCATAAAAGTCTCAAGTATTTCTTCACCCAGAAGGAACTCAACATGCGACAACGACGTTAGCTTGAGCTGTTGAAGGATTATGACCACACAATCCAGTATCACCCGGGAAAGGCGAACGTTGTAGCTGACGCTTTGAGCAGAAAATCTTATGCAAGTACAAGTGCACTGCTGACAACACAAAAGTGTATTTTGTACGACTTGCAAAAGATGGAGATAGAGCTAAAGACACCAGGGACCCACTCGAAGATTGCTCACGTGCGAGTAGAACCAACTTTAATCGATAAAATTAAAGCTGCTCAAGCTACCGATCCGGAACTGATAAACATGATAAAGAAAGTACAAGAAGGTGTCATTCCCGAAGCAAGAATCGACGAGAAATGAATACTTCGAGTCAACTCTCGACTCTGTGTTCCTAACGATCCTGAATTAAAGCATAAAATCATGATGGAGGCACACAACACGCCGTTTGCAATCCACCCAGGAGGTACCAAGATGTATCGAGATCTTCGACATACATTTTGGTGGAACAATATGAAAAGAGAGATTGCGGAGTTTATCTCAAGGTGCCTAACTTGTCAACGTGTCAAGGCAGAGCATCAAGTTCCTAAAGGTCCATTACAATCACTTGAAGTTCCCGAATGGAAGTGGGAACACATCAATATGGACTTCGTGACGGGTCTTCCAAAAGTTTCTCAAGGCTTAGATGCAATTTGGGTGATCGTAGATAGATTGACCAAATCTGCTCATTTATTGCCTATACGAGAAAACTTTTCACTTGAACGTCTTGCCGGTATGTACATAAATGAGATCGTGAGATTGCATGGCATGCCAGTTTCCATAGTTTCTGATCGAGATCCTAGATTCACTTCACGCTTTTGGATCAGTCTACAAAAAGCTATGGGCACTGAACTACGTTTTAGTTCTGCATACCATCCTCAAACGGACGGACAATCGGAAAGGACGATCCAGACCCTCGAAGATCTTTTGAGACTTTGTGTATTAGACTTCAAAGGAAGATGGGATAAGTACTTGCTGTTGGTGGAATTTTCTTACAACAACAGTTACCAAGCAAGCATAGGCATGGCTCCATTCGAGGCATTGTATGGAAGGAAGTGTCGCTCTCCAATATGTTGGAATGAGGTAGGAGAAGCAAAATTGTTGGGACCCGAGTTGGTACGCTTGACGACCGAAAAGATCCAAATGATCCGACAACGAATACAGACCGCACATTCTTACGTGTTTCTCCATGGAAAGGGGTTACGAGATTCGGAAAGAGAGGAAAGCTCAACCCTCGATTTATTGGCCCATTTGAAATCCTAGATCGAATAGGAATCGTAGCCTACAGACTAGCCCTACCACCAAGTATGTCTCGCATCCATAACGTTTTTCACATATCTATGTTACGTAAATATGTGAAGGACCCAAACCACGTCATTGAGTTAGAACCAGACGTTATAGCAGAGGATTTAACATACGAGGAGGTACCTGTTAAGATCCTGGATAAGAAGGAGCAGATCCTACGCTCAAAGGTTATACCTCAAGTTAAGGTTTTATGGAGGAACCAAGATACTGAGGAAATGACCTGGGAGCTAGAATCTGAGATGAAATCTAAGTATCCTTACCTCTTCGATATGTCAGGTACGTCAATTTCGGGGACGAAATTTCATAAGGAGGGGAGGTTGTAAGACCCCGAATTTTATGAAATACAAAATTTAATTTTTCTTCATATATATTTTTTTTGAAACAGTAAGTGGTTAAATTAACAAAATTGAAAGTTAAGGATGTTATGTGCAAATTTTATTTTGTCGGACAATATTCGCTTTGTCGGGGAATATTCGTGCCGTACGACGGCGCCGAAATAATAAATTATTGGTGGACCCCACAACGGAATATTTGTCGGATATAGAAAACGACAGAAGTAACCTTTTTAAATAAAAATAGTCAACGGAACTGTTAAAATACCGGTGATAAAAGAATAGTAGCATACGGTAGTTTATGGTATTTTCTGTTGCACACGGTACTCTACAGTAACACACGGTATTGCATAGTGTCTCATATTATTGGTCTGATAATTGACACCGTAACTGTTACGCATCATTTCATCGACAATTGTCACTGCATAATATTTTATATTATCAATTCAATAATTGTTGTTACACAGTATTTTGCATTATTGATTTAATAATTGTCATTACACTGTATTTTATATCATTGAGTCAATAATTGTTGTTGCACTGTTTTTAAAATTATTGAACCTAATAATTGTCACAGTAACATATGCACAGTAATTCACATTATTGAATCAATAATTATCATTACACAGTAACGTATGCTTTATTTTACATTATTGTTATCTCTATTATGATGTTATTTAAACAGTTGTATTTCATTAATTTATTGGCTTGATATCTAAGAACTAACTATACTGTATTTATAACAATTAGTCATAATAATTGAATTGATAAAGTTATTTGTTTATAATATAAAGTTAGGTGATTATTAGGTGATATGAAATGAATGGTGTAGATTAAAGTGTGAATTATTGTTGAATAATTGAATTGATTTGTTTATAATATAAAGTTAGGTGATTATTAGGTGATATGAAATGAATGGTGTAGATTAAAGTGTGAATTATTGTTGAATAATTAAATTGATTTGTTTATAATATAAAGTTAGGTGATTATTAGGTGATATGAAATGAATGGTGTAGATTAAAGATAATATAATATTTGAAATGGATGGTGTAGATTAAAAGATGATCTTTAAATGAATGGTTTAGATTAAATGAATGATAAGATTTTTGGCTATAAATAGAAGCCTTAACTTAAGGATTTTTCATAAACTTCCTTACTTGTTCTTTCTTTCTCTCTCTAAATACTTCTTGTAAAAGTTCTCTCTAAGTGTGCTTAAGTCATCTTGAGTATTTGTGAAGATCTATAAGTATACGTGTACTGTTCAAGTTAATCAACCTCATTTAAATCAATATCCAGTCACGTGTTGAGGTAAGGGATACCATCTTTTTCATCTTCTATTATTAAAACTTACTACGGTAAGGAATGTCATCTTCTTTCATCTTCTATTATTAAAACTTACTACGGTAAGGAATACCATTCATTTCAAACTCTTAAATTTACTGTGGTAAGGAATGTCATTTTAAACATCATCTTCTTTCATATTCTAACTTACTATGGTAAGGGATGTCATTTTCTTTCATACTCTTAAATTTACTACTCGTAAGGAATATCATTCTTTTCACACTCTTAAATTTATTACGGTAAGGAATGTCATTTTCTTTTCTTACTTGTAAGAAATATCATTTTCTTTCATACTCTTAACCTTATTATGGTAAGGGATGTCATTTTCTTTCATACTCTTAAAATTACTACTCGTAAGGAATGTCATCTTCTTTCATCTTCTATTATTAAAACTTACTACGGTAAGGGATACCATCTTTTTCATCTTCTATTATTAAAACTTACTACGGTAAGGGATACCATCTTTTTCATCTTCTATTATTAAAACTTACTACGGTAAGGGATACCATCTTTTTCATCTTCTATTATTCAAACGTACTATGGTAAGGGATTATCATTATTTGATTCTCGATAATAATATTGTTTCTTCCTTACTCATAAGACGTGCCTTTTATTTCCATGTATTAAATTGTGGGAATAACCTTACGGAGCGGATTGCCGCCTGTTGGTGAATAACCTTTCGTATTCATTTATTATTAATCTCTGAGAATAACCTTACGGAGCGGATTGCCGCCTGTTTGGTGAATAACTCTTTGTACTCAAATTCTATTAAATTGTGGGAATAACCTTACGGAGCGGATTGCCGCCTGTTGGTGAATAACCCTTTATATTAATTTCCTTCACCTTTTGTTAATCAAACCTGCTACGGTAAGGGATATTATTTTCTTTCATACTCCTAAATCGAAATTTATTATGGAACTATTGCTTCTATAATTCCTGAAAATATTATATGTTCCATAATAGTTGAACTTCATTATTTCAACTGAACCTTCCGATTTACTTGAACCTTTCTATTGAATTGTAACCGTTATTCTGAACTGTGGATCTTGAATATCATTTTTAAATTTCACTCCACATCATGTTGACAATTTGGACATTATTTGAATCTGTACAAAGTAAACTTCCGATACTTATTGTTATCCTATTTCTTCTGTTCATCATTTATATCATTCTAATCATCCAAAAATCAAGCTGTTGTGAATATCTGTGGCCGGGGGCACAGATGTGTTATATTTGTTGAACAGATGATAGGTTAAAGGCGATATAATAGGTTAAAGGCGATACATCTGTTCGGTGTCTTTTATGGCACGTGGTGAATGTTCTCTTTGGCCCGTAGTGCAAAGATGAACTGTTGTTTGGTATGATTATGACCAAAGGCTGAATCTGGTATAATCATGACCGTTGGTGTTATATTGAATGTCTTTGGCCCGTAGTGCAAAGATGAACTGTTGATCTGCATGATTATGATCAGGAACTGTGAATTTGTATTATCTTGACTAATGATATTTCAGATGATAAAAGTTGATGATGTTTTTCCTAAAAAGAGAACCGAGTGGACATTATAGTCTGCATTATTCTTCTAATAGATTACTCATTCCGCTGCTATTATTGATCTGAACGTTGTTTAAGAATTTAACTACAGTTTTTGATATAAACCTTGTAGTCTATTGTATTCTATCAAGAACTCAACTGTTGAAGGCTAATGATAATTTATTCGTCATTATCTTAGTCATGATATTTCTTACTGGGCTATTTGAGCTCACCCTTTCTTTTGTTCCATTGTTTTTCAACAGGAGATGAAAACATAACAGGGTCTAGCCGGGGAATGGAGTGAGGGTTCGAGGAATAGTTATCATAGTCTTCACGTTTTGTAAAATAGTGTGGCAATAATAGTGAAGACTTAGTTGTGTATTATTATACACTGTATTGTTGTACGTTGTGCTTTGTTGTAATAATTTTGTTGTAGTATTTTGACGACTCAAGTTTGGGCTGTGTGGGCCCAGATTTGGGGGTGTCACATATGTTGCATAGCCACACTTATCAGTGAATGGATAAGGGGACAGATATGGAAGTTAGCCGAGATTCGCTATTGTATGGGTTAAAAAATGAGCCTGTGCATGTAGTCGAAATGGTGGAGTTACCCGTGATCTTTGGTATGGCCCTTGACATATGCAGATAAAGGTAAAAAAAATTATTGTGCAAGTTAATTATGCTTGTAATGCTATTTTGCGTCGCACTATGTTGGCTGCACTACATGTTGTCACTTTGATCCCTCACTTTAAGATGAAGTTTCCTACATCTAATGGAGTTGGTAAGATCAAAGGGGGTCTGGATATTGGCCGGAGGTGTTATTGTCACACATTTCTATCATCAGCAATCAAGGTAAGTAAGCAAAAACAAACAATGATAGTTGATGTAGAACCCCGAAGAAGCTTTACAATGTTCTTTGGTCTTATTGGACTACTCTTCGAACTATTATTAGTGTTTCTTTTTTGTTTGACTTATAGGGAAGAGGCTTTTATACCGATGGAGATTGAGTCTCCTTCATTTCAGGTGGCTGATTTCAGCGAAGTATATAGTAGCGAAGGCCTTCAGCTCAACTTGGATTTATTGGACGAGGTTCAGGATGTTTCAGTACTAAGGTTGGCCATTTATCAATAAAAGGTGATTTGACACTATGATAAAAAGGTTTGACAAAGGAGGTTTGAAATAGGAGATCTAGTGTTTCGGGAGGTAGAGGCTTCGACACTACAAAATATTTGGAAACTTATGCCTGATTAGGAAGGTCCTTATAAAGTAATTGAAGTATTGAGGCTGGGGACTTATCGATTTTGGGATATGAAGGGTTCGGAATTAAAAAACACTTGGTATACATGACGACTTCAAAAATATTATTAATGATAAGATAGTGTTCATGATTCTTTTGTTTCAACTGAAAGACATCAATAAAAGGAAATTTTCATTACTCATTGATCTATTTAAAAAATTTGTACATTACAATTATTTAAAAAAAAAAAAGAGAGAATAAAATTATATCAGTTTTCGGGTTCATCCTCAGACACTTCATCTTCGGAGAACCCAAAAGATGCAAGGTCGAGACCAGCCACCTTCATATTTGATTTCGTGAACTGGTACCCTTTATCATATTTGGCTAGAATGTTCTGGGTTAGTTCATTAAAAGTTTTATATTCTTCAATTATCTGTTCGCATTGTTCGACAATTATTATTTATGCCTTCTCTTGGAGGGTTCAGACTTCCTCTTCTAGTTGTCAAATGGTTCGAGAGATAGTTTGGATGATTTGCAATTTGTCTCGTAGTAGGCCAGAGAGTTCTTTCTGTTGTTTGATTTGTTATTTCTGTTGTTCATCTTTGTTATGATATTCGATCCGTTCTTCGAGTAGGGTTGTTTCTTGGTCGAGTGAGGTCAGTCATTTATAGTTGATGGGAGTTCACGTAATGGTTAAGTTCTTCTATTTGTTGGTGACGGGCAATTTTTTCCTCTTCGACAGTTGATAGTTGGTTTTTTAATTTATTGATGGTTGATTTGAAATTTTTGTCCCGCATCTCTCATTGTAGAAGCCTATAGAATGATGTTAAAACCTGTAAAAGGAGAAGTGGTTAAGGAAAGATGGATTATATAAAATGGAGTTTGAAAATGAGATTTAGGGATAATTACTTGTCCTTCATAAATAATTGTGGCGAGGAGGAGTTGTTGGTTGATGAGATGGTTGAATTTATCATTGTCAGCAGGGAGGATGAAGGAGTCAAAAAAGTTAAATGGGAGGTCGTCGTTATTGGGATCGTCGGGCCATAAGATTGAGGAGGAAGGTTCAATGATAGATGGTTGGAGGTCAAGAATTGTTGAGGTTTGTGTTGGGTTCGATGGTGATTATGTTTTAGGGGGTGGAGAGATGTGTTCAGCTTAAGGTTTGGTAGGGGTGGGAGGGAGGTTAGATGGAGGTGATGGAATTATTGGCAAGAGTTCGCTTGGGATGACAGTAGAGGCTTTTACAAGTTTTACGCGTTTTATTTTTCTTAGTTGTTTTTTGGTGTTAGAAAGTTCAAAGCCATTTCTCTTTTTAGTGGTATGGGTGGGTCGATAGGATTAGTGGATGATGGGTTTTACAAATTAATGTGTTCGGGAGGGTTGGAGGTTGGTTATTGATAGACACATAATTATGTATTTTAATATTCCCATTTTTATTATTTAATATGTTTATTTAATTTAATTAATAAATTTTATTTTGTTTTGCAGGAAATAGATAAATAATTGAAGTTGAGTTGGAAAATGAGTTCTAGAAGCTTGAAAGTTGATTTTTATTTGGACTCCAATAAAGAGTTGGATACCATGTAAAAGTTGAAGTCAATAAGGAAAGAAGAGTCCAAGCTATTCCAAATTAGATTAGGGTTCAATTTATTTTCTCTATAAATAGGAGTCTTTTTTTAGAGAGTAGGAGATAATTTTTTTTCTTATTCTTCTTCTAGGAGTAGGAGCATGGAGTTGTTTTACTACTTTTATAACAATTGTTCATTAGTTTAATAAAGTTTCTTTTTAATATTATTCTATTAGTTTTAATTTAGTTCATGCAATTTATATTAGTAGTTTTAAATTTTGTTTTTCTTTATTATGAATTCTATGGTTAGCTAAATTTCTAATATCTACGATGAAGATGAAATTAAATATTTCATATTATTACATTCTTTCCGTTCTGATATTAATGTCTAATTGTTTATTTCTTCAATTTTACCTTCGCGCATAATTCGTTTTGGTTCTAAATTAATTGTGAGATTTTGATAGGTTATTGTTAAAATATGAGTTTTTCATAATTTATGCTTGCTCAATGAAGTTTTGATGAGTTATAGTTAATCCTTAAATTTTCATAATCTATGCTTGTCCATATTAATTATATGAATCACTATTTTTAAGGGAAGGAAAAATAATTGAAAAATAATTAAGGAAAAGAAGAATTTAATTATTATGTTAGTATTTAATGGATTCAGATTCCTAGGTAATTTTTCTCATTACTAGTTTTCGTTATTAATTTTTAATTTGCATTATTTAGTTAATCAATCATCTCCACAACTTTTTATTTCTAATTTGTTTGGAATATAAATTAAGGGAACATTGAAATTAATTTAGTCTCTGTGGTTCGACCTGTACTTGTCCGTTCTTCAATTTGATGCTGTGCACTTGCAGTTACTATTTTTTATCATATCAGTTATTCTTGGGTTTCGATGGCTTCAGTTGGTTCAACGAGGTTGAAGACTGGGGGGGGGGGGTCGATTTTGGTGGGTTTAAAAAGTACAATTAGGGGTTTGACAAGGTTGGAAGAAGAGTTTAGAAGTGGAATAGTGGCTTTGGTCATATGTTCAAAAGGGGGAGACGTGAAGCTATGGGTTGGGGTTTATAAATTGTCACTGAAAATGAAAAAAGAAGGAAGAGAGAGTTGTGTTACTTAAGCAAAAAAATAAATTTATAAAGTTTATAGAAGAAAGATCGGATACTTACATTTGTGGTTGAATAGGCAGTTCTAATCTAATAAAAGACCAAGTGACCAGGGACTTGGTGACATTTTCATGCAAAATTCTTGGAATTCCTTTTCTCGAAGTAGGGGGATCTAGTCGAGGTTGAGAGTAGTTTTGGATGGCTCTCCCTAGGTCGGCACAAGGTGGGTGTCAGGACCTCGAACAAAGATCCAGTATGGATGCCACCCTTTGTTGCTAGAGGGGGTTTTCATCCATACTTGGCGCCCGGGTTGTTTGGTAAGCTGTTTGAAGTAGGGTTCCTTAGATCGACTTAGAGAAAAGATGGCAAAGAAGAATTCCAAAGAGGGCTTAACTCCACATTCATGGCAAAATGTTATAAAGCATATGAGGTGGATACAGGAATAAGGAACGAGTTGGGAAAACCCGATCCTTACAAATACAAAGAAGGAGAAAATAAACTTACAGAGGGGGAAGCGGACGCCGTATTTGAGGGTGTAGATTGGGACGCTGATCCAGCCCCCGTCGAGGCTTCAGTACATTCTCTCTTTGAGGTCAGGGGCTTGGATTACATACTCCCTTGGAATTTAGTATTGTTGTTGGATATCTTCAAAGTGTCATGATGGCACGTTGGATCTAGTGTTGACACTACTGTACGCCTTTTTTGTGCTGTAAATTTTTTAATTTTCCATTTCTCTTTACTCTTAGGGATTCAGAGGGGGTTGAAGGTGTTTACGGAGTTAGATGAGGAGAGGATTTGAGCTATTATTGTTGTGTAAGAGGGAGGTTTGCTTTAAGGAAGCTGGAGGATTTTTTTTGAGAGAAAAAAGAAAGGAAGCTAGATGATTTTTTGTGAAAGTGATATGAGAATGAAAGGTTGTGTTTGGTTTAGGGATTGAGACTCTATTAATGGGCACGATTCCTATGGGTGGTGTATTTAAAATAAAGAGGTGAGAAATTTATGGGAGTACATGCGTTATGGCGATTATTATAGATACATTAATGGAGAAGTGGGATTAATTTTTTAATTAGTCCGATCAATTTTTCAACGTTACTCTTCTATTATAAATTTTTTATAAAAGGATAGTTGGGGGAAATTTTGGGATGAAATTATTTAAGGCCTAGTCTAGGTGCTGACCTGCATCAATCTTACATTTAAGGCCCGATTTAGGTGCTGGCTCATATTAACATTGTACTTAGGGCCCGATTTTGGTGTTGGCCCATTATAATGTATTTTTATGGCATGGTATTCTAGAAGGATTAGAGTTAACATTTATATATTTTTATTTCTCATAGGTACAAAAATGTGATATAGAAAGGGGGTTGAGAAGATCATTATACATTTATGTTTAACTTTTTGTCTTAAACACTTTTTACCAAATAATTGTATAATTGTTTGAGTAGTGAAATCAGTTTATTTGGTAAAAACCCCTTTCTGATTATCTATACTAAAACACTTAGTTCTATACAAGATTTGTTATTGAAAAGACATCATAAGCATAAATGACATATATAACATACATGTATATATGAAAGATAAAGAAGGGGTAAAGAGACATTAAGAACACAAGGATTTTTAAGAGGTTTAGAGCCTGAACTACTCCTATTCCTCTCATCTGCTCCGCTGAGCAGGGATATTCCACTGAGGATAAATGGATACTTAGTCTTTACAATTTGGACAATAAGTCCAGGAAACTAAGTTCTCCCACTAAGCATCTGATTTACTAATATTGAAGCGGGTTAAACAATCTCGTCTTATCTCCCTAGGACACTAAGTCCTCTTCCGTCAACATGGGTTGATTCCTCTAAATCAGGCGGGTCACTAAGTCCTAACTTACTGTTGTTAAATGTTGGTGTTGGGGGTGCTGCCAAGATGGATTTAATTAAGTTCATATCAAATGAAATTGGCAGCTGAGGAATGATTCCAAGAGCTTTCAAGATATTTCTTATCAACTCATACTCTGGAATCATTTTGGATCGATCCTTCAAAATATAAAATGACTTTGGGTTGAAGATAGCTCTATTCAGCTGATCGATCTCTTGTAGGGTCTCTAGTAGATTGGTCTTTTCTTTTTTATACTTATTTAGTGTATAGACCAATCTTCTTCATTCAGTTTTAACCGTTTCTTCTTCCACTCGATAAGCCTCTATTAGTTGACTATATTTCCCCCCCATTTTCTCTCTTCAACCTAATGTTTATGTTGATCGATTCTCTCTGTTGGTGGATTCAATTTCTGCTTCTCTTTTTGTTCCACCATTACCTCTACTTTCTTCAGATGATAACTTCAATATATAGAGAGATCTTCTGTCATTTTGCTCGTTGGAAGTTAGCTGTTGCTTCATTTAATATTCTGACTATAAAAGATTTACGATGTGGATATTTAAAGATTTGTCATCTTACTTTCGATTCTGTTATAAAATATCAGTTTACTGTAAGAGTGTCCACGTGGATGGCGTCATTTAGCCGTTGGATACAACTTGATCTGTTCCTTAACTTGAAAATTTAGATGTACAGTAGCTCCAATGAGATCTTTACTTCTGTTAATATTTTAATTTTTGGTTTATTGTTAGACTTGATGTATTCTATAATTTCCTTAATCGTAATGTTCTTTGGCAGAAGTGGGAAGTTTGGTAGACTTTACGATTCTTTAGTTCTACAATCATCTCGACGAAATTTCATTCAGCATTACGAAGTTAGAGCTTTAAGATGTTCCAGGTTCTTCATTCTTTAGTATTCTCATTTTAGCAGTAGTCTTCATGTACTTTATGATTTCTTCAGTCTTTATGCCATAAAGTGTATTCTTCAGCTCCACTGTTCTTCTAATGACTCTGCTTCTTTGTTTGTAGTCATTCTACGATCCTTCCTATGACTTTATGATCTACTAGACAAGCTTACTTCACTTTCAGAGAAATAAGACTTTCCTCCTTGTGAACTTGGTCTTCTGCTCTTCTCAAGTTCGTTCCTTCTTCTTTTTCTTGACCAGCTTTATCAGCTCCTCTTAATCGGACACTTGATGTCATCAAGATTAATGACTCCACCTTTTTCTTTGTTCAATGCACTTCTATTGTTGTAGTGGATGTCACATGTCCTTTTTTTTTCCTGATAAGATAGTTGTTGCTAAATTATGCTCAGCTTATTGTCTTTTTCAGCTAGTTTACCTTAATCTACTTCTTTGTCGGAGAACTCTAGATGAAGACATCCCAATCATGTGTTGTAGCAAATCTCTTTCTCAGTGTCGTTGGCATTATGTTCTCTAATATGTACAGTACTGAGGCAGGTTATCAGTCATGTATCTCTACATTTTGAAATGGCTCATTGATATTTATAACTCAACGATCTGAGAATATTCAGTTTAGCTTCATTTTACGAACTTGAGAATTTTGACATGTTTAGCACCTGTGAGTTTATATCTTCACTTCTTTAGCTGTGATGAATCTGGTCGACAGAACTCTACGAACTCTTCCATTATATTGATCTTATGGGATGACCTCTATTTCTTTTAGTTCTATCTCCTGCTTGGAAGTAAATCTGATTTCTCCAATTAAGTGCTTTAGCATTCTTCTCTTATCTGCTTAATGCTTAGCACAGAGTCTTTTATATTCTTCTTTTGGCTGCTTAGTTTTTCTCCTTATTGGCTTTGTGTCCCTTTAGTGCATTTGTCTTTTTCGTTGATTTTTTCTCAACGATTCTCTTCTTCAACTGAGCTCTACAATCAATTATTCTTTGTTCTCCATTCTCTTATCTATTCTTTTACTTAACAGTCTTATCCTCTCCACTTCACTTGGCGATTTAGATCTTTTACTCAACGATATAAGAGTTATAAATCGTGGGGTTGAGCTAAGGGCATCTTGCTCAATGATTTAGGTTTACTCCACGATTTTGATCATTCTACTCTACGATCTCTCAGTTTCTGATATCTGATACTCTGACTCTATTATGATGGTTTTCAATATCTCTTATGCTCTTTTTGACTTTTCTTCTTTTGATTTGTTTTGCTGCTACTTGAACTCTATTGGTCTTAATCTTTAACCTAGTCTATTACATTTTGGATATTACTCTGTATCTAGATTCAACCTAACAAATTTGATCTCTAATGTCCTTTTACAATAATTTTCTTTTAAGGATAATTCAGAGTTTATCTTTTGGATCAACCTAGAAAATTTGATCCCTAACCTATTCTATCTTTTAGTTTAGATCAACCTAACATCTTTGATCCCTAAACCTTTTTTACAGTGATTGTTCTTTTTAAGGACTGTACAAAAATAAACAAATGTTTATACATCAACATTTGTTCATTTTTACTTTTCTTTTTTATTTTTCATTGATCTTTAATTATAAACAGTAATAACTTAAATGTAAGCACATAGAAAATAGTTATCACATATTTTGTTTATTTATCAGCTATCGTTAAGCACACTTACTTTACGAAACAGATTATCATTGTTTTGTCATCATAGTTTATATATCAGTTATCAATAAACATATTAACAAATTATCATTGTTTTGTCATCATTAAATCCAAATAGGCAAACATAATTGTGTACTGATAATCTCCCCCTATTTGATGATGACAAAACATATATACACATAAAACAATCATACAAATATCAAACAGTACATTTAGTTACAATGCAGATGAACAAAGTGATAAGCTGTATTGATAAAAATGTTTTCATTTATATAACCATTTACGAAGAAGATAAATGATTATAATTTTCAGATCATCAACATATTACAAGTATCTCCCCCTAAGTTATATACATGTCTCTTAAGCGTTCGCCTCAATTCTATATTCTTTTCCCAGTTTGATACTGATATTTGGAGGTTTTACCCATTTATCTTCTCCACATTTTTGTCAGCATCAAATGGGGAGACTAATCTTCATTAGACTTGTTAGCGGACAAGTCAGCTAGAAGGGCATCAATGAGGCTTTTGTAGTAAAGTGAGTCTCTTAGCATACTACTTGTATTCACAAATAGTTTATGCAATGGTCTCACAAATCCCCCCTTTCCTTTTCTTTAAACTCATTCTCTTTAGCAATTCTCTTAATCTTCTTTTGTAGAGTGCCTTGAAAGACGAACTACTAGAAGAAGATCACTCATTCTGATGGGTACTTCATGGAAATAAGGAGTGTGAGGTATGCCTGACAGTTACGATAAAGAGATTTCTAACTTTTACGATCGTAAAGTCAAAAATGATATATGATATGTTATACCAAAATCTTTTCTCTAGGTTATATCTTGGTTCGCCTATCTCAATGAACGCTTTGAAGCCTCTGACCATTGTCATTTGGTCTTCTAATTCGCCATGGCCTTCATTAACTTCACAGATTAAAATCTTAGTTCGTGTTACTTAAAGGTGAGAAATAGTTATGAGAAGTAGGCATAAAGAGATTCTGAAGGTGGCTAAGGATGAGGACATGATTTTTCGTCTAGATCTAAAGAAAATGTGTATGTGTGATTTCTTCTTAGATATAATTTGAATTTAAAGAGTTTAAAGAAGAAATGTGAAGAGTCAGTCAGAGATGAATGACTGAATATATTAACTTCGGCAGATGAAACAACAATTTTTGATAACTGTAACTTTACTCGTTTATCAGTTGAGTATGACACTTGTTAGGCTTTCATTTGTTGGTCAGGCGTTTAGGTCGACTATAGCAGTTAACATGTGGCAGTGATTTATACATTCTAGCTCAACGCAACTGTAGCTCCTGATATCATCGTCTGACTCTTATGTGACTTGTCAACTCACTGAATAAATCAGTTGTCCTATCACATTAATATATTTAAATTTTGAACCACAAAAATTCTATTAATTTTTTAATTTTTCATAAAGTGATGTTGCAACGTGTGTCGACTCAACGATTTTGATGATCACTTTACGATCCTTCTTAAAACGTTAACACTCTACGATTTAGAATTAGTCTTTCAAGACATTAAATGTGTTCATCTTTAAGTGTAGTTAAACCTAAACTAGATTTGCTCATTAAATCCATATTCATTTAGTAATGAACATCTGTTGAGATATTTTGTAATACATCGTTATTATTAAGAATAATAACTCAATATATCTAGATGCATTTTGAGAGTTTTAATTCAAAAATGTTAGATAGTCTTATTTCACCAGGTGGTAATATTAATGGGTTTGGAAAATAGATTTAGTATCTGGATCATAGTTAGCTAGCTGATTTTCCATTATTTAAGTTCAATAGCTTTTAGGTACACTATATTCAACTCTCAATGATTATTGTCACCGATACCAGTTGTTATTCATTTATGCCTTCAGCTGAATTATAAACCAAATTTATTCATTAAATACTATAGCTCATCCCATTTATACTGTCACTATCTAAGTTGTATTCTGTAAGATTAGCATGTGAATATCTAAATAATTGAAATGAGACTCCTCAGATTTTTTTTAGTATCATTTTTTAGCTTTTTAAGAAATGTTTAGCAAATGTCATATGTACTTTCTTAGGATTGATCTTGATATTTAGCACTCATTATGTTGAAAATATAATTCCAAAGTTATTAGCAGTCAGATACATAAGAGAGTCAATTTTTGCCTTTAGGTTTAATGCGGTACTTTTACCAACAGTAATAATAACGATTATTACTCATTTGTGGCCTTGTTTTAATGCAGTAAACATGATAGTTTTTAAGGTAGTGGCTGTTTTTTAAACCAATTTCTTTCATAGATCATTAATGTATTTGGTTTGGCTGATGAATATTTATCCAATAGATTTCTCATTTGCCACCCAAAGAAAGGATATTCAGCTCACTTATCATGTATCTTTTGAGTTTATCTGCATAAGCTTGACAAGTCTCTCATAGCTTTTTGATAGTAACCTCAACATTTAAATCATTCACATAATTTTCTACTAACAATGTAGAGTACGTGGATTTCCTAAGAAGTAGTGTTGCTTTTATTTTGCTCATAATGAATCTATTTCTAATAAGAAATACAATTAATATTTAAACCAAGTCTAACATATGACATTAGAGATTTGAATCAGCAGCACTTAAAAATAATTTAATATTGTTTAATTTAAGTATAGCAAATAGAAAAGAACTTTTGACATCCATATGATGCTTTATAAGTTTCATATGGCCAATAAGAGCAAGAAACCCCAAAGTAGCCGTGTCAGTGAGTTTCTTGTGCAGAAGTTTATTCACAGTTGATTTTCTCATGCAACTAGTTGGTCTTATTTCTTGTCGATGCTCTATCTTCAACCAGATTGTGATTGAAGATTGATTTTTATGTTAATTATTGGATATCTTTGTTAATCTAAAAATTGGCTCCCAAACGTTTTAATTCAGTTGAAATTTCTATTCAACTAGTATTCCTAAGAGTCTCATTGATTTATCTCGTATTCCATTTGAAATGAGTGTCTCAAATGAGAATGTTCATTACCAGCACCAAATCAAGTACTGATTCTTAGTTATAGGATCACCAATGATTAAATCTTATGAGTGATTCTTTGCCCTTGTATTTTTTATAGGATTGTCTGTTAATGCTTTCTTCTTTGCAACCTTCATAATGGAGTTCTTTTGTTAGCTTGCTAATTTGTAGAGTGCTTGGATTTGAAAAGTTGACTCTATGCCTTTTATATGTGGTTTTATGATCACAAAGTTCAAAGTCATAGGGTTCTCTTGTTTATCGCTTTAGCACTTGACTGTACGATTAATAAGAAATCAATTATAGAGTTTGTCAACTCTTCTTGGAGATCAGAGGGTTGATGGTCTTGATATCATCTTATTCTACTTCTATCACACGTAGTAGCTTTCTTTGATTTTTAAGATTGTTAAATCAAATATAATATGGTGTCAATCATTAACAATCTTAAAATCAATAAGTTCTTATTATTAACTAAGCATGCCACATTTAGCTTCAGTCAGTTACTCTTTACTGCTTGTTGAGGATTTAACATGTACAACTAGAGATATACAGATATTCAACATCTGTTTTCCTTCTCTCCCAAAGATCATAGGATGTTATCGTTTAAAGATAGAGTGAATGAGAAACCTCTTCTGAGTGGAGCAGGTAGTGTTGACTGATTTAACTTAGATAGCATTATGATATCCCGATGGTCAGAAGTATCCTTCTTGCTTTAAGAATTATTTTGTTCTCTTTTGCACCAATCAATTTGTGATATGCTCATGTTAACACTCAGAACTTGACATTCTCAGAAAAGTTGAACTACTTTTCAAAATCACTCATATCGTTTTTAGTTTATCAGAAAAATATTTTGAAGTTTCTTGACACATAGTTGCCTAATGAGCAGATGATTAAACTTTAATCCTTCAACAAAAGCTACTTAAGCTATTGATGATATCCTTCACATTCAATATTTCAAGCCCATCATCTTCATAGATGATAGCCAGACCTTCCTTTTTCTAGAAGAGTTTGACACCGAAGTAAAATATAGTAAAAAAATCTTTTTCCTAACTCTAGGAAGTAAAATCACACGGTCACAAGATTTTCAGTTAAAACATTTTAAATTATGCGTGCTTGTATGTGCGTGTGTGTGACTAAGAGTTTATCTCTTTTGAAGACTACAGAGAGCAAATTTAATCAGATTAAATCCGTTTACCTTTCTTTTGTCATACTAAGTTAGAGTTTTAAAGTTCACAGAGTAATAACCAACTCCACAATGTTCACTAAGTTGGTTTATAGAGTTTTTTTTACTATGCCTGTGAATTTTTTTAGGGTTCGATCTTAGGGTTGACTTTACTTTGTATTTCAAAATAAAAAATTAGTATTAAAAATTAGGGTTTCAACAGAAGTGGTTAGCTCATTTCTCCTTTCTAAAAAAGTTGAATCTCCTAGTTTACAACTCAAGAATAGGTCTTAAAAAGTTATTATCATCCTCATATTTAAATGGGGAAAACATGTTTCTAAATTATTCCTAATTCAGATAGTGTTGTTTCACATATTAATTTAAATGGGGATAATGGTCTTTTAAGATTATATTGAATAGTGTTGTGTGTATGCAAATTAACATATATAGCACTTAAAGTAGATAAGAATTATGCACAAAAATATTAAAAGAGATGATAAGCAATACCTCATTGGCATCAATTTCTTGAGTATCAGTGGTGATGTCCTTTGTTGCTCTTTTCTTCTCTTGTGGTAAGGTTGGCTTTGAGTTGTGCTCTAGATCTTTACTTTATTTGCTTCTGGTCTTCATCACTGACCTCCCTCTTCTTTTCTCTCTTTAGATTGTGCCTTGATTTTGGGTAAATCCTTTCTCTCATCCTTAGGTAACATCAGACATTGAGAAGTTTGATGACCTCCATTAACATCAACAACAAATAATAGTCTGACTTTGGTGAACGCCATGATTTATAGTAAATCAGACAATTTCCCAAGATGGAAGAGTTGCTACAATCAACAAGTATTGTGATATGACTAGAGAGAACACAGATCTTTGGAGTTGAATGCTCAGTTTGCTGTTGTAGGTAGGAGTTTGATGAAGCAGTTCTTGCCTTCTTTATGGTTCTCACTAACTTTATGGCAAGTGAAACACTATCTTCATCTTTTCTTCTGGGAAAATCATGAGTGACCCTTCTGCAGCTTTATCAATTAAGCACTAGCTCATCAGTGAGTTGTTCTTTAACTGGCAGCTGCAGGATTAACTTGAGTAAACCCTTAGAAGGTTAAGATCTTAGTAATCCATTTACTGGATGAAGCTTGCATGATTTTCATGTAAACATCATTCTTTGAGCATTCCTTATTATGGACTTTTGAGAAGTTGAGAAGGATGCTTTAATTTGTCAATTTTAGCTTCTTCATGCATTTCAGATAAGCTTCTCAGTCTTCCTTAATGATTTAGCATTTAAGCACATCCTGAGCAGTTTTACCTCTAGAACCATGAATGGGACTTTATTTACTTGTCTAGAGCAACAGACTGCTTCTCTGTGTCTGTCCATTTTGAATTGCATTTGACAGCCATCACATATGAATTTTTAGTGGATGGGGTTATCTTTGTAAGTATATATGGACTTGCTCAAACCTGCTTCTCATTATCTTTCCTTATACATGCCTGCATTTGAGCTTTCCAGATGGCAATAAAACGTTATGTCATATAGGTGGATTTTCTCCTCCTGTTTTCATAACCGATTTTAGATAAGTACAATGGGATCTACTTAATGTTGTTAAGCAAGTTTTGTGAGAACCTGCTCGATACTAATTGTTGTTTTCCAGAGGTATAAAAATGTGATCTAAAGGGGGGGGGGGGGGTAGAACAAATCATTAAACAATTATGTATAACTTTTTCTTTTAAGCACTTTTTACCAAATAATTGTACAATTATTTGCATGACGGAATTAATTTATTTGGTAAAAACCCCTTTCTGGTTATCTATACTAAAACATTCAGTTATGTACAAGATTTACTATTGGAAAGACATAACAAGCATAAATGACATACATAACATACATGTATATATGAAAGATAAAGAAGGGGTAAAGAGACACTGAAAATATAGAAATTTTTAAGAGGTTTAGAGCCTGTACTACTCCTACTCCTCTCTTCTACTCCGCCGAGCAGGGATATTTCACTAAAGATAAATGGACACTTACTCCTTACAATTTTTATACTAAGTTCAGGACATTAAGTCCTCCCACTAAGGATCTGATTCACTAAGAATCAGGCAGGTCACACAATTCCATCTTATCTCCCTAGGATGCTAAGTCCTCTTCCCTCAATAAGAGTTGACTCCTCTGAATAAGACGGGTCTCACCCAATTTTCTCCTTAGAAAACTAAGTCATCTTTTCATCTTGGGGCTGATTCCTCTGAATCAAGCGGGTCACTAAGTCCCGACTTACTGTTGTTGAATATTGATGTTGGGGGTGCTTCCAAGTTGGCTTTAAGCTTATATCAAATGAACTTGACAGCTAAGGAATGATTCCATGAGCCTTTAAGATATTTCTTATCAACTCCTGCTCTAGAACCATTCTAGATAGATTCTCCAAAGTGTAGAGTGACTTTGGATTGAGTATAGCTATGTTTAACTGATCAATCTCTTATACGATCTCTAGTAGATTGCTTTTTTCTTCCTTATACTCATTTAGTGTATAGACCAATCTTCCTCATTCAACTTTGACCGTTTCTTCTTTGACCTAATAAGCCTTTGTTGGTGGACTATATCTTTCCCCCATTTTCTCTCTTCGACCTGATATCTATGTTGATCGATTCTCTCTCGGTTGGTGGATTCAATTTATGTATCTCTTTTCATTCCACCAACACCTCTCCTTTCTTCATATGATAGCCTCAATATATATATAAAGATCTTCTGTCGTTTTGCCCGTTGGAAGGTAGTCATTGATATTCTGACTCTGAAAGATTTTTGATATGGAAATTTAAAGATTGGTCAGCTTACTTTCGGCTTTGTTATGTCACATCAATTTGCTGTAGGAGTGTCCGCGTAGATGATGTCATTTAGCCGCTAGATACAAATTGATCTATTCCTTAACTTGAAACTTTAAACGTACAACAACTTCCATGAGATCTTTACTTCAGATAATCTTCTAATTTTTAATCAATTGCCAAACTTGATGTATTCTACATTTTTTTCAAATCGTAATGTTCTTTGGCAAACGTGGAGAGTTTGGCAGACTTTATGATCATTCAATTCTACAATCAGTAATAAGTACATTTTATATCTATTTATTAGATAATTTTAGGCTTAATATTTTGTGAGTTCTTAAGTATTCTATATTGTTTTTAAGTGTTTTATGTTTTTTGACATTATTTTGTAGGAATTGAAGTAAAGGCTTGGTGGATTGAAGTTTGGAATTGCTTTATTTTGATTTTCAGCGTACAGTTTACCTAACAGTCACTTCAGGCCTAATTTTAACCATGATCCGATTTGAATTTGTCAATTCCTAAAACATGAAAGTTGTAGATCTACTTCTCAGATTTCCATAACATATTGAATCATCTCAATCGGAGTCCGGATGAGAAATTAATGATCGTTTTTCCAACAGACGCCAAAGCTGAAAAGTATCGGCGCGGCTGCACCATTTTTAGGCTATATTCGGCGCAGGGAGAGCCAAGACATCAGATTTTCTGCATATCCGGTGCGGGGCGCACCATTCACAGGTCATTTTCGATATGGGGTGCACCGAGTTGCGGCCAAACTTGAATTTTGACACGTTTTTGATGTTTTAGACTCCAAATTGGATTAGGTTTCCTTCTAATGCTAGGGATTTATTATGTAACCTATAAATACATGTTAACATACATCTTTTATGGGAGATTAACATAAAGGAGAGAGAGGAAATCAATATTTGGAGGCAAGATTGAGAGCTTTTATTCAGTTCTAAGGGATGTTGAACCTTATTTACAATTTATAATTTAATTGAGTTATCAATATTTATTCCTTCGTTTGTGAAATTTATTCTTGATGATCTATTATAATTGATTAATGATAATTGGTTTGATTAATTTGATGAGAGCCCATTGAATTGATTCAATTATTATCATCTGCTAAATTAAGGTATAGTATTAAGCAAACGATATTGTATCTGATCATAAGTAGCAATTAACATTACATGATTGTGGTCAAGCTTTTGAGTATTGCTAAGATTATCAAGAAGAAAAGTTAAATAATCTATGATAGTATAATTGTTGTTTGGAATATCCTAATTCCTTAATTCTTAATGTTGTTGTTATATTAAATATAGACTGATAGTTCTAGGTTGTATAATAGTTAGGGTCTAATGGAAACAATTGTCACATTAGATTTAAAACCTAAGGGGAATTTCGAGTAACACGAATTGTGATTATCTAGGGTAATTAATTTCATAAAAGGAAGAATATTGGTTAACTTAATTATATCAGCGTTGTGAAAAGGTGATACTGAACTGAAGAACTGAAGTTTTTAATTCATTCTTATTAATTTATTTTTGTTTATTTAGTTAATTATAATTAATTGAAAATCTCAATTTTAGTTTATATTGTATAAAATTAAATTGATCATTCTCTATAAGATTGACTCTTACTTGCACTACTATATAAATATTTTTCAAAGTAAGATTTTATTTTTGGTTGCCTGCAATAACATACCAAATTTTGGCTCCATTGTCGAGTAATGATTCTAATTTATTTTTGTGCTTTTATAAACTTTATTTTAATTTAGTAATTTTTTCTTAGATTTTGTTTTTTTTTTTTAATATAGTTTTTCATAGTTTAATTGAGTTGTATAGGTTAAGGATGGAAGTCATGCCTGATTATGTTAATGAGGGAAATGTTTCTTCTTATGAGCAACAAATTGAGAGTCGAACTTTTATTGTTTATCAAATGGTTGTAGGTACTTATAGGATTTGTGCGGTAATAGGACATCCAACTGATATATGTCCAATGCTTCGAGAGGAGTCCTATGAACAAGTCAATACAACTAGTGGTTTCCTTGGTCAATCAGAAAGGAGATATGATTCCTATTCAAATACGTATAATTCAGGATGGAGGGATCATCATAATTTCAGTTATGAGAATCCACTAGTGAATTGGCACGCAAAAAAAAACTTTCTAAATAATCCACAGTACATGCAACCATATCCCAAATAACAACATGGTCAATCGTCTAATTTTGATATTATGAACTTAGAGCTTTATGATGTTACAGATTCTTCGTTCTTCAGTATTCTCATTTTAGCATTAGTCTTCATGTACTTTATGATTTCTTCAATCTTTATATCATAGAGTGTGTTCTTCAGCTCCAATGTTCTTCTGATGACTTTGCTTCTTTGTCTACCGTCATTCTACAATCCATCCTTTAACTTTACGATCTGCTAGACAAGCTTAGTTCACTTCCAGAGAACTAAGACTTTCCTCCTTGTGAACTTGGTCTTTTACTCTTCTCAAGTTCATTCTTTTTTTTTTCTTAATTAGGTTGATCAACTCCTCTTAATCGGATACTTGTTATCTGCAAGATTAATGACTCCACCTTTTTCTCTATTCAGTGCACTCTTTTTGTTATAGTGGATGTCACATGTACTTCTTCTTTTAATAAGCTAGTTATTGTTGAATTATGCTCTGCTTATTGTCTTCTATAACTAGTTTACCTTAATCTACTTCTTTGCTGGAGAACTCTTGATGAAGACATTCCAATCATGCGTTGTAGCAAATTTATCTCTCAGTGTCGTTGGCATTATATTCCCTGATAGGTATAATACTGAGGCAGCTTATCAACCATATAACTCTACGTTCTGAAGTGGCTCAACGATATTTATAACTATACAATCTGAGAATATTTAGTTCAGCTTCATTCTACGATCTTGAGCATGTTCATCACCTATGAGCTTCTATCTTTACTTCTTTAGCTAGTGCATTTTATCTTTCCTGTATTATGATGAGTTTGCTCGGTAGAACTTTTCAAACTCTTCCTCTATGTTGATCTTGTGGGATGACCTTTGCTTCTTCTGGTTCTATCTCCTGCTTAGAAGTAAATTTGATTTCTCCAATTAAGTGCTTTATCATTCTTTTCTTATCTTCTTAATGCTTAGCACAGAGTCTTACATATATATATATATTTTTTGTTTAGTTTTTCTCTTTAGTGACTTTGTGTCCCCTTAGTGGATTTGTCTTTTTCGTTAATTTCTTTTAACTATTCTTTTATTTTACTGTGCTCTACGATTAATTCTTCTTTAGTCCCCATTCTCCGATCTATTCTTTTGCTCGATGATCTTTTCCTCTCTACTTCACTTGACGATTTGGATCTTTTACTCAACGATATGAGAGTTATGAATTGTGGAGTTATGATTTTGGCTTACTCCACGATTTTGATCATTCTACTCTGCGATCTCTCAGTTTTTAATATCTGATGCTCCAACTCTGTTATGATGGTCTTCAATATCTGTTGTGCTCCTCTTGACTTTGCTTCTTTTGATTTGTTTTACTGCTGCTTAAGCTCTGTTGGTCTTGATCTTCAACATAATCTATTTCATTTTGGATAATACTTTGTATCTAAATTTAACCTAACAAATGTGATCTCTAATGTTCTTTTACAACAATATTCTTGTAAGGACAATACAGAGTTTATCTTTTAGATCAACACAACAAATTTGATCCATAACATATTCTATCTTTCAGTTTAGATCAACCTAACATCTTTGATCCCTAAGTCCTTTTACAATGATTGTTCTTTTTAATGACTGTGCAAAAGTAAATAAATACATCCATATTTGTTCATTTCTTCTTTTCTTTTTGTTTTTTCATTAATCTTTAAATATTAACAGTAATAACTTAAATGTAAGCATATAGCAAATAACTATCACATATTTAGTTTATTTATCAACTATTATTAAGCATACTTACTTTATGAAACAAATTAATATTCAACGGATTATCATTGTTTTGTCATCATAGTTTACTTATCAGTTATCATTAAACATATTAACAGATTATCATTATTAAATCCAAATAGGTAAATATAATTGTGTACTAACATATATGATTGGGTTTCTGACGTTGGAGGGATAAAGACTTCTCCCATTATGGATTAATCCAATTATAGGTTTCAGTTGTAAAAGGAGTCTAATTAGTACATTTAATTCTAACTAGTCTCGAGCATGCATGGACAAAAGGTGCTAAGCAACTATAAATACAGTCATAAGTGGGTCAATGGTACTTCCAAGTACTTTTAAGTACTTCCAATTACTACTAATCATTATTACCGTTATCACAATCAATCATATCATTAACCCTTTTGACCTGTACTAATTCTCATACCGGAGCTATCCTCCGATAGCCCAAGCCGTCAAGTTTTTTGGTGTGATCATTGTTTGTTTCCTATGCAGGTTAACTTGCTTTTTAGTGATTTAGGCAAGTGTACAAATTCAAGCATTAACACTAAACTATTCAACTCCTTTTATATGAAGTTCTTAGGCCCGACTAAGCAGATTTTTGGCATAAAAATTGTTCATGACATGAAAGTTAAGAAGTTGTAGTTGTCACAAAAGAAGTATGTAGAACGAATGCTTGCAAGATTTAACATAAGTAATGTTAAGCCAATTAGCATACCACAGACAAGTCATTTTAAGTTAACTAAACGTATATGTCTGTCTAATAAGGAATAGATAATTTGGCAATAGTTTCATACTCCTCTGTTGTATGGAATCTTATGTAAATAATAGTTTATACGCGAACAGATATTGCTCATGTAGTTAGCGTTCTGAGCAGGTATTTGCCTAATCCTGGTAAAGAATATTGGAAAGCAATTAAGTTAATTCTCAAATATTTGAAAGGTACTTCCAATTTGTGCTTGGATTTTGGTGGTTTGGATCTAGCATTGGACAGGTTCTAAAGAGAAGAAGTCTACTTATGGGTATTTGTTTACTTTTGCAAAGGGTGTTATACCATGGCAATCTAAGTTGCAGAAATGTGTTTCTTTATCTACAACTGAGTTAGAATACATTATCTCTATGGAAGCTAGTAAGGAGATGTTATGGTTAAAACGGTTTCTCCAAAAGTTGAGTTAGACGCACATGATGAGTATATAATTTATTGTGACAGTTACAGTGTAATCAACTTGACTAAGAACGCCACTTATCATAATCGTACCAAGTACATTGATGTTCGTCATCATTGGCTTCAAGAAGTGATAGAAAACAAATTGGTGAAGGTGAAGATGAAGAATATAATAGCCGAGAATTTTTCATATAAAAAATAAATAATAATAATAATAATAATAATAATAAATAAAATAATCATAATAAAATGAAATGAAAAATGAGAGCGGGAATGGTTTAATAAAATTAGAAATTAAATTTTCATAATATGAATTATAAGTGTGTATTAATTTTATTTACGCAAACGAAAATTTAGAGAATTATTTTGTAAGAGAACATGGGAATTTATTTACAAGTAATAATAAAGGAATGGACTATAAGGGAAATGGACTAAAAAAATAAAATAAGCTACTTGGATATATGTATATAAATATAAGTTACTTAAGTCACTGGATTATATAAAAGTTACTCAAGCCACTTGATTATATATAAGTTACTCAAGCCCACTTGGATGTGTGTATGTATATATATTTATAAGTCATTTAAGTCCATTAAACTAAGCTAAGTCCAAGTCCAAGTACTTTAGCCCAATTCTAGAGTCTTCCAATTTTGTGCACATGGGATAAACAAGCCAAGAAAGGGGATAAAAGGGGGGGGGGGGGGGGGGGGAATACCTGGACATGGGAAGGAATGGGAAAAGTAAATAAAGTCATGTGATGTTATTAATTACTCCCTTTTGAGTTGGCAAAAACTTAATGAAGATATGTGGCTATTGTGGTAACCAAACAAGTGTGCTAGTAAATAAACGAACTTATGTGATGGTATTTAATGCTTCTATGTGTTGGCAAGAAATAAGTGAAAAGATGTAGCAAGAGCATATGAGGTATTAAATGCAAGCTTGTATGTTGGCAAATAAGGAATGAGGATATGTGGCCATTTTATAACCAAACAAGTGTGCTAACTAGACCTGGCAAACGGGTTGGGCCGGGCCAAAAATGGTCCGGCTTTTTGCGGGTTGAGAAATGTTAGGCTCACGGCCCGCGCGGGCCGGGCCAGCCCGTGGGCCATTTGAATTTTTTTTTTTTTATAAAAAAAAATTATTATGACTTATAATTTAAAATAAATACTAACACTAATTATTTATAATTATGACACATAATTTCTATATAATCATATAATATTATTAATAAATAAAATAAAAATAATCAATAATTTTATATTAAAACCAAACTTGCTTCAAAAATCAAAACCTCTCACCTCTCTATATCAGCCACATAGACAATCACACGTAATACCCTCACAAGCAGACGAAGAATGTTGTTTCAGGAACAAATAATCAGCATTTATAAGAGTGGCAGAGTGCGCCAAATTTGAAAACAAAAACTAAAAGATTATTCATATAACATACTTAAAGTTGGTCAATTTGAAACACAATTCGGACTCAGATACCATGATATTCAATACTGACGGTCTGATGCTACCAAAACTCTTGTCACATTAGCTACCTTTTATACATAACCCAAGAACAAAAGGAAATATTCCACTTAATTCATGTCTCGATTCCATTGTCCTTCATAGAAAAATATATTTATGCATGGGACACATAAAAATTATGCAACTGGTGTCAGCTTGAAGAATTAAGTTGACCACTAACTTGATAGGAGATGAGCAATTGGGAAAAATATATTAGAAATTTGCTTTTCTTATGTCACCACTACCTTTCCTCTTCAGGTAAAAGCTTCCAAACCAATCAACTAGGAGAAGACAATCTACTAACAATGGGAAAAGAATTATAGATGTGAACAATATATATACATATATAATCAATAAATTATTTTTTTGTCAACAATGTCGAGCAATTTTTAAAAAAAAAAAGCCCGCAGGCCGGCCCGAGCCAGAAACGGCCCATATTTTTTTGGGCTGCATTTTTTAAGCCCAAAGCTCGATTTTTTTGGGCCAACCTGGTCCACGGGCCCCGGGCCTTTTTACCAGGTCTAGTGCTAACAAAGAATTAATTGTATCACATGAGGATTTCGTTTGGGGACATAATCGACAGCCAAAAGGAGAGAAAAGGAGTAAGATTTTTATTTTAGAACTTTCAAGAAAGCTTAACTAAATGGGACTAAATATGTTATATATGTGTGGGGGGGGGGGGGGGGGGGGGGATTCCATCCATGGCAAACGATTGTCAATGGCAATCAAAATTGGCCCGCGGCAAGAAAAGGTAGCGGCAGGACCAATTTTACGTACAAAATGGCCAGCCGCAAGGAGTAGCAGCATGGTCAATCCACAGTCAAAAATACCCCCTGCATTGTTTGTTGAAACAGTGTTTTGGCAACCATTTACCACGGATGAGGACTCTCTCTCTCTCTCTCTCTATATATATATATATATCCTCATTCGTGGTAAATGGTTGCCAGAACACTATATATATATATATATATATATATATATATATATATATATATATATATATATATATATATATATATCATTATTTAACTAAAACAAGAGAGAGAAAGTTAAGGACTTGAGAAAAAGAAAAGAGCAACTCGCGGTGGTTTTTGAGAGGAGAGAGAATCAGGCACCAAAGGAGAGGGAAAGAAGATGAGCTCAAGCAAGCCAAACAACAAGCAACCAAGGAAGGTATAAGTCCCAAACTATTTACTTATTTAATTTATTTTATGAAATATTTAGGGTTATGATAATAAATATGTCATAAACTCATATATATCCAAAAATATTGAATCATGGTCGTAAAAGGCTTACATGATAGAAAGGTTAACAAAGAAAGACCTTAAAATCGAAAGTTAAAATGTTAGTTTGGCTAATTTTTGGAGAAGAATAACTCTCGGTATAGTCTAAAGTTTTAAGCTTGGTTAGTCTTGAATTAAAACTTGATATATAACCTACATGTAGGAAAAAGAATCACTTAAAAATCATTTAAAACGAATAAGTTATGAAGAAAACATGAAATATGCAGAAACTAATATGAACCCTGTTTTTCCAAAAACGATATCTCTTTGTGTATAAGGAGCTAGTATAAGTTCTTTACATTTAAAAATATTTTGTAGTATAAGTTACGCATAAGAAAAATAAGCACTCAAAAATACTTCATAAATTATTTGTTATGATTTTTCAAAACAAACTAGTTTTGAGCACAAAAATATGAAAAACCTAAAACAGAGAAAACTACAGCCCATATTTTTGGGAAACTATTTGGGTATCTTAGATTAATCATTAAATTAAGTCCTTTTAGGGTATGATAATTTATTATAACAGCTACCTCCTGTCCAAAAATGAACTAAAACGGAACATATATGAGCGAGTTATGATAAAACAAAATTTGAGTTATGAAAACAGTAAAACTATCAAAACTGGAGCTAATCAACTTGGAATGGCACAAAACTTTTACTCTGGTGACTTTCGGATATGAAGAACATCTTATATAAATTCTTTAATTTTTGGATTAAATCTAGATTTATGAAAAATGTTACAGTTTTGAGCATAAATAACTTATTTTAAAATAGTAAATGAAGCCAGAAAATTAAGAAAAAAATATTTTACTTGTGAAATCAAATAAACTAAGCAGAACCAAAAGAAAAAAAAATAATAAGATAATTAAGGAATTTTAATAAATAAAAAGTATGTCAAGAAAATTAAGAAAGTTAATTAAAATTAAAATAAAAAAATTCATAATATAATTTTATCAACTAATATGTAATAAAAGGGGATGTGTGAGTCTAAATGAAGGTTAATTAAATATTTTTATAAAAATAATATAAGGAGATGTTTAAGATGGAATTTAGCCAAAGGGAATAATTATCGGATTAAGTTACGATTAAATACCAGTGATAATTATTAATAGGTATTTGTGAAATGAATTAAATAAATCCTTATGGATGTTGTAAGTGACTGTGTGAAAGAAATTAATATTGTAACTGAAAAAGGATGAACAGACAAGTTCCCTTACCTTTGCAAGTTCCTTAAACTCACTTTATTGTAAGATTCTAATTCATTGAGGCAAGTTTCTCATTTTATGCAAGTTCCTCAACCTTATGCAAGTTTCTAATTTTTGGCAAGCCTATTTATTTATGCAAGTCTCTATATTTTTGTTGGCTCCATGTCAAATTGTAAATTATTTTCGTAATGCTTCCTGAACAGTTTGTAAAAAGAATTTATGTTATTTGTTCTGCGAAACTCAGTGGTTATATTTTATTAAGCTACTATTCAAGTTTTCAGCTTATGGACAATTTATAAATCTATGCAACTTATTTCGGTTAGACATAATTGTTAAGATAATTTAAGTTGTTGTTATTACCCTTGTAAGTGATCGAATCCTATTTAGTTTGTTTTGGTGCAAAATTCTAAGACTAAAATTGAGCATGAACAATCTTGATAAAGGGGATAGGGATGTCGAAAATCCGACTGGATATTTTTAACATCAAGGAAATGTTATGCATTGTAATGACACGAAAATTCATAAGACTGATTTGTATGGTCTTAGGTGATTATTGTGATTTAAGGCTACGCTAACCCTTGGATAAGGAAGTAGTGGATAGTCGATGTGTGGAAATTTTTAAGCTCTCGAGGATTCGAGCAAAAATTTAAGGTTAAGATATAAAGCTAACCCTAGTAAAGTGATAGATGATCACTGGAAATGAATTAGAGTCCTGACACGAAGGGACTAGGACAGTGTTCACAAAATAATAAGGAAAGCGATGCCTATAATAAGATAATCGATGCGATTTGTCGGATTGACATGGGTTGTAAAGAGTTGGAAATGAAACAAACTCTGATATTTTATTGGTAATAGAAATTTCAAGTATGGAATCATTTGTAAGGATTGAGTCTAAAACTTAATCAGAGGAAAACAATTGTTGAGAGTTTAAAACCTAGAATTGGTTGAATGGGTATATGATAAGGCGAAGTTAGGTATCTATATGGTATATAGGTACAGTGAACCTGATGAAGAAGAATTACCCTCATATTTTTGGATTTACCTTATATTGAAATTTCGGGGACGAAATTAATATAAGGGGGGAAGAATGTAGCGACCCGGAATATTTTAATATAGATAAATGATATTATCGACAATAATTGTAAATTTCTGGGGGATTAAATTAAATCAGTATATGATGGTTTGGTTTATTTAATTATGTGTTTAAATAATTAAAGAAATTATAGGAAGGTTCAGTTAATTGATTGATTAAGTTAATGGATCAACCTACGTTGTGTAATATCAAAGTTTGATAAGGTAAATGAGCTAGGTAATGATTTAATTATCAAGGCCCAAAACCTAGCCCAATGAATTAATTTCAGTAGCCCAACTTGACGTTCATTTAATTTAATTGTTGGGAGCCCTAAAGGATTTAATTATTTAGACTAATGAAAGTTAGTGCATAGTCCATTATATAGCCCAATTGATTTAAATGCCTAGCCCATTGATTTAGTTAATGTTTGGCCCAATCATTTAATTAAGTGGAGCCCAAATGGAGTTAATTGTTGAGCCCAAACAAGTTGAGACATTGAGCCCAAATGAATTTAAATTATGACCCAATGAGTAGCCCAAATACATGTGTATGGGTGATTATATATTGTGTATGTATATATACAATTTACTAGCACAATTGGGCATTAAAATAAAAGGAAAATGAAACAATTCTTGGACCATTTTACCCTCAGATTTCCAGCAGCTTTGGAAGATTTTAGGGGGCTGATTTGCTCAGTTTTTAGAGGCTCAAGGCATGGGGAAAAACAAGGAAAAATAGGGGGGGCTTGTGTAAGTAAGCTAGGATGGCTATTGATGTATATACTTACATATAATGTAAATATACACATCTACTAACACCCCATTTCTCTCTATCTCTCTCATTCTATCATCTTTCCATTTCATCTTATCTTCCAAGTCTAGAGAGAAAATAAAGAGCAAAGTAGAGAAACATAGAGAGAAAGTAAGAGAAAGGAAGGAAAACACTAGCAAATCAAGATCCAAGCAAGGAAAAAGAATCATATAGTCATCAAGATAGATCATCCGAGCCTCCTCTCATTTCTAGCAAGAAGAAGAAAAGCCATCAAAAGGTTTAAAAGTGTTCAAACCCTAGCTTTCATTTAAATATTTGGGTCTTGTATACTTAGAGTGATTTTGATGGTCAAAATATGTTTCTAGTGATTTCCATGGTGAAAAAAATCATTTTTCAAAGCTATAAATGTTTATATCCATGCTAGATTAGTAAATCTATGGTTCAATGGGTTTAACATGTGTATTTATAGGTATCTATTATGAAAAGTTTAGCAAAAAGCTTGAAAACGATTTCTACCGACGGAACTTTAATCGAATGTATGATTCGAGGCTACACATTTTAAAACCTAGAGTTGGTTGGGTGATTTATAAATCTATGGGTGTATACCCTAGATCTACAAGTGTTGTAAACAAGCTATAGTATGATTTTTAGACTCAACATGAGGGTTAATGATCAATTTAGGATCAGTGGAAGCAAGAATGTATAAATCTAGTTTGCACTATGTCTATTTTTGCTGTTTCTAGTCTAGTTCCGTATGGAATTTGAAAGTGTTATCTAAAGATAAGTTGTAGAGGGAGAAGTTACGGACGCGTGAGCGCTTGAATCACTCAAAACGGATAAGAAATGAGAAAGTTATGGCCATCGGAGTGAACGGAGGTTGGGCAGACAAAAAGTCCGAACATGTTTCTGTTTTGAAAGCCGGGGCTTTCAAATCAGTGTTATTTTGAAAGCCGGGGCTTTGATGGCAGATTTTTGAAAAATGTTATTTTTCGATCCGGGTCGGGTCGGGTCATTCGGGACGGATCGGGTCGAGTCATTTAAGTCCAAAATGGGTCAAAATGTTTAAAAATTAATATAATTAATTTGAGAGCCAAAATTAATAATTATTTATTATTTATAATAAATAATAAATAAGGTAAATTAAAAGCCATTATTATGATAAATTAGTTAATTAATTATTATTTAAATGATATTAAATAATAATTAAAGGGAGATAAAGTTAAAATAGTAATTATTTATTATTTAATTAATATTAAATAATGAATAAGGATAATTAGTTAATTAATTATTATTTAAATGATATTAAATAATAATTAATGGGAGATAAAGTTAATATATTAATTATTTATTATCTAATAATGAATGAGGATAAATTAGTTAATTAATTTTTATTTAAATGATATTAAATAATAATTAAAGGGAGATAAAGTTAATATATTAATTATTTATTATTTAATAATGAATAAGGATAATAGTTAATTAATTATTATTTAAATAATAATAAATAATAATTAAAGGGAGATAAAGTTAATATAATAATTATTTGTTATTTAATTAATATTAAATAATGAATAAGGATGATTAATTATTTAATTATTATTTAAAGGATATTAAATAATAATTAAAGGAAGATAAAGATAATAAGGTAATTATTTATTATTTAATAAATAAGGATGATTAATTATTTAATTATTATTTAAAGGATATTAAATAGTAATTAGAGGAAGGTGAGATGAATAAAATAATTATTTGTTATTTAATTAATATTAAATAATAAATGGGGTTAATTAATAAATTAATTATTATTTAAATGATATTAAATAATAATTAAAGGAAATTTTGAATTAATTAATTTATTATTAAATTAAAGTGAATTAAGGTTAATGAAATAATTGTTATGTAATGCTAAATAACAAGTAATGTTAATTTTTATTTAATTGATATTATATAAATAATGTGAAGTAATTGAGGAAATAATTTTTTGTGTGAGGATAAATAAATAAGTAAAGTTAAGTGAATTAACTATTTATTTAAATGATACTAACTAAATAATGTGAAGAAATTAAAGGTAATAAAGTGTAAACAATTGACGGGTAATTGTTGGAGTCTTTAGTTATTACCAATGTTGTAAATTATCATTAAATGATTTATAATTGATGGTAAGTAGTTACATATTTTTAATGGATTAATAATATTGGTAATTTGGATGAATATTATTAAGGGTTTAATAATATTAGTAACCAATTAATGTGTTGTTGAGTACTTAAGTACAGTTGGAAATTTAGTGATGTATTATTAATGTATAATAATACTGATCGGTAATTAAAAGATTATCCAATGAGGATAATATTGTCTTTTAAATTATGAGTTAATAAATAGGAGATGCTGTGTTGTAGAGTCAATTCTTTTATGAATAACAGTTGAGTTCCTATGTACTTTATTAATTGTCAGATAAGCAAATTAGGTCTTTCGAAGGCAGTAATTCGATTTGTTGAGCGTTAATGATGGAACGCGGATTTCTGACTGGTAGCGTATGTCAATGCGCATATCAGGCAAGTTTTTCAGTACTATGTGCTACACTTGCGAACTGTTTGCTATATACATAAATTATTATGTGTGCACTCATTTTATGTGCTAACTGATTATAAATGTGTCTGTATGCAGTCATATGTTGTTAATAGCTTATTTTAATTAATGATATGAGTTGAGATGTGTTATATGAGTTATATAACCTGAAAATATTAACATGCATGATAAGCATGGGTTAATTATATAAATACAAAGCATGATGCCTATATAAATGCAAAGCATAGAGCATAGAGCATAAAGCATAAATTAAATGTGACCTACGTGTTATGTGTTAGCTGTTAGACTTGCTGAGCCGTCGTGCTCACTCTTGCTATAATAAACATTTTCAGCGAGGAGCGAGAAATTTGAAGATCCCGGTAATCGCGATGAAGATGTGTTGAATAATAGTTATAATTTTAGACGTTACTAGAACTGTTCAAAGATAACGTCGTACCATGTTGGGAGTAATTATCATTCGGTATTATCCCTATTTTAAAGCCTTGTAATAATAGTGAAAGGCGGTTGTATATCAAGACGAGTGTTAATGTTTTGTAAACTCGTATAATTAAAAGCGGTTAGTAAATAGTCATGTCCACTTATTGTTAGGTTGCGAGTTTTATTTGCTCACTGGTTGTAATACACTAGGTCATAAAAATATAAATGATCTGAGTTGTAGGATTTATGTAAAGATTGCGATTCTGAGGCAAGGTAAAGTAAATGTTATAAAAATTTAAATTTACTGAGTTTTTCAACAACATGCCTTTATTTAAATGTTGTGGAGTTTATTCGTTGACGAGCGGGAGTCACAGTATGGTGTTAGGTGATTTTCCGCGGGGCGCCACATGCATAACATGGGGGTACAATAGGTTGATCACCTAAAGTATCATTGACAAATATATGGATAGTTCACAGCTTACGTTGTTGAACCTGGTAATTTGAATAGTTCATAGTCTTTGATTGCTAAACCTGGTATAAGTTCATGATCCCTACGATTGCTCAATACGATACTTAAAATTAAAATAATTGTTTTACTTCCTGTTCTTCCATGCTGTTATATAAATTTTTAAAGATCAAATTGTTGAAGTTCTTCAATAACCATTTATTTTGATTATTATACTTCATTGATAGAAATTTTCTTCTACTTGTTAAGCAAATTAGTTGTTCACTCTTGCAAATTATATTTGCAGTTAAAGCAAAAGGTTTGAAAGGGTTGAACGCTAGAGATAAAAGAAAGGGTAAAGCCGAGAAGGAGAACTAAAGCAGTAATATTAACATAATGTTAGTAGTTGAATATCTAATCTTGTAATCTTTTGAGATACTAATGTTTGAATGTAATGTAAGTAAATTCTGGGAATGTAATAGTAAGTTATGAAATGTCATATCAATATTGTAAATTAGATATATATATAGCTGATTATGTATTATGATTTAGATTGTAATACACCAAGTCTGGATTAGTGAATACTCGAATTTGGGGGTGTTACAAAGAAAGTTCATACCGATGAGAACAAGATAACAAAAATTGTGACTCGTGATAATCTTGAGCTAAATTTACAAAGAGTTGATTGGGATGGACTCCAAGTGACAGGGTCATGGTGAGTACCCTCATCCACTCATGGGTTTGGAATGAGAGATTGTTGGGCTTATGAGTCCTAACCCGTGAGTTTAAATCATATCAAATCAGCCCTAACAACTATTAAGTTTTTCCTAAAGTTTGTGATTTTATTAAGCCATGATCTTTGAAAGTTCTAGTTAGTTTGATAATTAGAACTTAAAAATGCAATGAATACTTTCTAAAGAATAAAATTATTTGAGATTCTATATTGATTATAGAGAGATAATGTATAGCAAAGTCGGCATGTTTATCGTGTTTTAAATATAAATCTCACGTTGAGTATTTAACTACATTACACATAGGTTTATAAGCATTAATGTGGATAGTCAAATTACTTGTGGAACAAAAGGAAAGGCATGGACACCAGTGCATCGCACTACCTGCGTCGGGGCCACATGTGTGATTGCATCGCATTGGCACACTTCTCACTTACGCATTGTCGCTAAGAGCCTTTACGCTGAGCACAGTGCCGGGTCGGGTCTTATATTTTTGGATATTGACAATTTCAAATACAAATCTTTCAGACAATAGTTAGAAAAAGTTTCTTACCATTAGAATAAAAGTGTCAGTTTTCTGTTATAAATAGGCGCCCTTCCTAACATTTAAGGACTAACTTTCTGATTTTTTTTCTTTTCTTTTCTTTTTTCATATTTATCTTTTATACTTTTTATTTTGTTATTGTAGTAACAAAAGTTCAAATTTTATGGTGCTTCTCTTATCTAGGGAGGAAAATTCATTGATTAATCTATTACAGTAAATTAGGGATGAATATCGTTTTAAGGAAAAATCAATCTCATTTAATTTAGACTTTTGTTCAATATTATACAGCACGGTTCTAACAAAAACTAGCTTGAAAATACTTGAATTTATATCTACTGTACTCGGGGTTTTTTTAATTATTATAATCTAGTTGTTGGTTTGGGTCTTTAGCACGTTTATTGATAGATATCAATCATTTTTTCTCAGATGTGTTGACATTCCCCCTTTTTTATTCTAGTTAATGATAAGGTAACAAATAATAAATATTAGGAATATAATTAAATATCTGTGATTAATCCTTCGCCTCCTATCTCCTTTTTTTTCTCTTTTCTTTTTTAAAATAAGGGAGGAAAGAGAAGAACTAAACTTAAAAGGCATGAAAAATCCTTAAATAAAAGGAACCTAAAAACTGTTGGGAATTAAGTCAATGCAAACCAAACAATATAAAATAAAGAGAGTTAAAACAAAACAAAATTTAATGTAGAAAACTCTTAAAGGAAACAAACATAAGTCAAACTCTGAAGCTCTATCAATAATAATGGGTTTACAAATTCCTCTCAAGTTTGAGCCCTAAAACTTAAGGTTACACAGTATGATAATCTCACAGCACAACTTTTTGCACAGACTAACAACTGCAAAACCCTCCCTCCCACAATACAAAATCCAGTCACACCCTCTCTCAACTCTTAGGATACTACATGACTTTTGATTGTGCTACACTTCAACTACTAAATATAAAACTATTTATAAAGTACCCACAACTTTCATCTTCCTATATAAAATATGACACTTCTTTCTATAATAGCAATTCTTTTCTAAATAGGATTCGAGCAGTATCCCAACAATTACTCCTCAACTCGAATCTCAAACTACCTCAACTTCATGCCTGAATAGGATTTGAGGAGTATCCCAATTATTCTTCGCTCGACTTAAATCTCTAAACACTTCGACTTCATTACTGTCACCGTTGTCGTAATCGGTACCATCATTAACAACATCCATAACATCCGCACTATCCATATAATCCGTAACATTCGGATTATCCACAACATCTACATTATTCTCGTTATCCGCATCTTCCGCATTATCCGCATAATCTGTAACATATGTGATATCTACATTATCTTCATCATTCGCATCATCTGAAACATCCACACTATTCGCGTTATCCGCCACATTCGCAATATCTGCATCATTTGCGTCACTTACACTGCGTGCAACATCCATATCATTAACGTTATTCGCATCCATCTGCATTATTTGTGTCATCTGCGTCATCTTCATCGGCATCTCTATCATCTTCAACATCATCTAATGATCAACTGCAACGGTGATCAGGGGCGGATGTATATAGAGGGCAGCATAGGCAGTTGCCTATGCTGAAGTTTTTGTTCTTACACTAGTTTCGCGTCCAATCTTTACTCTTATGCCGACTAACGAGTTCTCAATGTGAGGCACATACCGCATAGGCACATACCATTTTCTCTAGTCCGAGTGGCGAGTAAGTACGAGAGCAAGTTTAGCTCCAATGTACGAATTCTCTCTCTTTCTCTCTTTCATTTTCAAGCGTTTGATTCAATTTTGACATATTGTATGAGTTTTCTTAATTCTGGTTTGATCAATGTTTGTTGAACTTAGGATTTGATCTTTACGAATAAAGATTTCCTGGGCTTGTTAATTATTATCTGATGATTGATTGATTGATTGATTGATTGATTGATTGATTTAGTGTTACTAGAAGACCTCAAATTGTTTATGGGTCTCCTTCCTTGAACCTAGAGAGAGAAAAAATATCAGAAAAGAAACATTTCAGCATGTTTGGCATTAAGGAGAAGTTCTTTTTTGGTATTCTTTTAGAAATTATCAGTAGTATTGGGAATTTAAGTTGTCTTTAAAGATACCAATTTGTAATGGAAATGTGAGATCTTTAGTATTTTTCCTAATCCATGTACTATTTATTATCTATTTGTTCGTGTGTCTCCTTGATTCATAATAACCAAGAATAATTTATATAGTTATATGTAGTTAGCATGCCATATGATGTTTGGAACATTGCGCAAGGGCCTTGAGTCCCACTTTACCACAGTAATGGGGTCACTGAGAATATCTTTATTATAATCCCTTCTGATGGCTGTTCTTGACTACTTTCACTGAAAATATGTTGTTTGCTTTGACATATCCAAGAAAAAGAAGTTAGATATTAGATGAGCTGACTGACGAATATATAACTCGTGCATTGCATATTTACATTTTTTTTTTGACAACTAAATGTTTCAACTTTTATCGTTAGTTCTCGTATTGTAGCACCTTTATAAAAAAATTAGTTTAAATCTGTCTTGCTTGAATGAAATCCTGAATCCATCTCTGACACTATCCTCTGTAAGTGCAAATTTTTTTATTCATCAACGTCATGATAAACATCTCCAACTCCTTCAATTTTCACTCTCTTTATTTGTCACACCAATACAATTAATTTTCCTCTACCCTGGATCCAATTAACCTAGCTCAGGATACCACTTGTTGGGAATTAAATCGACACAGACCAAACAATATAAAATAAATAGAATTAAAACAACACAAGATTTAATGTGAAAAACTTTAAAGAAAAAAAAATCACAGGCCAAATTCTAAATCTCCACTATATCAATAATAATAGTCTTACAAACTTCTCCCAAATTTTATGTCTTAAAACTTGAGATTACACAACATGATAGTCTTCATAGCATAACTTTTTGTATAGACTAAAAGTTGCAAAACCCTCCCTCTTATAATACAAAACTCACTCGCACACTCTCTTAACTTTTAGGATGCTAAATGATTTATGATTTTACTACCCTTCAACAACTAAATATAATATTTTATTTATAGAATATTCACAACTTTCCTCTTCTCCTATTTAAGGACACTTCTTTTCTATAATAATAATTCTTTTATAAATAGAATTCGAAGAATATTTTCGCAATTCCTCCCTCGACTTGAAATCCTAACTATTTTAACTTTATACCTAAATAGAATTTGAGAAATATCCCAATAAAAACCTTTATTACGTTCAAATAAAGATGACAAAAGTAAATTTAATTCCTAACATACGGGCAGGCAGTTGGTTCTATCTATATAAAACCCGATATCCGAAATATAAGGTGGACCACATCAATTAGCCATACCGTCCTGAGCAAAACTAAATTCATGTGCCCATAATGATGACCCCCGTTCAGACTAGGCTTTATTATTTATTCAATTCGTTACATCAAAAAATTATTCAAATTTTTATTTTTATCTTTTATAAATTCAACTGTATTTCTGGTATCCAACAAGTGTTGTTACAACTAATTTTCTTTATAATTTGTAATATGTTATTAGTTCAGAATGATTATTATTTGAATTGTTTATAGCAGTTCAATAATTTGTAAAATATTACAGTTTCAATATATTTTCATCTTTTTTGTTGTTCTTGTTCACCCAATTTTTTTTTAAAGAAAATCAATAACTTGAAGATAAACTTGTTTAAAAGTACATTAAACTCGCTAAAATTTTCAAAGTATACATATTTAGTACAACATGTATCTGTACTCCGTTTGTTTTTCGGTACTACTACCTACGTCGCACTCTAATGTGCGTCCGGAAATGATGAATAACTATGTGTATTATTATTATTATTATTATTATTATTATTATTATTATTATTTTATTTCATAATTAAACCGTTATTTAATTTTATAAATTACTTGTTATTTTTTCTAATTTCATTTTATTTCTAAGTTTATTTTATACCTCAAAAGAAAATTATATAATATATAATAGAATTTGTTTCAAATAATTTCCATTATCCATGCATATATATATACCTTGATATCTTGCTTTAAATTCCTGCAAGTGCAAAGCCTGCAGATATTTTATATTGATCAAAGGCATTGGCATGATTAAAGTGAGATTAGATAGGGATGTAAAGTTCCCTATAATTCACGGTGAGGACATGTGCCTCCACATTATGGCAAGTCAATTTCCCGGCTAAATAGATGTATGCATATAATTTGCAGCTACTTTTAAGTTAGAAGGTTATTGATTTTCCATTCAAAAGTCAATTTAAATAACAATAATATTGATGCTGATTAGAATTGTAAAGGAGTCGAGAATTGTAAAGGAGTCGAGTTCAGTCAAGCTTACCTTAATGAATTTAAACTCGTGAAAAAAAGTAAACGAGACGAGTCAAGTTACTATACGAGTCCATATGTGTTGTTTGAACTCAACTCCTTTCATAAATGAGTTGTTCGTCATTTTCTTAATCGAGTCGAGTTTTTTTATTTATAATAAAAAGATTAAAATTATAATTAAAATTATTAAACGAGTTGAGTTCAAGCGAGTCGAATCAAGTTAAACTTGAATCGAGTTTAAACAACTAAAAAAAATTATTCAAACTCGACTCGTTAAACAAATTCAGACTGAGCCAAGCTTAATCGAATCAAATATTATTCGTGAACAACTCGATTCATTTACAATCCTAACTAACAAAGCTAAGTTAGAAGTATTTTTCATTAAGATGACGTTATTTTCTAATTTATTTTAAAAGTGTTGGAAAAGCAGCTAAAATAAAATATGCTTATAGCTAAGGTAGCTGAAATTAGGTAGTTATGCTTCCAGAGATAATTTCAATAGCGCATCAGACAGAATTTATACACGCACACACTTTATCTTGAATTTGTCAAAATTTAATCCCTCAACCTCATGAATATCATGACTTAGGTGATACTACTAGAACAAAGGCATAAACTTCATTTCTTTCCTACTATCTTAAACCATAAAGTAGTATGATACTAAGGGAAAGATGAGACAACAGACCGAAATTTAGGGTCAATGCCCAGTTGCACATGTACATCTATCCTAGTAGTATTCAACAAACCACAACAGAAATAGACATACATTTTTGCTTTTTAATTTGTTGTTTAAAATGTGATTGCAATTGTCGCACTCAATTAATTGTGGCAATTGATAATACGAGATAATTTTACTTCATAAAATAGTGAAATGACAAAGGGGTTAATATTGAAATATATAAACTGGCAAAATTATTCTTAATTTAATAATTTAACAGAGTCATACTAGTCCCCGTAATTGCCACAACTAGGTTATTCATGTATATATATATATATATATATATATATATATATATATATATATATATATATACTCAGTTAATAAGAATGAAGAACAAATTAGTTGGAATTCTATTATAAAGTAACATGGAGTATATATTCTAAAGAGAATGAACTTTTATGAGGCGGAAACCAACCAATCAATCTTCCACGCAGAAAATTGACGTTCAATTTAGCTAAGCTTCACATCATGACAAAAGCTTATGGGACCATATAGGTATTTGATACAATTAAATTAATATGAAGAGGGGGAAAGGACGGAATCCAGACAATCTCAAGGTAACATATATACAACTTTTAATTACTCTAGGCACCATATAGATTGCATGGCCTACAAAAGTGTCAGTGACTTGTATTTACTTGTCTTCTCACCATTTTGTCTAAATCACCAATTTGTTGTCTATGTTTTATGTTTTACGGACTCGGATATAGTATTCGGAGTCTAAATTTTTTTATATTTTATTAATTTTTTACACTAATATGAACTGTTTAATACCAATATAAAGATTTAGTGTGAATATGAGTATTTTAAAATAAAATGAAGAGTTTCCGTAAGATAACTCTTTACCCTTTCTTCACCCAACTATCCAGCCTTATTTAAGAGCCCAAAACTTGTTTGCATTTCTGTCTTCTTGTTCAGTCCCAAACTGACAGATATGGTTTGTCTATCCCAATTAATACTACTGCAATAGACACCTCCTCCCTATATCTCTCCCTCCCACAATCTCTGTTCTCTTCAATTCCTCTAATGGCTTCCACTGCCCTTGTAGCCAAACAACTTGGAGACCTTCTCCAAGAGCAACAAGAACCTTTTGCCCTTGAGATCTACCTTATTGAAAGAGGGTATCCAAAAAATAAGTTTAATTTAGAGCACAACACTTCAAGCAAGTTTTTGAAGAACAAGAAAATCATTCCAAATTGTTCCAAGGCTGTAAGAGCTTTGTTTAAAAAGCTTGGATCTTTTAATCCAAGGGTAAAGGATAGTGGCACCAAGAAAAGAGTTGATAGCAGTCAAGAAAGTGCAAAGGAGAATACATTTTCCTCTGGTAGCAGCAAAACTGGATTCAATTCTTGCACTGAGAGTGATACAGAGGAGGATAGGTATATTTCGTCACGTAAAGGTCAGAACAGAAATGGAAATCTACTTAGTAAAGATGAGGTACAAGCACATTTTTGTTTTAATGTTTAGTGAAATTTTTTCTAATAAATTTTTCGATCATTGTTCTTGAAATACTCACAAAGGCAACAGGTTGATACAGATATAAAGATGAAGAGAAGGATTTTGGAAGATAATAAGCAACTTAGCCCTGTTTCAGTACTAGAAGAAACAGAATTCCCTGAAAATTCACCAATTCACAACAGTAAGTCTCTTTGCCAGAAACTTATTCACAGTTGGTGTATTTTTGGTTGCACATCGTTTCAAGCATCTAACGCGTTTAAGCGTCTGCAAGTCCAAATGCACTTAAACATCCAGTTCGTCTGGAAGTAACTTCTTTCAAATACATCTTATTTTACTCTCAAACGCAATGCACCAAAAAATAGTGTGCTTTTACTGTGTTTGGAAGTACAAAACCCACATAAAAATCTTATTGGTCTAACTGCAGCTTATTTCAACGCAATGTATTTAACTCACAAATTATTCATCTAGAAACAACTTATTTCAAAGCAACTTATTTAACACGCACTGCACCAAAAATAATGTGATGCGTTTGAAGGTCCAAGCGTACCAAACACTACCGTCACCAACACTTCAAACCCTAGTAACCAAACAAACGATGATTTAAGTTCTAACTCTGCACCAACTTTTTGTTTTTGGTTAAAACAGGAGGGCAGAATTTAAAGATAAGTCATGAAGAAATCCCTAGTGACCCCATATTTTCGGATTCTTGTAAATTGCTAGAACCAATAAAAATAAAATTGGCAGTGCAACAAACAAGACAACTTATTTTCGACTGTGTGAAGGAGATTGTAGAGACTCATAGATTGAAGAATATGAGGCAGCAGCAATTCAGAGAATTCTTGGGGGCAGAGGAGATTGGGAAGGTTGTGTGTGAGAATATATGGGAATGGAGTAAACAATCTATTCATGTCACTAACACAAAGCAGCTGTTAGATTTAGATTTCTTGGCTTCAGCAGAAGAGTGGAGTTATTTTGAGCGGCAAAGGAAGGGGACTGGTGTGGATATTGCAGATGCCATTTTAGAAGACATCAGCTGTGAAATTGTAATGGATATGGTTTAATTTTTTTTACAAAAGACTTGTGTAAATCTACTTGCGATATGTAATTATTTAGATTCACTAACTACATCTGATATAATCCATCTCACTAAATCTACTATTCCATATACACAAATCCGCCCACATATATATATATATATATATATAAAGATTGAAGGGGTTCGTAATCACAGCAACCGGTTGCTGGGAATACTATTTTAGCAACTAAATATAAGAGTCAAATTGACTTTATTTTTATTTACCGTTAGAAGGTCTAACGGTAGGCCGTAATTGCTACAATACTATTCTTAGCAACCAGTTGTTGTGGATGACTACCTCTATATATATATATATATATATATATATATATATATATATATATATATATATATATATATATCCGCATAGACATATAAGGATAACATAGTTGTCACAACTACACCCAACATAATTATGCATTTGTGCATTAGACTAAGGGTAATTCTGTCGATGCATCTTTTGGGCCGAGTGTTACAGTGGGCATAAGACTCTCTGTAATTAAATATTTCTGTTCTATGACAATAATTTTTAAGACCTGTGACGACAATTTTGCCATATATATTGGTGCACCAGTTAAATTAATCATATTTGATTCTTCCTCTTTTTATTGGTCTATCTTGGATTACCAATCAATCGGTTAAACAGTGGCGTAACTAGAAAATAATATAGTATTTAAAATTTGTTAATATGTATATATATATATATTACATTAATAATTTTTAGTGCTAAAAATATTTTCAAAATAGACCAATCCTTTGTTCGGATTGAATTCTTTTTCGTCTGATCATGACAGAGAGAATGACTGAAAAAGGGAATCAAAATTGCGAGTACAAACACGTATCAAAATTTGGAGGAACCCCAGAAAAATAAAACAAACAGATTCGGACGTGCACCAATTAATCGACTAGGTTTTGGAATTATGTTTCGATATTTTTTTGACACATTAATTCGAGATGCATCAATTGTTGACAAATCAACGACATGTTTGGTTTCATTTTGGAATTATGTGCCGACGAGCTTGTGTAGGGGAGAACACGATGCGGTGTAATGCGATTATAAGCATTAATCACAATCACTATAATACGCGGTAACTAATAATATTAACAACCACAATTACGTGGTTCCTTGCGGTTACGGTACAATTGTATAGCTATTTTCAAATATATTTAAAAAAAGATTAAAATAAAATTTACATTTTAAAATTTGTAGAGTTATTGAGGTTTGTACTTCAATATTAAAAATATATCTAAGTGTATCCCAAAAAAAATTGGCTTAAAAAAATATAATTTGTACTCAAAAGTGAAGATACATTTTGTTTAGTAGAAACAACTTTGGAGTGCATTTTACACGGTTAAAAGTCTTAAAAAGTGCATTTTGTTTAACAAAAAAAAACTTTAGGATATATTTAGATATGCTTTAATCATTAGGATGCAAATCTCAACAATCCTATCAATTTTAGAGTGCAGATTATATTTTAATCTTAAAAGAATTATACGTACGGAACCACTATTACATATACATATGCTAAACTTAAAATAAAATAAAAAAAGTCATGGACTTAATTACTTTAATTAAAGAAATTTTAATAACTCGCCACAAATAAAGTTCTAATCCCTCATTTATATTTTTTGTATTAGTATTGATTATCATGTGTTATCTTGTCTTTCATATTCACACGTATAAAGTTGAAAGGAACTAATGAATATTTAGGAAGTTAAATTGATATATAATAAATGTAGTATTACACGTACAAGTGACTAATACTCATAAGAAACAAATTAAATTATATCATTCACTTACAACTTTATTAAATGCATAACTTGATATATAATTTATTATAAAGTGTTGTGCGGTGCGATTTTAAGGATATATCCGTAACTACAATCACAATGTGTGGTTTGTAAAAAATAAAAATTGTATCGCTCCCGCGTCCACAAATTGTGTGATTTTATGCAATTGCAGTTATAAATGAAGTTTCTTGCCCTCCCCTACATGCGTGCACGTTGGTGCCACTTACAAAGAAACAATTTGGAGGGCAGTAAAAATGATAAATTTTTACCTTTGATGGTTTTGTAGAATGGAAGAAATTACAGAGTCAAAGTAGTAATCATAATACCTCTTCCAACCACTACTCTTACGAATCCAATGCTTTTTTAAAAGCAGTTGTCACGATTGATGGAGATTGAATGGCTGAATACTCATCATCGACTGAGTATGCCAAACAAAATTGAATGGCGTAAAACGATATCTTTAATAGAGTTTCACGATTTAAAACGATAGCATCTAATTTCATATTCCTGTACAAGAGTGCTTAATTCCACAGCCATAGTATGTTTGGACAATTAATTTCATATGGGAGTTTCAAATTTCGCTACGGATTTACTTATTCTTAAGATGGAAAAATCCTTGGTTGTGAAATTTTCACTCAAATTCCAAGGCCAATCACCATCTAATTATATATTCAAAATCTTTTCTTTTTGTCTAATCTGGAAACGTACAGAAAAGGACAGAGACGATGACTGAAGAAGGGAATCAAACTTGTGAGTACATACACGTGTCAATATTTGGAACCCCAGAAATACAAAACAAAGACTTCCCTTTTTCTCTTCTTTTTTTCCTTCGGACTGATTCGAGATGCATCAATTCTGGACAATAAGAGTCTCCTAATAACCCACTTTTAACTGCCGACTGGAGCAGATCTTAGATAAATACACACTGGGCATTCATTTCGTTCTATAATAGGCTGATAGCTGGACACCATTACAGGGGTTCAAACTCCACTGATTAGAAGTATCACAACTCTTGACAAATGGATGTATTGAAAGCTCACAAATACCACATCTCTACCACAACAAAGCAAATCTAAAAGGATGTTTTCCAATGGGATCTCTATCATGGAATGTAAATTTACTCTTAGACTAGATGCAATTACTAAGCACTAAGCAGAGATACTATTTCATGTATGCGTTATAGTATCGGGGCAAGGGCAATCCAATTTTTTGAAATTGTATTAGTCAATATAGCTGACTAAGCTATCAAAAATAAAATAAAATGAAGTTCTATATTTCAAAAGTTAGAATCTACAAAATAAGATAAATAGGTTTCTACTGGATTTCCCCATCCTCGCCAAGCTCCCCATCTTCGAGCTCCTCATGACCACCATTTCTACGAGAACCATCCCGGTGATCTCTCTTGTGTCTTTTGTGCTTACTTTCACTATCTGATTCAGGTGTATAAGCATGCTGCCAAGAAAGAACAGAAAACAATGATAGGTTATTAAAATAGTAACCAGTTTAATAGTCCATATAGTTCTGATCACAAAAATTCAACCACCTTTCTAGATTTTTTGCGGTCACTGCCATGACGTCGAGACTTCTTCAAGTCCTCTTTCTCATCCTCACTGCCATGTCGACGGGACTTCTTAGAGTCTTCTTTCTCATCTTCACTTCCTTGTCGGCGGGACTTCTTCAAGTCCTCTTTCTCGTCCTCACTGCCTTGTCGACGGGACTTCTTATAAGAGTCCTCTTTCTCATCCTTGTCAGAATTCACATCACTTTGGTGCCTTTTCCGATGTTTTCTATCTTTGTCTTTTTCTCTTTTCTTGTCCTCTTTGTGGACATAATTGTTACTGACATCTAAGTTCACACTCTCTCCGTCATCCTTCTTAGACCGTTCTATACCCTTATCTTTCTCTCTTTCACGTTCTCGCTCTTTCTCTTTCTCCTTCTCGTGTCTTTCTTTCTCCTTCCTCTTCTCTTTCTCCTCCCTCTCTTTCTCCTTTTTAGCCTGCAAAGGTAAAATAACCCCGAAAAGAAAAACTTAATTATAATCACAGAACAAACAATAACACATAAAAGGAAACAAGCATATGCCATAAGCAAGGTAATGATGAAGACGATACATGGAGCTCAAAGACTCAGGTCCCTAGAAACCCAAAAATTACTAAGTCCAAGGTATCATCCCTTTTTGATAGAGACAATATTCAAACACCTGGTATTGAAATTCATGAAGGAAAAAGCAGAGGTCGAATAAACTGACAGAAGTCAAACAAAGGTAAAATATGATTACAATAATGTAAAAGCACGTCAATATAAGCTCGCCAATCTTATATACTGACGGTCACAAGTTATTACCAACTAGTGAATATTTGACGAGCCAAATCATTGGAGACGGAAAAAGTTTCCCAATCCAGCTAAGATATGATCATTTTTCTTGGACATACATTGTAAAGTCTGCCATTCCGAAGCAGCCAGCTCACCAGGTTAAACAATCAATTTTTAACATAAGAAATAGTTTGTGGAGCAAGAGTGAGACAGAAAAATACATTTGCAAATGTTTAGGATCTCCGGTGACTTGAGTGTCTTAATTGCGGAGTACATAAGTGACACAATATTACAGAGATAAATAACTATGAAAATACATACTTACATCCACTGTATTACATATTTACGTCAAAAAGAAGTTGAAAAGTCATACTTATATAATATTAACAGTGACCGACTTTCTTTGATTTGTATTTCCTTCAGAAACTTTTTAGAAAGGTTCAATTTTTTCAACTGTTAGCTTACAAGGTACCAAATAAGTATATAAATAGGCCCGTTGCCGTGTAGATGCAAGTTCACTCAGCACATAAATGGTCACAGGACTAAATCTTGTGTAAGGATACTGATTTAAACTCAATAATTTGCAGGTGGAGTAAACGCGGTTGGTACACTCGAATCATGCCAACATCCAACTTGCAAAACCACATGTACATGTGTCATTTGCACCAACTCGAAATCATGATGTATAGTGATTTCTACCAGAAGATGAAAAGATTTAACAAAGAAAATTCACTGATTTAACACCAACTTAACCCCCAAGAATACACCAAGTTGAAAGTGTAGAGAAATCCACGCCCTTTGAAAAATTTGGATATGAGTGTAACTTATTGGAAGACAAGAAAAAAGATAATTTACCTAGTGCTAATACTGTCAATACTTGGCTACAGGAAGTACTCCAGGAATACTTCCTGCCATTACTTTGTATAGCAGGGTGGAGCAAAAGATTCAAGTTTCATATAACAGTTACAATTATGGTCTCCATGTACATAATCATGTCCCATAACTAGTTTTGATAGTCATACGCTTCAAATGTATCTAAATGTTGAATATTATTCATAAACCAACAAAAAACTTGATTTCATTCAGTTGGATCGTCATGTTTTCATTCTGGCACATAAACTTTTTCTTTCATATAAAAAAATAAACTAATTCTAAAGTCCAATTCTTTGACAGTTATACTGACTGAACATAAGAGATGCTCAGTATGAATATAAAAATTCAGATACCTTTTCCTCCTCTCGTTTCCGTTCCTTATCTCTTGCCTTCTCTTGTAAACGTGCAACATATTCCTCAAATATCTCCCTAGCAGAGCACTCTTCTCTAATAGATCTAATATTTCCACGCAAAGAAAATAACATAACTTGTCAACCACACACAAAAAAATAAAATAAAATAAAAATAAAATTATTTTAAAACAGGTGATAACTATTAGTGATTTTAATAATTAGACATCAAGTCTTAACCATTATTAAGCAAAAGGATTACCTATACTCTGAGCTTCCCTCAAAAAGTTGTTTGCATTCCTCCCAATTAGAAGATGCAGTTATTTCCTGTAAGTGACCCAAAATAAGTTAGCTAACATTGTTTAGTGAAATTTTGATTACTTTCATCAAAGAATAAGTTGTTTCTTTTCCAAAACAGTTTCACAAACCTTGATGGTGCTCAATTTATCACTGAAGTCTTTGGCAAGACGTTGAAGCTTTTTAGCTTCTTTTTCCTCCTTCTCCTTGACCCTCTCAAGTAGATCATCAAATACAAGCTGCAACAGAGTAGAGAATCAACACATTCAGTAATTTTATTTTATTTTTTAAAGGCATTAGATAATATCAGCATAAGTTACATTCTTTACTTTTCTTTAAGCAATGTTATGAGTTAAAACCATGCATAAATCACCACTGCTACAAATTGGGAAGACAAGAAGCATTTTTAGGCACAAAAAATTACATCCACTGGAAAGTCACAGGTTTCAAAATAGACAACCAAGATTCATTTGATCAAGGAAACATCAAGGATTTGATTGATTGGACTCATTTGTATGCCTTCAACAAGAATTCTAAAAGGCTAATGTTGCCTATGGGGGTGTTGCTTGCTTAGAAAATGTGATGGATAAAAAAAAATGAAAAAACTGTATATTCAATCAAGGATGAATAAATGATTTGTTGCTAATAAACTAAGAATGTTAAATAGCGACAACATTAATTTATGCCTGTGAATAATTATCCCACAATTGATCAACACAATATTCTAAGTAAATGGATTAACCAGTGTTCTAAAAATCTCCACCTAAGTCCGCTTAATCCCCGCATAGGCACTAGGTGGAGCCTCTATCGCCTAGATTTGGCTAGGCGCCTAGGCAAAACAAACCTCTACCTCATTGATTTAATATAGACTTTAAAACTTTACAATAGTTGAAATGAATTTGTTAAACCTCGGAGAGATTTTTCTTAGATTTTTTTACGATAATTTTTCAGATAAAATTTTAAATAATTACATCTACTATATGTTTTATATATTAGTATAACAAGTATAGAAAATAGAAAAATAAATGAGGCTGCCTAAGAAAATACCCAGTCCTCCGTAGGAAAACGCATAGGCACGCTTAGGCGGCCTGAGTGTCCCTTTCATCGCTTGAGTCCGCCAAATGATTTTTAGAACACCGGGATTAACCCAGGAATAATTTTAATACTAATTAATTAATATTTCTGAAATCTATCAAGTGTTCACCGTTCAAGAAAAAAAAAACAGATTTCATTTAGGATCATTTTGCTTACGTAAATAACAATTTTTGGAAGTGTATTTATTTCTCAGAAATTTCCTTGTATAATAAAGTAGGTCATGACTAACAATAGCGTGCATTGAATGAGCAAGCCCAACAGGGTTTCAAAAGCATACATAAATTCAAGGATGAAGGCTTTTGCAAGAAAAGCTCTAATGGGAACAGACTAAAAGAGCTGAAAATTCTATTTCTTATATTAAAAAAGAAATTTTTTGTAATTCCAGTATTATTAGATGTTTAATGGTGGGGATATAGGATATTTCATATTGATTAGGAATTTAATTATTTAGTTAGGGTATTTTAAGTCATTTAGTATTTTTCTTATTCTCTAAGTAAAATTAGGGTTTAAATAGCGATTTAGTACCTATGTAGACTATTTATTGAAATTTTAATTGAGGTACATTGCTCCCTTTGTCTACAAATCTTTGCAGGGTGCCTGATTTCTCTGCATAGATAGATAAATTACAACTTTTTATTATTTCGAGTCTTTTCAATTGTTGTCTTACATCAAGTGGTATTAGACCTCTCAATTCTCCACTAGTTTATTTGCTATTGGAAGATCTTTGTTGCTGGAGTACTAACCAGAAACGACAAAACTAAGGATTACTTCACTGTACTTGGCACATTTTATTTATTGCCCCATTAAACTTTAAAAATTTGCAATTGCCACATTGAAATAATTAAAAAAATGAAATTAGACGATTCTGTTGAAATAATTGAACCACAGTCAAACTGGTTCAAGTTTTTTCCTACATGGCTGCTAAAAAGAAAAAGCAAAATGACATGGAAAATGACATGGGCTTTCATACATGACTTGGGAGCCAAAACATGGCCGTCATCCCAAGAATAAGACTTCAGTTGTGTTTTAAACAAAAATGAGGATTAGCAAATTATCATACAAACACAACCAAGTAGGAGATCGATTCAGCCAAATTGAGAGGGAAAACTTAGAGCTTTTGCCGTGTGTCATCTTGCCAGCATATTTCGAAGCCCAAGAGGTTTGTTAATGGCTACAAAGGAACCAGAGACGAGATTGGATTGAGAGCTAAAATTGATGCAGAAAACAAAATTGGTGTGGCCATGGAGGGTTTTGACACAATCGAAGGTGTGCGTCCCAAATGCAGAGGGTTTTGTCCTCGTAGGCAGAGCAGATGTAGTGGGAGTCGGAGGACCAGGCAAGATCGTTAATGCTGGTGGAGTGGTCGACGAGGGTAGAAGATTTGAGAGAAGGTTTCAGTGAACCAAACAATAGGGGTCTTGTCAAGGGAGGAGGAAGCGAAGAGCTTGTCGTTGTTGGAGATTTTGACACATGAGACAGCACCGTTGGTGGTGGCTAGTTAACGTTTTAAGGAGTCATTGAGGGTAGTACAGTGGTAGTTACTAGTTGTGCCGACGAAACTTGTCCAGACTCCAAACAACGAGTTTACTATGTAACAAACTTTGGGTCAGTTGGTGGGACTACTAAGTAGGGAAGAAGACTGAGAAGATGAGTAAGAGAGAAGCAGGTTAGCTTAATAAGTATCAAAGATATATTTATTTATTTTTATTCTTCCATGGGTCCACGGATTGGTCACTTCAAAAAATGTCTCTCTTTTTTTACTTGCTGCCACGTACGAAAATTGGAACCTCAATTTAATGGTCGTTCAATAAATTTAACAGAATAGTGCAATTACATATTTTTAATTAATTCAATGGGTTGATTGCATATTTTAAAATTTTAATGGGTAAATGCTGAAAAGGTGTCAAGTAGAATGGGAAAATCCTTAGTTTTGCCAACCGGAACCTAGTCGTCTCCATAACTCTTACTGACATTCCCAAATCAACCACCACCATCGCCTATCATCCAACAACAACACTGCTCTCTGGCCGTGCTGCAACAACTCAAACCTAACATTAGACAATTCTTTGCACATAGATAATTCTTCAGGGTTGAATTTTCTCACAGAAAAGGAGGATGATGGGGGACCATATAGATAAAAGATCTGGAAATTATGTTTATATTTGGAAAAAAAAAATTATAACTATTTTATACTTGGACAATTTATTTAATAATGGTGATTTAGGATATTTTATATTGATTAGGGAATATAATTATTTGGTTAGGATATTTTAGTCCTTCAATACTTTTTTTCTTAGAAAATAAGAATTTTATTCTACTTTATATTGATTAGAAGTTTCAAGCTCGTTTCCAAAGGACTTGAAAGGATGCATGACATATTTATGTCACTCAAATAACCACCAAGGATGTACAACTTCAAGAAACAAAAAGAATACGTAATGTAAAAAAAAAAAATTGACAGTGCGTATCAAGGTTAACATCCGGAAACAAAGTTAAGATACAGCTATCAAACAGCAGAAGTTAAACCTGTAAATTAATATCTGATACTGGTGGGGAACCAATGCTCTCAGGGATAGCAGCCTTAAAGTCTTCAAACGTCCATGTTGATGCAATGGTGATCTAAAAAGATACAAAAGAAACAAACATAAATTATAAAATCAGTATGAAGTATGTAATGAGATGCGCAAATAAAGACAAGTGTATGTAGTCTTGCCTTTCCCGACTTAATAGCATCTTTTATGTGAGTTTTGTCTTCATCGTACTGCCAGAGTATACAAAAGAGACAGTGAGAGGCAACCACTGTAATTCAGGTCTTGACCACATTTAGTAAATCAATACAACTATACTTGTGCTTATGCATACCAGTTAAGAAATACATTAAAATATCTATAGGATTAAATACAATTATTAGTATACTTTTCTGACTCAAACACAGGACCTATTCCCAATACTTTGGCTACTTTTACTTGGAAGGCTAAAGTTCTATCTAAGAGCAAGGATTTTATGCGGTCATTGCCACAAAATCAGCTTGATTTTAAGTTTCTAATAGCATATTGCATGTACACAGACCCAAGTGCCTTTATCTCCAAACATTTGTTTGTGCGCAATGAGTGCAGTAAATCCCACCATCAATTATTGCTTCATTGTCCGACAGCTTGGAGACGGAAATGTTTAATAATCTTGGGAATGACAAAGAGTGGGTCACTCCTATACATAGTTTTCTTCCTAATAGATTTTAGGTTTAATTACGGGCATCTTGATGCCACTTTGGAGGTTCGGTGTTATTGTTACTTTCTGGGTAGTTTTATGGAAAGAAACATTCATACTTCTGGTGCACAGTCCCTTCACCGTGGTTGAATATTCTTTCTTACTTTATTGTGAGCCTCGTTATCCTCTTGCATTGGATTGATTCCCTCTTATCCATCACAAATTTCTTCTTTCAATCTAGAATAGTACAAGTTTTTTCTTCAAGGCTGTCAAAATAATTGCTTTAGTTCAATGAAACACACACATATGGTGAAGACCTGTAATAGCTCTCATGTCTGGTGTATGAGATCCAAGAAGGGGGCATTCCAAAAACAGAGAGAGCTCCAACTTTTATTGAGTGGAGGAATGCATTGAGGCCAGAAAACTTGAGCAATATAATACACCTTAACATATCATATTAGAGTTTGTTAATCAAATGTTAGCATCAATTGTGTCTTTAAACCGACGAATTGTTGTACTACACTTAGACCTGGCATTAAAATCTTGAGATCTTTAACAGACAATGTTATCAAGTCATCCAGTCGCTACTGGAAGTGCAAGTTGACAGCTTGACTTGGTTGTCATCGCTAAGTCGTGCAACTTGAGCAGTTAGATGTTGCCTAGTCGGTTCAAATCGACGATTTACCCGACTTGACATATAGTCGGACAACTTGGGAACAACCCAAATTTTAATTACCCAACTCAATTTCAAATTTTACTTGACCCATAAGCAAGTAACCCACCCACTTAAAGATCCAAACAAATATACCCAAACAAGTATGTGACAGGGTTTACTTCGGCTAAGAAAAAACATCGGCAACAAAGAAGAAAAGAGAACTTACACGATCTAAACATTGGTCAACAGCTTAACTGTGTTATTATATATATATAATAAAATGAGTATGTACGTAATTTCTTGCTTTACTGACGACTAGTCGTCCTAGTCGCTTAAGTAGTCAGCTACCAACTCAATTCGACTACTTAATGACTTGACAACTATGTTAAACAAATAAACTAAACTACAAATTTTAACCAGCCATTGATGGGGATCAAAACAAGTACCCGTATTTGTAATTCTTCAGCAACATCCTCAAACAAATCTTTTGGTGTAGAGCCAGAAAGATTCATTGCAACAGCTTGATAAGGCGCAGAATCCTTGACCTAAAATCATCTCGGGTAAAAAATAATAAGTTGAGATGACGAATACGTGGACAAAACCTTCATTCACATAACTGCACCCATTTCTATGAATTACTACCTTCTGACAATAATCACGCCATTGAGTTTTAGCCGTAAGAGTTCCAGAAGTAACATGTTCTTCCATCATCTTCCGAAATTCATCACGGTTTTTCCGCTCCGCCCGTTTAATTTGTTCCTTAAAATTGGTAGAGAAAAAATTTACAACACTATCCCAATAGTAGCTAATTTTTATGAAAGAAAGAAAATTCTCAAAGCACCTTTTTTATTTTCCTTTGTTCATCTTCTTCCTTCTCCAAGTCACGAATGTATTCCTGCCTCAAAGACCAGTATCAGCATTAAACTAGCGAACAGGGACGACCAGTCATAATTCAATAATTTTTTTAGTAAAACTATCTAATTTAAGAAATTCACCTGGAAAATTTCCAGTCGGTCAATTTTTTCCAGGCGGGAGCCGCTTTCATCATCTTCCAAACGATCTTGAACTTTTCTCCATTGAGTGTCCACCTGCAAAGAAATTAACAATAAATATGCCAAAAACAAAATCAAATATAAAAAATGTTCTATACATAAAGGTTTTGGAAGATGTACCTTAATCAACCCACAGGTTTCCAGAAAATTCCTATAATCTAATCTATTCTGCCGATACTCCTCCTGAGCCTTTTTTTTTTCCTGCAATTAAAACCCACAAAGAGGGCAAAAAGAATAGGCAACTGTAAAATGCCAAACCTTCAAATACCCAATAACTGACACTAATAGAGATCATGAATTTCTTAGAAAAAGAAATACAGACGCCGCACTTTTTTGATGGCCTTGTATAAAATAAACTAAGATAATTCTAACCAACCTCTTTATCACAACATCCACACAATTTCCAGTCACCATTTTTCCATATTTTATATATATTTATTATTGTGGCAGGCATAGGCTCAACAACTCAAAAGAGGATACAAAAAGATTTCTAGAACATCAAAAGGCACAGACAGAAAGATAATACTTGAAAAACAGGCTGATTAACAATTTAAACTTAAGCAAAGTTGAAGCCTCATTTACCTTTTTATGAAGATCCACCAAATAGTTTTTAAAGAGATCTTCACGGTCTGCAGCTCGTTCAACTGCCTTAAACCGCTCATCATCTTCAAATATAGTTATAGCTTTGCTGGTTTCACAATAAACCGATCAGAAAATATAAATCATATTGCTTCTAATAAAAATCAATTAAATACTAACACAAATGATTGTTATATGTAGACACATATCTACCTCCATCTCATGGATGATGTTAGTTCCCTGGATTCCTGCAAAAGCACAGAATCAATAATCAGGCAACAAATGAAATGCCATAACCCATAATGGTATCACCTCCATTTGAAATTGAATTTAAAGTTAAAATGTAAATTGTTTTCAATTAAAAAATTGAACAACAAATACACATACGAATTTGAGGAAAGACAAGGCTCTTCAACCTTTTAGTGTTGTAAAACCAAATTGGCCATTATCCAAAGTGCGTTCGAGTTTCATATAAGCACGTAATGTATTTCTGTCACAAGGAATACTATACTTTGAAGGTCAAAAATGTATTGCTTTTACTTTCCGTTGTTGGACATAATTACGTTTAAATTGGTTTATTCTCCAAGCAAACAACTCAGACGCACGAAGATTAATAATCCAATCACTACACTTAGGTTTATTAGATTTGTTGATCAGCGAATATTTGAAAGAAAATGCAATCATAAGATTTGAAGGAGATTCACCATGAACTAGGAAGGTGATATGTGCTACCTACCTAGTTATTTTCCTCAAGCTCTCTACCCGTTATACTACAATTCTCTTGCAAATTTTGTACATAAATCTCATGGGTTATAAGCATGTAAAATGGGTCAAACAATTTGTTGAGACAACAGAAAGGTATTAATTCTAAGGATAACAAAATACTGAATCAATGATGTTAGATCTATAAAATGGGCCCAATTCTAGCATATAAATGATGTAATTGGCAATGAGAGCCCTAGTCATTTACTAGACATACTTTTTCAAGATATTCGATGGAGTACAACTTATAAACTCTTAACAAATGACGACTAACAGTAGCAACAGTTGTACAACAGCACCTGACTAAAGTGAGGAGAAAAATACGAGGAACACTAAATATAATGATGTTCAATTTATAAAAAAAAATTATATAAAGGGAAAAAAATGGCACCTATACAAATGATGATAATAAAAACAGTTCACCTACATAATGGCACCTTAAAATTCAAAACTGTATGCAACTTACTTCCAACATCTTTGTGAATTCTTCTTTTGATTTTCTCTGCCTCAAGCGCCTCTCCTCAGCCTCCAGTTTTTTCCTTTGCATCAAATACTTTAGCGCAAAACACAGAACAAATCAAGAATCAGAAAGGAGATAAATATGCTTATTTCATGAAGAACTAAACAGCAATGAGTAGGATGAGCATTAAATTCTAGCACGTCTAATTATATTTTCGTTAAAGCAAGTTGAGAACCCAAGCCATTAGCGGAATGTTTCAGAAATAATACCTCATTGAAAGCTTGTTTCCGCTCACCAAGTGTTTTCAAGGCACCATATCTCTTGTCATTAATTATCACTCGCATAGCCTGACATGGTGTTCTATATCAACGTGATGTTCACGAAAAGGCATCAGTGAATGGAACAAATATAAACTTCGTACCTGCTCCCAATTCCAGTCAGCCTCAACATTTGCAGACTCCAATAGTGCTTTAAATGCATTTTTTGCTTCCTAACCAAAAAAATGCAAGTAAAAATTAGTAAACGATTAGTTATTGATAATAATTGGATTCATATATATTCAAGCTCGTTACCTGCTTGCTGGCATATAACAAAGGTTCATCCTCTGCAGTTTTGTCTTCCAATGGTGTCACATTAGTCTTTCCAGTAACAGGCATCCCCTTTTTCGCTTCCTGCCAGTTGCACAATCAAAACATATTAGGCTGTAAACAGCAACATTCATAAATCCTTCCATCTGACTAAGGGTGCATATTTATTTCCAACTGCCTGACCAAAACCAAACACATCATATTCAGATTAATAGCTAATTAAGCAAGACAAGTCAGGGTTTGCATATCAGCACTACATCTGGAGAAGCACTGGAAGATATGAATAGAAAACTACGAACTGCACTTAACTGATTGCTATTTATATGTATCCAAAAGAACTATTATTGAACCTGCAAAGGACAAGCCTTACCTCAATATCCTGCACAGAAGCTCCATTGAAAGAATTCCCAACATCATGAGAGGCTGAATTTTCAGATCCAGTACTGAAATCACAACACCGCATAAGGAAGCAATCATAATAATATCGACTGGAAGCAGATCCATAAAATCAGAGCAATTAATAAATCTTACATTGGTGTTATGTTGGCATTGAGCAAAGCAACAGGAGTACCCATACTTTCAGAGACAACAACAGGAGAGGGAGTGAGACTGGCAACACCTGCTGCAGTTGTTGCAGAAGAATTTACAACAGGAGTAGTTGATGATCCAGAAATTGTAACAAGCGGAGCATTAACAACAGGTGTAACTAGAACAGGGCTTGAAGCTACGCCAGATGTTGCAACAGTAGTTGATGCCTGTTCAGTTGATGAGAGTGGAGTAGCTGGTGCATCAACCATTTCTGACTGCATTCCCTCTGTAGCTGCAACCATTTCCGACTGTGATCCATGTGTAGCTGCTTTTTCAGCTTGTTCGCGTGCCAACTGGTAGCATTTACTCAGAATGAGACCAGGAAGAATGGGGGGAAAAAGTAATAAGTCAAGTAACAAGTCTTTGCTGTCAAACCTTCAATTCGTCAGGAATGGACCATTTAGATTGCTTCGTTATCTTATTATAGTAATACCTGTGGAAGTCCACCCCAAGATGATTAATGACCAAGTAGCAGATATTAAAAGACATATCTCAGCATTGGTAATTTAAAGGGTGATTTTTTAACATACTTTCTACCCTCTGCAGTTGTGAACTCTTTCCAAACAGTAGAAGCGTCAGCTCTCTGTCAAAGTAGAAATTATTAATGGATTAGACAAATTTGAAAATGTATTCTACTTAGATAAGGACACCCATCAATTTACAATATCAATCTTCTGATTAAATAAAATCATTAATATAACTAAAGGAAATAAAAATGAATAAGAATGAGTAAACAATAAACACTTAATAACAACGCAACCCATGAAGTTATGATATACTTAGAGCAATGTCAATACTAAATATAATTATGGATTAAAAAAAAGGATATCAAGAAAAAAATATATAAAAACTAGCACCAAAGTGCCTGTGAAGGGGAAAATAAATGAATTAAGCATAACAAGTGAACATGGTGATATCAGAACTTAAATACACAAATCCAACTCCTTGAAAGTATACGTGTGTGCACACAAAGACAAAATCGTGTGCCATCACTTCAGCCACACAAATATACATGTCTGACAGAAAATGCAAACAACACAAGCCACGAGTAAAGCAAAGAAGCAAGAAAAATATTTAGTAATAAAAGGAATTGTATTTAAGTCACCCAAATAAGCCTGAATCAAAGTAAGGACACCCAGGAAAAAATACACTTTCCACTTATCTAATAAATGAGTCACTCTCTCAACTACCGGGAAACACGCCTAGAATTCTCGCTAGGGGTTACACCAAATTAAGTGGGAAGTCCTCAACCACAGACTTGGCCAAAGAGGATTAATCTGGAAGCTTCCCCTATTAATGATATTCCCTGCTAGACTACACTTAGACAAATTAACCACCGTCCCAGAAACATACTCAAACACTCCAAGAATTGTTAACACATTTTTAGTCCCTCACCTCCTCTAGACCCACCGCATAGCCGCAAAAAAGACTTGGCCAAAGAGGATTAATCTGGAAGCTCCCCCTATTAATGATATTCCCTGCTAGACTACACTTAAACAAATTAACCACTGTCCCAGAAACATCCTCAAACACTCGAAGAATTGTTACCACGTTTTTAGTCCCTCACCTCCTCTAGACCCACCGCCTAGCCGCAAAAAAGCCCATACTCCCCAAATCATCCTGCTCAAAATATCAACTAAAATAAATAAGAGAAGCGACAAAAGGTCACACCATTTTCACACCAATGGGTACAGTTGGCCACATAAACTTGAATTAATATGCTGAAGGTATTAAATTATAAAATTGGCCTTAATCTAGCAGATAAACATAAAGCTCTCTGACCCAAAACCAATTTGCAATGGGTAGAGTTAGCCCTAGTCTATACTAGTTAATATATTTTCTCAAGGAATTAAAAGAGGGACAAATTATATACTCTGCATGTCTTTCCCGTAGTAATTGTAAGGATCAGAAATAATATAATAACGGGCATGACTCGTGAAGAAATTATGCAAAAAATGAAAATAGGACAACCGAATAAACAGGTACAGCAGGGGGAACAGCTAAAATTTCAATAACTGGAATACATTCTTGAAACTTTTATAACCAATGGAATGGAAACAAATCATTGCAAAAGTTAACTATGAAGCCAAAAACAAAATTAAGAAAAAAGTGTAAAAAGTGTGGGAAAATAAAAACAGAATCTCATCCACTCATGAAGAACAAATGTCAAAATATATCTCCTCTACATGAGGGAGCAAAAAGAGCCTACAGAAGAAAATCCTCAACAAGGAATAATTTAAAAAATGCCGCGGTATAAAAAATGACAATAGCACCAGCTTTGTCCTGTATATGTTTCTGGCTTGCTTTTTTCTTTTTCATTTTTTTTTCTTTTTGTGGGGGGTGGGGAGGTGTCCTTGTATTCTGGGCTGGAGTTTTTTGGTTTTCATGTTTTCTTTGGTATACCTTGTGTACATGTTTGCATTTTTTGGCATTTTTGTAATCCCAAAAAAAAATTACTCATTAAGAAAGGTAATACCAGACTTTACTTACTAATAAAATACTACAAGAGATATCGACATTATCGTTGCATACTAATTCATACCTACGAATATGAGGAGCAAACTGTGTACCTGTATGCCCATATAAAGATATGTGTGGCAGACAGTACTATTGTTAAACAAGTTCAAAATTAATCTAAAATGCAGAAAACAATAAAATATAAGTTATTAAAATCAATTGCAGACCGTTTGTTTTGCTGATAAAGTGCATATATCTATCACCCCACTTAAAAGAAGGGCAACCCTATGGACCTCTTATATCTATGCACCCAACATCGATGTTCACCATGGAAAACAAAACAAAAGAAACAATACCTTAGCAAAAAAGAATAACTGAAAAGGAACTAGTAGTATTTTGATATTTGCCAATAACAGCACCGAGTAACAAATTTCACATGAACAATGGCCCCAACATGGTAATTAAAATGTAAATAGCAAATTGTTGCCTGCCTTGAGAAATTGAAACCGCCTTCATAGTGAGCATATAGAGCAGTCGTTATTTTCCCCTGACTTGCCATGACATCTACAAACCAGTGGAACATGCAAAGAAAAGGAGAATATGCATAAAACAACTTTGATCAATTCAAGTACGGCTACAATTTTCAACATCCATAAAAGTGAACAAAGTTTGTATAAATTCCAGGGCAAACCAAAAGCATTATTTGCAAGTGAATAAAAATGATGCCTAAACTTCAAGAACAACTAGTCAGCACCATTCCTCACCTCTAAAGGTGTCATTAATTCCAAGGGTTTCTCCCAACAAGATTGCTTTGTTATTTTGTTGTAATAATATCTGAAAGTACAAGCAGAATTCGAATGAAAATCAAAACAACAGGTAAAAGAGAGAAAAAGATGACAAGTTAGGAGCACAAAAATAATAAATAGTTGCAGTCAGAAAAGGCTGATAGCAGGATTGTAAAGAAAAAAATTTGAGAACACATATCAGAAATAGTCAGATAGGTCATAAGCACAGTGCCTACAAGAATGACTCACCTTCTCCCGTCACCAGCTTCAAACTCTTGCCAATCAGATGAGGTGTGCTGAGAGCTATTAGGAACATTTACTGCCTGCATTTACAATAGGTAAATAAGCAAAATTTTGGTGAATCAGTTACCCCCAAAAAGATGATAAAAAAGAATAGAACAAATGACCAACAAAAAGTGAGTTTCTCCAAAAGAAAGTCATACAGAGGGAGAACAAACTATTATTTACATAGGCATTAAAAAAGCTCTAGTGACTCTATCCACATTGTTTCTCTTTCAAACAAGATTTTGAGCCAAAATTTAGCCTCAAGTTTTCTCAGGAACAATAACTGTCTTTATCCTAATGAATCTTAGTTTCCCTTTTTCTACCTACACTGCAGTGTCAAATGGTGCTTACTTTCTTTAACGCTATAGTAACAAATATTTGCAAACTAAAAAACCTGAATATAGCTAACACAAAGTCGGAATATTAAATGCCAACATCACAATAGCACGTTACATACAATCTTCTAAATGGGTGATGTACCCTGTGGACAACCGACACCTTGGTTGTAAGGCATCGGTGTCGAGAGGCCACGTCACTGATAGAGAAGAATAAAGATAAGGAAGGGGGAAAAAAGAAAAAAAAAAGAATAAGATGAGGAAAAGAAGAAACAGATTCGCTGCAGAAGACAAAGAAAAAATTTGTTTGATCACATTTGATGCCTACATGTTCATGTAGATACTTATTATAATGAAGTTTTGATTAAGGAAAGCAATGTAGTTGCACGTGTTGTCAAACTCTTTAACTAAACATCATCTCGCACACCCATATCCAAATATTATACACTTTTTTGTTGTGTCTACATGTCTAAAGAAACTAAGTTTACCGAATCCGACAACTAGATACATACCTGTACCCAACACCTGCACCCGAGTCCATGTCACATAGCACATTAGTAAATTTACCATATTTCCCTTAAAAGCAAGACCTTTAGGCTGAATACCTTTGGATATAGAATTTGAGAACTTGGCTAACTCGGTATGCATGGCTAGCAACGAGCTCTGTACCTAGGTTTGTCTCCTTTTTTCCAAATCCTAGTCAACAGTAATCACTAATCCCTGTTTATCTTGTTCTAATTCCAATCTAATATTGACTCCTACTAGAAAGCTAATCAGCCCTCTGATTCCCATTTAGTTGGGTCCTTTTATCAGTTAGTGGATACACTTTAAGCATCCAATTATTTATGTATCAGCTTTCGAAGAGAATAATTGTATGCATCAAAAACCCCAGGTCCAGCAGGGTTTACTAACACTAATTTGATGAGCTGATCTGATTATCTATGCAAATCCCTTGTCTATCTTAATGACAGGGAACGGAAGCAGTGAACAATACTAAACATTTTTCTAGTAGACAAACCTACAATTCACTAGGTAAAAATAACCTAGAATACACTAGAGGCCCTAGAATCTGCAAGGAATATAAGTTCTCTAACCAGCCAGATAGGAGAAAACCCCCAAAATTTTAACTTTCCTATTAATGAAAACTGTCCTACAATGGAATACCGATACTCTTTCCATAAAGGTTGAAAGTCGAAGAAAATTCATGTGCATAATTTAAATTCCTAAAATCGGCCTAATTGATATACGAACTTACTAGGACTTGAATTCCTTATATAGCTTAAATTATGTAATAAACCATGGGATATTAGAATACGAAAGTTACAATATAATAAAAGATACATAAGTATCTTGGGATAGATATAGGTAATTGTCCTTCATCAGAACCTCTCACTTGCAAAAATTCGACCTCAAATTTGTCTCAACACTGAAATCTTCTATGCCAAACAAAAAGATATTTTAAATACAATAGATGCTTCATTTGCTTGACATATTTATTCTTCAAGAAATCGTAACTCAATCATTTATTGGTTTAAAGTTTAAAATTAAACGGGTTAATTAGATCCATCCAAGGACTGGGAATTAAATTTAAAAAATTAAGCTCCAATAAAATCAATATATTAATGTGAATCATTATTATCATAATCCTTTTTAATCAAATTTTATTCTTTTGATGTGAAATCAATATAATTATATGAATCATTATTTGCATAATCTCTTTAAATCAAAATTACCCGATACTCTCATCGAACTAGCGAACCGCGTATTGGTACTTACATACCCAAATACGATACTCTTACGTATCAGTACTCTAAATTTAGCGTGCCAAAAAATTTCTTTCTTCTTTTATCTATAATTGCACAAATATCAATATTCTAACTTAGAACTGGATGTGCTTCAAACAGTACATTTGTCCTAAACTATTTATAAAACAACAAACTTGTTTCAACTAAAAATGTTCTATAAAACCTAGGTCTATTTCATTTAGATTTTAAGAGAATTCTTAACTACAAAAACTTATATAAAGATACCCTAGCATATTGCATTGAAGCTATATAGAATATTGCGTACTCATATTCGTACCGCATGTCGAAACGTTCTATGTAACATTGCTTTAAAATTAACTTTCTTTCTTTTGATGCTTCACATGTATAATATATGATAACATCCCAATTTGAATTACACTCATACCCCAAAGTAGATTCAAACATGAGAATATTATCTTTATTATTGTTATTACCAATTCTTTTCAATGTCATGACTGGGATATAATAGTTATAATAATTATCTAAGTTATTAATCCAATGATCAATAAGGTACTCAAAATCCCAATATATCCCATTGTCATTGAACTCATCAATGTCATATAATCAGCTCTTAATAGTGAAAAGTTCAGAAAATCCCAATATGGTCTTTTCTCTTGAGCATGAATTGCATTCCAAATAGTCTCCACCTCATCGTCAGCTTTACTATGGTGACTTGCTCCACTTATGTTGTCTAGCATACCAAGATATATAATGCTCTTATACCAACTAACGTTGGACGGAAGTGGTGAACAATAATAGATATCGTTATAGTAAAAGAATATAAAATCCACAAGGTAAAATAACCCTAAAATCAACTACAGGCACTTTCCACAAGAAATAAAAGTTCTAGAATCCGCCAAGGGGGGGAGCAGCAAAAGATAGTAACTTTTTTAATAATCAAAGATGTCCTACAATGGAATATTGACTACCCTTTTATAATATGGGATGATTACAAATAAAAGAAAAGTCAACTAAAATCCATGTGCATAATTTAAATCCCATATCACTCCCAAAATCTTCCTAAATTTTCCTAATTGATATACTAACTTAGTAGGACTTAAATTCCTTTATTACAGCCTAAACTAGGCCTACAAAATCAAAGGATCCAAACATTACAATAAAATAAAAGATACAAAAGTATCGTATGATAGATATAGGTATATTGTTCCACATGACATAATGGGTTCGTGTGTTCATACTTTGTACTGCATGGTTTTGACGCTCCAGTGCCAATAACTTTTATCTCTAGAAACTTGAAATGTCAAAATTTTTACAAATAAGAGCAAAAGCTGACTCTTTCCAATATAAAGATGGACAAGATGACAAGCTGACAAGCATTTAGGTGAGGTTACATGAACAACAGACTTTTCTCTGTTGAGGAAGAACATAAAGATAATAACATAAAAAGATAATATAGTTCAAAAATTGAGAACATACCGGAACTGGGCCGGCAGGAGCCGCAGGCTGCTGTCCAGTAGGCTGCATAGGTGTACCAACTGGTAAACCCTGACTTCCAGATGGTAACCAAGGTTGCCCAGCAATATGAACAACAGGCGTGTGCATTTGTGATACAGGCTGGAATTGGGAAGCCATATTCATTGTATTTTGGGGCTGACCAAACGAAGAAGAAGCAAACTGAAACAGTACAAAGTAATGGTGTGACCCCTAGAGGTAGGTCAAGGCATAAGATCAAAGAAAGCATTTATTATTCTCTTACGGTATATGATGAAGAAAGAGGAGCTCCAGGACCACCAAAACCATGAGCATGATTGTTTGGAGGGGCAGTTTGTTGAAATTGTTGTGAGCCAGATGTAAAAGACATGTTCTGCTGAAGGTAAGGCATTTGTGTGGCCTGTGATGAAGGTGTAGCAGAACCAGGCTGGAGAGGCCTTGATTGAAACTGCTGCAATGATTGAGAAAACTGTGGTGGCTGGCCTTGACCATGAAGTAGACCATGTCCAACTGGATGAAATTGCTGTGAAGCTGAAGAAACTGGCATAAAATGTTGGCCTTGCTGCGCAGGAACCATAGGTCGAAACTGCAGAAAATGAATCATGCCAATTACACATTTATTAGAAATCTTGTAAAGAGTCAACAAACAGAGGTTGTTATTATTGGTAAGAAGTAACTTACCTGCATAGGGACGGGTGGTCCAAAATTTTGAGAGCCCATGGATCCCACTGGAAGCGGCCGAAGAGCCTATTATGTGAAATGGGGAAAAGAAAACAATAGGTATGAACACAAAAAACTTAAATGCATTTGGATTAGCCAGAATAGGTATGCAAATGACTAAGCTGTTCATGAACTGGTGTTTGTTTTGGAAATAGCTCATCTCTACAACAGTCATCATGAAAATGAGCCAAGTCAAACTCACATTCAAGCCTTAAAAAAACTAAGCCTGGATGTTTATGCCAGGCCCTTGCTCATAAATACAAATATTTAGGTGTTAATCTATAATTGTGTTGAATTTTAAGCTATGATAAGTTGTATAAAGTATGTGTAATTATAACAATTAATTTTTAATTGAATTTATTCACTTTTTGTCATTCAATATATAATCATGTTAAATTTAATGCAAATCACAGCAAATGACAGTTTTTCTTAATAACGTTTTAAATAAATATTTTAGAACTTTTAAGCCATTAGATTTATTCATGCTCCACTCGAGTCTTCATTACATACACAAGGAAGTTGAACTTTAACTAAACAAGTTAAGTTAAACGTTCAGAAGGATTAGGTTGAATTGGCTCATTCACACACACAAACAAAAAGAAGAGAGAGAGAGAGAGAGAGAGATCTTAAGAAAGTATGACCTCAGGCAGCAGAATATAAAATTTAAATACGTATACATGCCATAGGAAATTTTATATATATCAGTTCCAAACATAAGCAAATGTTGATTAGAAGGTATTCTTAAAACAAACTGAGCTGACTGAACAAAAAACACAAACATAAGTAGTTACACTATACGCATTCAAGTTATATATCAAACCCGGCCCATTGTGCTTGATTTGATAAAGTTTTTTTTAGTAGTCTTTAGACTTTCATCCTGATTTGTTATTTTCTTTTTAAAAGTTTGTAACCAGTGCACAAGGCTCCGGCAAAACTGGAGGGTCTAGAAGAGGTCAGACCTTGAACCCACTTGACCATTGCGCCAAAAATAGTAGAAAGCAACCATTAAATATAGTATTTTCTGAACAAAAGCAAGAGAAAAAGTCTTATTTGGTTGAGAAAGTAACTATTTTTATTGCTCTTGAAAATTCCTTTGGGACAATCACGCAAAGATTTTGGAATTACTGCAAATTTACTAAATTACATCTAAAACTAAATTTCCAAGTTTATGATAAACATATCCAACAAAGACCAACTAAAATAAGACACTATAAGACAAATATCCTTTCCTTTCATATTATGCAACAATGCCACTTATTACTACAAAACTATCAAATCAAAACTATTTCATATGAATCGAAAATCAAAAACATAATGAATGGAGTACCTGTCCACCAGAAGCCTGCGGATTATTCGCCATTTCTGAAAGCGGATTCGAGTCCAGTGCGCAAACTCGGAATTCGCCCAATCAGTAGTACAAATAACCAGAAATTCCGATTGAATTTGTATAAATCAGCTGAAAATGGTTCAGATTAACTAATCAGAAATTGGAAAGAAAAAAATAGAATGCCGTAATTGATTGAAGAATGAGGCCCAGAAGCCGGAGGAGAGAGAAAGTAGACAGAGAATTATACTCAGTCGCAAAAAGCTTGCGGCAATTGTTGGTGTTCTTGAAGGAGAATAGCACTATATTGAGATCGAATAAAGCCCTAGATACATTTTGTTACACTCTCATATCGTAGTATAGTGCCGACTGTTGAGCAGCTCTGATGCATTTTGTAAGAGCAGCGGCCCAAACGCTTAATTTAGTATAGCTCGGCTTATTTTATTTATAAGAGGCCTGGCCTGCAGGCTGCAGTAACAGGTTTAGTATTTTTGTGTCAAATCTGACTTATCCGGCCTGATTTGTTTAATGATGAGACTCGGTTCGACTTGATTAACAATCAAAACTTGATAGACTTGGGTCAGGTCGGGCCAATCCGACCTGTTGTTCATGTCTGATTGATTTCCACCTTTGTATTTGTGTCGACTTAATTTTCATTTATTTATTAAAAAAGAATATAATTTACATAATCATGAAAAGTAGTTATTTAAAGTCATAAAAATATACTACTACATATATCATGTTTTAATTGTGAAAAATTATAGCATGTCTAAATAACTAGCTATATTACAAATTATAAAAAGTTGTCTCCTCAAGTTTATGTTTTTTAATTTTTTTTTTTTTTTACTTCTAAAAAATTATTTAAATATTAATCATACGTATTCGATTTTAAGAATATCGTCATTTAATCACTAAATAGAAGTTATTTTTGTTTAGAATAATAAAGCAAATTGAAAAAATCAAAACTTGAACAAATGACTACAAATTAGTTAGGAACTTGAAGGAACATTTGTTATTCTCCATAAAAGAATGAACATAAATTAATTCAAAAAAATTGACCATAAAATATATACTTTTTATACCTTATATATAAAAACACAACCAACAATCATATCTCATAATCATTCAAACTAATTTATCAATTAAAATTACTTAACTTAGAGGATCATGAGTTAACTCGAATGATTAATATTACAATTAATATAGTATTTAGCATAGTAATTAATTGCAATTAATATTTCTTCTTATAATACTAAAAGTTATATGCTGATTTAAATTATTTTTAACATTATATATATATATATATATATATATATATATATATATATATATATATATATATATATATAAATTAGTCTATATCTCGCATGGAATATCAAACTAATTGATATAAATACCCTTAGGATATCAAGGATCAAGTGTTTGAAGTTTCCCATTGGGCAAGGACGAGGCCAAAAAAAAATTATAACATGTCAATGAAAAAATGTTTAAATTATTTTTTCTCATAAATAATAATTCATTGATAAGCATACAAAATTTTAAAGTATTCCTTACAATATGCATGGTATAACCGATGATGACCTAGACCTTAGGGACAGTCTCTAATCGCTTAGGACTCGTCTTCAACCCTGCATAAACGTTCATGAGAACAATTGCTGACTACCGTCACGGGACGCCTCTAGGAAAGATAGTCAGTAAATGTATCAAGAGATAGGTTATCAAGTGTGTGTGGTTTTTCTTATGTAAAAATTATGTCCCTAAAGAAAAAAAAAACTTACTCTCCTTGGTCACCTTATATAATCTTTCCTACTGTCTTGTTACCTTAAAAAGGCATCACCTGGTGGGCAACCATGTGTTGAGGGGTAGTCCTATGGACCCCTCGACTAGAGGTTGTCCCTTAGGCCACGTGCTCAAGAGGCAGCCATGTGAGCCCTTCGACCAAAGGTTGTCCCTTGGGCCTAGCCATGGGTTTCCCATCAACTGTCTTATATGCCACTCAAGGCACGACTGTGTGCTCAAAGGGCAGCCACGCCGCCCCCTTGGTCAGAGGGTGTTCCCTTAATTTGGGCAATGGCTCAAGGACCTCTAATGTTAGGCCCAACTAATACGAACCCCGTCCTTCACCTTCAAGCAGGGCCCGACCGTGGGCCCAGGTCGATTAGGTCTGCCCCAACATTTCCCCCACACTCCCTTATTCTACTTCAGTAAGATGGGGGAGTAAGTAAGATGCTTTCAAGTTCACTTAAGGGCAGCGCTGCCCAAGGAATGGTTGTGCTTTTAGAAAGGAAAAGGCTTGGGTTCCCTATAAATAAGGGGTAAATTCTCAATCTACCACTTTTGCCTATTATTTTATCCTATGGTAGTGAATTTCTTGTCGCAACAATTATTCTTCACTATTGGAATGTGTAAAACTTCTAGTCAAACACACTTTTCATCGAGCCTAACACGAAGAGGCAGCTTTAAGAGCAGGAGGTCTACCTTCTAGCTTTCTCTCTTTGACGACACAGAGTGTGGTGCCCCCATGCTTGTCATGCCCCCAACCCCTTCCATATTATGTTAGGGACCACTTCACCGAGGCAGAGTACGAAGGGTTAAGAGGGTGTGTAGGTTTAACCCGGCCTTTTTATCATCATTAAAGATTGTTATCCTCTTGCCCAAGGAGTGTGATCCAAGACTATCGAGCGCTTCCAAGCGCATATTTAACATCCCTAAGGGTGGGTGGGTGTCCAGTGATGCATTTTAGATATGGGTTTAGGTTTCCACTACATCGATTCATCTGGTCGTTACTTAGGGATTTTTTGCGGATTGCCTTCAACCAATTAATGCCTAACTCCATACTCATGTTATTGGCCTGCATTGCTTATTGTGCCAAGAAGAAAGTCAAGCCGGCCTCAAGGCTGTTTTTTAACACATTTAAAGTCCAAAAGTCCCAAACAAAGAGGTTTTATCAAATTTACCAGTAGGGTGGGGAGTTAGGTTTGGTGTCACCTCCTTAAAGCAACATGGTTGACATTAGGAGAGGGTGTTTGTCAAGGGTGAGGAACTCCTGAGTCTGTCCAGATTCGTGTGCCAAAGGGATCTAAAGGACCTTTGAGTGTCGGAGTACTCTATCCCTCAGATGGATTAGGCCCGTTATAATAGTTTTTGTGAGACCTTGCCCATGCAGTCTTGGTCCCTAGCAGACTTTCGAGACCTTTATTTCCTATATAACCGTAGACTTAAGGATGCGACTCTCTCATATATGACTTTATTTTATTATTGCTACTTTTATCACCATTATTTTTTTAATCTGTTATTCGATACTAATATTTTATTTGGCTTCATGCAGTTGCTCAGGATGAACTAGGGATAACGAGCTAAAAGTTCAGGGTGGAAAAGAAAGTTTTGGCTGTTATGGCCCAATTCGGCTCTAGCACTGATGCCCAAGCTCGTACAATAGAAGGCCTTAGGTTCGGAGGTCCCAAATGAGGGAGGGTCTTAAAGAAGGAGCTCAGAGGCTCCCACGCCAGCTTCGCCAAAGCGAGCCAATTTTGGGCCCCGAAAGGAAGCGCAAACAAGCAGAGGGGTGGCAAAGAACGAAGTAGGGCACAAAAAGAGGGAGTTGACATCCCGAAGGGCCCGTCGATGGGGAGCAAACCCTTCCCAATGGGTCCCTTAGATACTACAACGTTGGCGTCCCACGAGCATGCCTTTGGGTCGTCATTATAAGAAGTCATGAGCCGTCGCAAAAATTAGCGCTAGTTCCTACCAGCTACCCCAACTCCCAAGGTCCATTTGAGGAATGTTGTATCACCTTTAAATCGCATTGAGGGTGGTTCCCCAAAGACCATGGAGCGAAAGGGTACTTGATGGAATGCTTCAAGGCCTTCAACCTACCCCAAGACTTGAAACACTACGAAAAAAGTTCTTTGGCGACAATCAGTGATGAGTTCATTTGTTGGGCTAGGAGTGGTAATAACTTGAGTTTGTACTTTTTTTGTTTAATGCATAAATAATATTTTGTACTGAGCTGACTAATCTTGTCAAAAATTGCAGCTCAACTCGTTAGTGGTTCAGATAGCTAAGATACACAAAAATTTACCCACTAACATTATCGAGTTACAAAGGAAATACGACAACCTCTTGGAGAGGGATGAAGTCCGAGATAAAAACTCGAAAGAGCCGTCCTTGGCCCTAAAGAAGGTAAAAGAGATCGTGGAGGCTCGATAGGGCCAAATCAAGAATATAGAGGATGAACTGGACGTCCTTTGAGAGTCGTCCAAGAGTTGTCCAGGATTCTTAATAAAAAGAAGAAGAAAGCTGAGGCTCGGGAGAAAAAGGATCCTAAGCAGACCAGGGTTGCTGAGTTTCACTCTGCATCCTTCGAACAGGAGTTGTCGTCGATGAAGGCCAATCCTCAAGTGGCAGTGCGCAAGTTGGTCATCAATCAATACCAAGCCTTGGAGGATTTCTAAAGTGTCCTCATGTCGGCTACCTTCCCCATGTAGAAGACGATGTGGGATTGCTATCAGAAGTTCTTGGCCAAAGGCGGCATTGGGATCCCCGAAGGGCTAACTAGCTAAGATTTTGGGCTAAACACTCAAAAGGGTACCTTGACGAGGAAGAGGTGGCATCCGATAACATGGTCGAGGCATTCAGCGCTCCCCCAAGCAACCTCTTCCCCAACCAGTTCCCCCTTTAGGGATCGTAGTTTAGGAAGTTTTTATTTTGTTCTTTTCTTTTTTTTTTCTTTGTGTTTTTGAATTTGTAAAATGTAAGGACCTTCGGGTGCACCTTGTAAAGATTATTATAAATATAGAAGCAATTTATGATCATTTGTCTTTTTATAATCTTCAATTGTGTTTAATAATGTGTTTGTTAATAGGACTCTTTCCATCGGGATATGCCTATCAAATTTAACATGAAAATTTGAAAAGACTACATATAAACATACTATTATTCCTAGATGGCACAAAAGTGATCTAAAAGGGGGGTTGAATAGATCTTTTAAGAAATACTTGTTTACTTATTAAAGCACATTTACCAAAAAATTAAACTATCATGTTTAGCACAACGAAAATGGTAATTTGGTAAAATGCCTTTCTGATATAAGATAAAGAACTTATAGTTTTGATTTTAAGTAATGTTGTTAGAAGGTTATTGCAAAAAGTAAGACGGTTATAACAGTTATGACAGTTATGCTATAAGTAGTTAAAGAGACATAGAGAGATAAAACATTTTTTAAGTGGTTCGAAACACAAAGATCTCATAGTCCACTCTTCCACTCCTCGAGTAGGGAATCCACTATAAGATGAACCAATGTTCATTAAGAACTATTACAACTGGACATTTAGTCCTTCCCACATAGGGTTTAATTCACTGAAAATCAAGCGAGTCACTAAGTCTCGTCTTACATAAGGTTTTAAAGCCCTTTGTCTTTAGGAGGATCCCTTAACCTATCCACTCCGGGTTTGATTAACTTAGAATCAGGTGAGTCACTAAGTCTTAACTTTTACAGTTGTTGATGAAGATGATTGATGTACTGCTAAGTTGGCTTTAAGCTCTCCTTCTCTGACAAGCCTTAGCAGTTGAGTGATTTCTCTTTGAAGTTAATCTCTTAAGCTCTTGTGTATATCTTTCTCTATTCTGTTCTGGAATCACTCTTCGATCGATCATTCAAAAAAATTTGTTGGAAAGTAGCCGTTATTTCATTTAATCCTCCGATTCTTGAAGATTTCTTATTTAACTTTTAGGGAGTACGCGTCAGCTTGCTTTCTTCTTTGATATGCTACATCAGACAGTTGTAGTGACGAACAAGTGGGTGATGTCATTTCGCCAAACTAGTCGTTAGACACAACTTAATCTGATCTTTAATTTAAACCTAGGATGTTCAGCAACTTCTTTGGGATCTTTACATTGTAGGTCTTCCCATTATCAATCCAATGTTAGACCTGTCATACTTTACGATTTTCCTAATTGTAAGTTTCATGGCCATCGTAGAGTGTCTGTGTGGCTGACTTTGTGAGCACTACAATTTTGCAGACTCCATGATCAACTCTAATATCTTTTAACTTTGCGATCTACAGACTCTACGATCTTTGTTAATTGCTCAATTTACTTTACGATCATGGAGTAACGAAACTTCAGCTCTTCAGACTCTTAGTTGATCTTCTTTAGATATGTTAGGCGAACTCAACTGAACATTATCTGATCTCTTCTTGTCTATTTGATCTTTTATTCGATCCCATCCGACCTCATCTAAACTCTATCTGAAGTATGTACTTCTGCTAATTTGAGCTTATTTGAACTATGTTCGATATATTTTGTCTGATCAATTGTTTTAACTTGATGAATATTTCTTTGTTTGATCAGTTATTTGATATTATTTGAACACATCTGAACATTGTCTAAAGTCTAATCTTGTTATCTGATCTCAGAATAACTTCTTTGACGGTTTTTTATGTTTAGCACAAAGTCTCCTTCTATTTTTCTTTCTATGGCTCTACAGCTATATTCCTTTCGTCAATTTGCTCTTCTCTATATTCAAGGATTCAACTCTAATCTGTTCCGCATGACAATCTTCTTTTTTTATTATGTACTAAACGATCTGAGAGTTAGGAATCATAGAGTTAAGCTTCAGGTCTCTCACTCGACGATCCTGACTTATTCTACGACTTTTTTGATCGTAGAATTCCATGATGATCATAGAGTATCTGACTTGGTTGATTCTACGAAATGGGAGTTCTACGATTTGCTCTACAATTTTCAAGCTTTATTTATTTTGTGAAGTTTCTCAACAATCTTAAGTACTAGTCTATTACATATAGAATTTTTAGATTAACCTAATACATTTGATCCCTAAGTTCTTTTACAATAAATTACATCATATTCATTCATAAAGATTGTTTAAGATTTATCTTTGTAGTTCAGATCAACCCAACAGATTTTGATAGGAATGAATTTTATTATATTTTTATCCCTTAATTTTTAGTTTTTATAATTCTTTTGTGTCTAATTATATTATTTATTTTTATTTTGTGAGTTTTGAGTATTTTATATTAGTTTTAAGTGTTTTATGTTAATTTCATGTATTTGACATTGTTTTGTAAGAATTGGAATAAGAGCTTAGTGGATTGAAACTTAGAATGACTATATTTGGATTTTCAGCTTGTTAATTACCTAACAGTCACTTCAAACTTCATTTTAACTTTGATGAAATCTGAATTTGCAAAATCCTAAAACATAAAAGTTGTAGATTTACTTCTCAGCTTTCTGGAACATCTTGAATCGCCTCAATCGGAGTTCGTATGAAGAGATCATGGCTATTTTCCTAAAGGACGTCAGTGCTGAAAATGGTCCAGCGCCAGAAGCGCTGGAAATGACTTATGTCTAGAGCTAGCAGCGCTGGTAGCAGAGTGTTGAGCATCGGCAGCGCTAGAATGAGCGTCAACAGCCCTCTGGGTCGAGCCAGACTTAATTTTGACTTAATTTGGACTCGATTTTGATGTTTTTGACTCCAAATTGGATTGAGTTTCCTTCTAATGCTAGGGATTTGTTATGTAACCTATAAATACATGTTAACATACTTCTTTTAGGGGAGTCTAACATGGTTTTATCATAAATTAACACAGAGGAAAGAGAAGAGATCAAGATTTAAAGGCAAGATTGAGAGCATGTCAGGCTAAGTTTTCAATTCAGTTCTAGGGGATTTCAAACCCGATTACAATTAATGGTTAAATTAATTCAGTAATATTATTCTTTTCTTCCTTATATGAAATTATTCGTGATAATCTGTTTTAATTATTTATTTGATATAGGGTTTGATTGATTTAATTTTGGCCTGTTGAGTTGATCAAATTATTATCAATTGCTAGATTTATGAATTATATTACGTGTAATTGATATTATTCCTAATCGTTGGTAGTGAATAGTTATAGATGATTGTGGTCAAGCTTTTGTTTATTGCTATGGTTATCATGATATAAGTTAAACAATCCGAGCTTATGATATTGTTGCTTAGAATAATCTAATTTTCTTGTGATTAATGCTTTCATTATATTAAATTTAGAGAGCTTGTTCTAGGTTGTATAATGGTTAGAATCTAATGAAGAGCTTGTTTTGTTAGATTAAAATTATGGAAAATTTCGGGTAGCAGAGCTTGTTGTTGCCTAGGGTTATTAGTTTCATGGAATGATATAAATATATTTTGATTGATTGAATTATTAATTGTAAGGGTGAGATTGAACCAAAGAACTGAAGTTTTTAATCTTATTAATTTACTTTTATTTATTTAGTTATTTATAATTAATTCAAAACCTCCAAATTTTAGTTTACATTGCATAAAATTAAATTAATCATTCTTTGTGGGATCGACCCTTATTTGCTATTATACTGATTTTGTGATTGGAAGTGAGGATTAATTTTGGAGTGTTAACGACAGCTACCAGATTTGATCCATAAACCCCTTTACAATGTGTTCTTTTATAAGGGTTGTACAAATTACTTATTTGCCTGTATACATGCTAAATCATTTATCATAATCAAATCATCATTAAACTGAATGTACTAACACATACAATAATCGAGCACATTTGCATATAAACATATAATAAAAGAGCTTTTCTAATTGGGACATGCTCGTCAAATATCCTATTGAACATATACTAGAAAGATTATTCCCTTCGGGATATGTCCCTTAAGTAAATGAGACATTTTACGATAAAAGGGTTCTTCCTATCGAGATGTACCTATTGACTTAAGATAATACAACTTTAAAATATTGTGAATGCCATCTCCCTTGGCCATCCATTGTCCCCCTGATAGCCCTCGAGGGATTTCAGAATTGTTGAACACGCGAGCTCTTCCTAATGGGATATGCCCCTTAATCACTATGATTTTGAACGTTGCAAATGTCATTTCCTCAAGACATCCAAGGTTTTCCCAAGGGGTGTCCCTTAACAAATTTCAAAATCTTAGAATACGTGGGCTCTTCCCAATGGGATATGACACTCTTTATTGTTCATGTAAAGTGATATCAAATAGGATATATAGTGTACAAAAGGCATTCTATTAAGAAAATATTGGATACAATGTTCGAACGTACATGATTAACGGTAATATTTTTTCAACCTAGAAATATGCCAAGTATTTTTTACTTTAGTGCCATCCATCCGGATCAGTTCATAGGTCCCTGGCTGAACCACCCAGCATACTTCATATTGACCTTCTTATTTGGGCATTAGCTTGCTGATGTGAGTGGGATCAGACTCCTTGGCCTCCTGCAAGACCAAATCTCCTTCACAAAATACCCTCAATTTGACCCGTTGGTTATAATGTCTGGATGCCTTTTGTTGATGGTCGGCAATTTTAAGCACAATTTTGTCTTTGGTTTCATCTAAGAGGTCGAGGTTTAAGCAAATTCTCTCGAGATTTGTCTATTCTTGGAAGTGATGAATTTTGAAGGTGGGGGCTCCTATCTCCATCGATATAATTGCTTTGGTGCCATATGCCATTTTAAATGAAGTCTCTCTAGTGGTTGACCTCGGGTTTGTACGGTACGCCCATAGTACACTTGATAACTCTTCCACCCATTTGACTTTAGTTTCTTGAAGCCTTTTGTCCACTCCTCGAATAAGGTTCTATTAGTGACTTCAACTTGTCTATTAGTCTAAAGGTGCCCGACCGATGACTTTTTATGTACTATTCCCAGTTCTTCTAGGTATTCCCCGAATTCTTTCTCTATGAACTGAAGCTCATTCTAAAAGATTAGTACCCGAGGGATGCCAAACCTCATTACCAAGAAATCATTAAAGAACTTCTTGTATGTCTCTTTCACTTATCTTCTTAAGGGTTTTGGCTTCTACCCATTTTGTCATGTAATCTACTGCCACAATGCAGTATTAAAGTTCGCTAGGTGCTTTAGGAAAAGGTCCCATTAAATTGTTTTCCTAATTTACTATTTAAGAAATAAACGCAAGTATACGTAATCGACTAGCAATATACTGACAAGAAGAGTATCGTTCACATAGAGAATTATTTAATAACAATTACCAAGTACTAATTTTATATCAAATTAATTTTATTTAAACAATTGAATTAAACTATAAAATTTAATTTAATTAAAATTATTAACTAAATTAATCTAATGAAAAGTCTAAAAATCAAATTTAAAATACTTGAGATTATAATTTTTCCCAATGCTTTAATTAAATTTCTTCACTTCATTTTTAATAAAATAATTATATAGAATTGCTAATTGAAAATTTATTATAGTATTTATACATATCTCTCAATGACATATAAATAAATCTTTCTAAATCTAACACTACAGGAATAGAATTAAAAAGAACATCATAGTTAAATACATCACTATATCTCTATGTGAATTAAATTAACAACGAAGTGAAAAACAAATTACCTTTGAGGTTTATATATATATATATATATATATATATATATATATATATATATATATATATATATATATATATATATATCCTACATACTAATCATGAATCCATCACATGTAGATACATGAACATATACTATCATATTCAGATCTAAACATATAATCTTTATCTCAATTTCATATAGATTATTCCATTAATTACTGTGCAGATAATTAATACATGAACGCAAAAAATATGATAAACAATTCATATATGATTAAAAAGGAAGTAAATTAATTCAACTACACAGTAGGTTAAATTATAATCTCAATACAAAGTTAGCCTGAAGCTGAAAAAGAATTCAATTCCATAAAATAATCCATTATGTACAAATTATAAAAATTAAAAAAAAAAAAGAGTTTAGATAATAAAATATGTATTTGAAGTGTGTTCTCCAATCATTCCTTCAATCCTTGCAATTCTCCGCATTGAAATGTTCTTCAGATCTTCAAATAATCCTTTTTTTATTTTATTCTAATCCTAATTATGTTAGATCTATGTTAACTACCCTCAAAATATTCCTCACATAATGTATTTATAGGTTATAAGTCCAATACCAAACATTTGTGGAGAAATAAATCAAATTAAGAGTCAAAATCATATAAAAACACGTCAAAACGCACTGAATTCTTGATGGGATGGCACAGCGGTGCAAGAAATAGCCTACGAAAATGGCGCGGCCGCGTTGGCGTATTTTCAGCTTTGACATCTTCGTAAAATGACCATAATTTTTTATCCAAAAAGAGTTACAGGACGTACCACCTATCAAATCGAAGCTTTTGACGAGATCTACAATAAAATTTAAGTTTTAAGCCAAGAAATCGTGCCAAACTTTTCCTCAAAGGCCTTTCCATCTTCCCTTCCTGCTTTTGCTCGTATATTTTAATCCAAAAGATGTCCAAATTGCCCTAACTTGCTTCTTCCTACAAAATAACATAAAAATAATACAAATACATATAAATAACTTAACATACTTAAGAACTCACAAATTATCAAGTTAAAAGATAATTAATACATAGGTATAAAACACACTTTACATAAATCGATCCATGTGACGCCCCCAAATTCAGATATCTGTACATCGAATCTGGTGCTTCATGATCCAACTCATACAACAAACTAATATCAACTAAATACGGAATAATAAGAATATTTATATTGGGATAACATAAATATTTACGTCCCAAGTCTCGCAACCGTTACTAATACAAACACCATTTAAAATAACAAGTACTCCATAAGTCTTAATTCAACACAGCATAAAATTTACTACTACATCACAATAAGGTTACTCAGTAACTTTGCCTTTGCCTTTATTTTTTCTTGAGCCGGTGCCTTGTTCAGACTTAACTGTAATGTTTAAAGGAAGCAAGGGTGAGCAACGAGTTTGCTCAGCAAGTATAAAAACAATAATAGTAAGCATTTATGTGCAGGAATACATATATCAAGATATGTAACAATAATTAAAAGCTCAGGAATTTAGTAAATGAATTTTTAACATTGTAAGTGTCAGAAGTTCCAATTTTAAACATTTCTATTGCTGGAAAGTCACTATGGACTGAAGGATATATATGAAATCAAGAATTTCAATTTTTCCAGATAAATAACCATATTGAACTGAGAGGTCATTATGGACCGTGAACACATGCTTGAATTAACAGTATTTTACTAAAAATTCACAATAATAAACAAGTACAATAGGTGATCAGCCTAAAGTACCCTATGTTATACATAACACTTAGACATGCTATTCGCGCGCGTGTCGGTTCCCTGACGAAAAATAGTTGTTCATCTCAGTATACTATAAGAGTCCTCACCAAGGCAATTGGTTTGAATAGCTTTCTCAAAAAAATATGATTGATTAACAATCGATTTTATCATTGGTCTAACCGATACAAATGACATAGACGTACTTCTCAACACAATTAGGAACAATTGATATGATCAATGTTCACAACTAGGGTTCGAATAATTGTTCAATGATATAATTATGATATTAAGTCAAATTTCAAATATAATAATTTAATCTTCACAATATAGATAAACAGAAATTGATTCATCAATTAATTCTACTTGTACGAATTGATAAAAGTACAAGTTAAAGTACTTGCCTGGGTCGTCGAATATATCTGACTGTAATTCCTTATCCTTTGAACAACCCATGTTCAACATATTTGTCTAACGGTTAAATTCTATTAACCTTCACAAAACAATCTAATAGATTTCACTTACAAGTTATATATAACTTGGACTCTCAAATCATTACACATATAAAATTATTTATTTGTACATTATTGTCTCTCACATTCATTATTTAATTCATTTATTAATTATTATAAATAAAATAACACTTTATATTATTCTATTTGTTTCATTATTCTTTATTATCTCTTAACGATTCATAACAAAATGATCTCACTTTATTTGTTTATGACTTATTATCACATTCTTTGAACACCTTTTATTAATCCACAAATAAAATAATGTAGTTATCATTTTATTTGTTTAATTTCTCAATTAGAGTAACCCTTACTTTTATTTTAATTTAATTATTTCTCATTAGCACACAATTAAAATAATTCTTAATATTATTTTAATTGTTCATCCTTTAATAATTCATAATCAAAATAATTGTTAACATTATTTAATTACATCTTCTTTATTGAGTTACAATTAAAATAATTCTTAATATTATTTTAATTGTTTGACTCTCATTAATTTACAATTAAAATAATATTATTATAATTGCTTAAGTATTATTATTCCACAATTAAAATAGTCCTTTAATACTATTTTAATTATGTAAATAATCTTCATTATTCACTTACAAATAAAATAATTTTTAAAATATTATTTTATTTATTTAATCAACTCACAAAAATAATTTTAAAGTATTCTTTTATTTGTTTAATATTATTTAATCAGCTCAAAATTTAAATAATTTTAAAGTATTATTTTATTTGTTTAAATTATTTAATTAATTTACAAATAAAATATTATTTTATTTGTTTATTATTTTAATTAACTTACAAATAAAATAATTAAAATAAAATAATTTTTAATTATTTTATTTGTTTATTATTATTTTTAATTATTATTATTAAAAATAAATCTTTTTTTTTCGGGAGGGTTGGGTCTAATCGGTCAACACAACCGGTTTGACTGGCCCGGGTTAATAGAAAACCTTGACCAGCGCTATAACGCCCGGTTTAATACTAGGGGGCGGCGCTGCAGCGTCCCTTGGCAGAAACCAAAATATTTTTTTGTTTTTTTTTTTGTTTTCCTACTCTTTTTATTTCAATTTTTCATATCTTGCTCATTTTAAATCCAAATGAGCTCAAATCAGTTTTGTTAGTTCATAAACTTATAACTCTTAAACATTCCAATTTTTTTATTATTTTCAAAAATATTTATTTAACCAAATTTATTGGTTTTTCAAGCTAGAATTCTATTTTGACATCCTTTACAAGAAAATTCACCATAAATTCATTTTACTCCGTTTTTGTTTGTTCCACTTAAAAAATCTTCATATTTCATAGAACTATAACTTACAATTTTTAGATCATGTAAATGAATTACACATTTTGTTCAATTTTTACCCAAATCACATATATTCACTAGTACACTTAGGATTTTTATGATTACATGCATTATTCTTAATCATCTTAACATAAAACACATACAAACATATATCAATCATATATACTCCTTCACAAAGTCATATTTGTACCTTCGGATCCTTCATGATTCCACAACACAAAATTTTCCACAACTAACCATATATTTTACACTATAAGCTACCATATACAAGTTTAACTTATAAAATTTTTAAAGGTTAGGAGTTTATATGTTCTACTAGCTTTTCTTCTCTTGGAAATAAACTTGAGATAGCTCTCCACCTTCTCCCGCGCATTGCGCGCCCAGAGCTCCAAAACGACGTCGTGTTGATCCTGTTCTTGCCACTGTTCCGCTCACCGCGCGCATTGCGCGAACGCTGTGATGAAACGACGTCGTTTCATCTGCCGACCAACCCATCCGCGCGCATTGCGCGAGCGCCAACTTTTCCGAAATTTACCAAAATGCCACCGCGTTGCGTAATTACCAAAATGCCATTAGAGCTTTGCAGAATTTACAAAAATGCCCCCAAAGCTTATTTTTCCTACAAAATAAAATATAAAATAGTTAAAAATAAATAAAAATAATATAAAAATACTAAAAATAATAAAAACACATAATAATTAATAAAACACCTAAAACACAAAAAATAAATAAAAACACATAAATAAAAAGAAATATAAAAATACTATAAAATTACCTAAATTAACATAAATTAACTAAAACCCTATAAAACCTATTAAAACTAAAATAAACTAAATAATTAAACATTTAAGCATATAATAAATATAAAAACTAAGTGTTAGGGAATAAAAATATCATATAATTCAACCCTATCAAATACCCCCACACTTAGCTTTTTGCTCGTCCTCGGGCAAAACAAAAACAGAAACTATAAAAATAAAACTAATAACCAAACAACTTACTCGAGCAACAGATCAATATAAATTTCAACATCAGCCTCAAAGATTTTTTTAAATGATAACTCAAAGAAAATTTCAAAATCATGCAAAATCTAGAACTTTAACATATTTATTAATCTTACTTTACTCAAGACCTTTTGTGTGTGTGTGAATCCAAATGTATCAAACTAATCAAAATTCAGATAAGTTTCGGTCATTAATTACCTTATAAAAGATATACAATAAAACTCAATATATTTATTTTTCACATCACTTTCAGTTAATACAGTCAATATAATCGGAAGATCAAAAGGTTTCAAACAATTATATACACTAGGAGTATGCATTTTTTTTAATGGGTGCATTTTATGCTCCATCCCATTTTTTCTTTCTCTTTTTTTTTTCTTTCACATTGAGTGCATTTTATGCTCCATCTCACCAGCGAGTTCGTTTTACGCTCCATCTCGCTTTTTCATGTGTTTATGAGTGAGTGCGTTTTACGCTCTATCTCAACCCACCACAAGATTTTTTCTTCAATAATAATCCTATAAAAAAAATTACCTAAATCATCTCCTCCAAATTATATCTTGTCTTATATTTACTTCGAATAATGATCAAATAAGACATAGAGCTCAAAAATGTATTTCATAAACATTTAACCATATAAACTTTCTCTTAATTAAAATTAGCTCAAACAAATGGATATAAGTGCATAAAAATTTAAAAGATCTCAAACAAAGTAATAATCAATAAAAAGTCAAAAATCCAAACTAAGCAAAAATTCATCATATTTCCAATAGTTATTAAATAAAATTCAAGATTTTATCATTGGCTAAAAATTTAAAATTCAATTAACTTATTGCTCAAGTGACACATCCTAAAAATAAAATAAAAAAACTACCCCATTTTCGTAGAAAATACGGTTACACTTAGCATGTGCAACAAGCCTTTAAACCCCAAGGTTACCCAAGTGGACGAGTTTTGTCTCGTGAGGGTTTGCAGTGAATTTACCCACAAAATTCAAAATTTCAAAAATTTTAAAATTTCCTAAAATTGAAACAATTTTTTTTTTTAAATTTTTTTTTTAAAATTCCCTAAAATTTTCAAAATATGACCTAAAAATACCAAAAATAAAAAATCCTAAATCTCTTCCCCCACACTTAAAATTTACATTGTCCCCAATGTAAAGTAAAATGCAAAGAAAAAGGCACAAATAACTATAAAAAGAAAAAGATATAGAAATGCAAATCTGATTTCTTGGGTTGCCTCCCAAACAGCGCCTTTGTTTATTATCATTGGCTCGACAACAGGCCAAAGTACTACGTTACTCCAACTTCATGAATTTTGAGTACCCCATCCATCACGTCATTCTTTATCGGTAGATTCAGTCTCCCTTGCACGTGACATAAATGTTTTACTCCCTCTTCAACGTAAGATGATTGGAGAGAGTCTTTATATTCGGAATGAGATCCTGCAAAACAAAAGATAAAAATTTATTATGAGTAACAGGCAATGGAATGGAAATTATTGCATTATTATCAAAAATCATTGGCAAAGAATTTAATGGAGCTGCGTCCTCCTTCAAATCTTGTTTCAACTCAATTGCTTTTTCTTCCTCTAACTCCAAATTGTTGGTAATCGCAATCTCTAACTCTTCCTTGTTTGTTTCCTCAACAACTTCCGCCACCTTAGTCATGTCATTATCAAAAATAACTTTATCGTCTACATTAACACTGTTCGCTTCATTGATGTTATTTTCTTCCTCTTGCTTTGACGATGGAGATATTGTCTTTTCTGGATCTTCTACATTGTTACCACTGCTTAACACTTGTACACTTGTATTCTCCATTAGATTATCCACCATTTGAGAAGGTACTTGCTCAAAACTTTGCTCCTCTAATTGATCGATTGTCGTTTGTCCCATTGGAGTACCAAACGCTGAATAATTGCATTATTTTCTTGAATTCGTGCCTGCATGTCTTGCTGAAATTGCAAATTATCCTGTTGAAATTGTAAAGTGTTATCTTCCATTAATTTAAGCATATCTACTAAAAACATATCAGAATAAAATGATGGACTCTGTTATGATTGGAAAGTGTTAGCAGTAAGTTGTTGAATCATATCCTCTAAAGATATATTAGAATTATTTGATTGACTCTGTTGTTGTTGGGGGTACGGCTGCATGTATTGTGGACAACTTGAAATTTTTTGATTTGTGGGCGGATTCATTTGTGGATTCTCATAGCCAAAATTAGGATGATCCCTCCATCCTGAATTATACGCGTTTGAATAGGGATCATATCTCCATTGGGGTTGACTAGAGAAACCACTTGTTACATTGACTTGCTCATAGGAATCCTCTCGAAGAAGTGGACACATATTACTTGAATGTCCTATTACCGCACAAATCCTGTAAGCTTCCATTGGTTGTCTTTTACCTGCAACCCATGCATAGATAACAGAAGTTAGTTCATCAACTTGATGTTGAAGAGAAGAAATTTTTACCGCATTAAAATAATCATCGTTTTGGTTCCAAGCCATGATTTTCTCCTTAACCTGTAAAACTCAATTAAACTATAAAAAACTATAAAACTAAAATCTAAGAAAAATTACTAAATTAAAATAAAGTTTACAAAAACACAAAAATAAATTAAAATCATTCCCCGGCAACGGCGCCAAAATTTGGTGTGATGTCGCAAGCACCCAAAAATAAAATCTTACTTTTGAAAAATAAATATGTAGTAACGCAAATAAGAGTCGATCCCACAGAGAATGATTATTTAATTTTATGTTTTTGCAAACAAAAATTAGGGGGGTTTTGTAATTAAAGAAATAATTTAAATAAAACTAACTAAAATAAATATAAAAGAAATAAATAAAAATAAAAAGCCTTGGTTTAAGTCAAAATCCACCATCAAGAATTTACAACTGATCACGGATGTAAGAATAAATCAATTAATATTTTGAAGATTCACCGTAGAAAGAACTACTCGCAGGTGGAATAATTTTTCTCCTCTCTCCTTAATTTTAGATAAGTAGAGTCACGTGGTCTAAATACCCTTACTATTAAACAACTCCCGGCACGTGCTAAAGATTTAATTTAATAGCAGCATAAAGAATTAGAGAGATCGTTGAACTAAACAACACAAGCCACGTGTTTGCATTTAATTTAGATGAATATTCTTCCTAAGATAAAATAATCTTTTGATCTGCAAAACAATTATTAAACTTAGTTGCTTCACAAATAGCAGTAGATTAATATGAATAATAAACTAGTAGGCCTCCTAGCAATTAAACAAATTAATCATAAAATTAAGCATAGAAGAATATTCAATAATCAAAATATAAATTGAACAATTAAAATAAATTAGATCTCACAGTGTATAAATCTTGATGGTTTCAATCACTTAAACCAAGAAAAATAAATTAACTACTCATAATAATAGAGAAAACTAAATAATAGAAGAGATAATTTTTATTCTAATGAGAGGTGTTTATTACAATGTGTGTCAAGCCCTATATTTATAGGCTCCAAAATCCTCCTAACCCTAGTTGGAAGTACACTCTCCAAACCCTAATAGGATTTAAAATACAAATAGAAATAAAAGAAAAAGAAAAATAATTATTATCCTAACCCTAGTTGGAACTAAAATTCAATTTGGAATCAAAAAAGAGAATTAACGCGCAGCCAAACAGAGCCTTCGCTACAGTGCCCGTCGCAGCCTCCCGCGCATTGCGCGCCCAGAGCTCCAAAACGACGTCGTGTTGATCCTGTTCTTGCCACTGTTCCGCTCACCGCGCGCATTGCGCGAACGCTGTGATGAAACGACGTCGTTTCATCTGCCGGCCAACCCATCCGCGCGCATTGCGCGAGCGCCAACTTTTTCGAAATTTACCAAAATGCCACCGCGCTGCGTAATTACCAAAATGCCATTAGAGCTTTGCAAAATTTACAAAAATGCCCCCAAAGCTTATTTTTCCTACAAAATAAAATATAAAATAGTTAAAAATAATATAAAAATAATAAACACACATAATAATTAATAAAACACCTAAAACACAAAAAATAAATATAAATACGTAAATAAAAAGAAATATAAAAATACTATAAAATCATCTAAATTAACATAAATTAATTAAAACCCTATAAAACCTATTAAAACCAAAATAAACTAAATAATTAAACATTTAAGCATATAATAAATATAAAAACTAAGTGTTAGGGAATAAAAATATCATATAATTCAACCATATCACATTCCTTAATTTAAGGCTAAACACCATGGCTTCCCTCATTATTACCATCACATGCACCTTATATCTATATTAGCCTTACCCTATATAATTATAACTCCCATATGGCTCCAAGCATAAAAGACAAACAACTTTCTAGCAATTCTACACACATGGACTTTTAATTTATAACATGTTGGACTATGTCACATTAATTCATGTGACCTCCTAATAATCACATTGTGCTTAATTTAATTATTTTCATTAATCCATGACATTATATAATCACCTCACAATTAATTAATTAATTAATTAATTGATCTATCTTAATCATTATGACACACAAGACATATTACATAAGCTTTAATTAATTATAAATTAAGTTCATCATCATCATCACTTACTTTATTATTTACCACATATTTAATTTAATTTAAATTGAATTATTAATACTTGTAACAAAACACATAAATGTATGAGCACACACATAAATTTTAAAATATTCTTTTTTCTCATTAATAATAATAGTACATTTTTCTTGGTTGTTACATTCTCCCCCCTATAAAGATTCCGTCATCGGAATCAGTACAAGGTTACACAAATAAGTGGGGGTAATCTCTCTTCATCTTATCTTCTAGCTCTCACGTAGCCTCCTCAGCATTATGGTTACTCCATATTACCTTTACGGAAGGTATAATTTTATTCCTTAATATTTGTTCCTTTCTACCTACTATTTGTAGAGGGATCTCCTCGTATGTTAGATCTTTTTCTAGTTGAATGGGTTCATAGGATATCACGTGTTTATAATCAGGTTTATATGGTCGTAACACTGAAACGTGGAATACATTATGAATATGCTCTAGTTCAGGAGTTAAAGTCACCTCGTACGCCACTTCGCCTACTCGGTTTAGTATCTCGAACGGTCCTATGAACATTGGGCTTAACTTCCCTTTTTTTCTAAATTTTATTTTTCCTTTTCAGGGAGATACCTTCAAAAATACGTAGCTACCCACTTCATAATCTCGATTTTGGCGATGTAGGTCTGCGTATTTCTTTTGTCGATCCTGAGCTGCAACTAGTCGAGCTTTTATTGTCTTCACTACTTGAGCTATTTGTTGCACCAATTCTGGCCCCAAAAGTCGACGTTCTCCTACCTCGGCATGCCGATGCTTGCATGGTAACTGTTGTTATAAGCAAATTCGACAAGAGGTATGTGGTCGTCCCAGCTTCCTTTGAAATCCATCACACAAGCTCTGAGCATGTCTTCCAAAGTTTGAATTGTCCTTTTGCTCTGTCCATCAGTTTGCGGATGGTATGCCGTATTCAACCTTAGTTGTGTCCTCATTCGCCCTTGTAAGCTTCTCCAAAATTTTAACGTGAATCGCGTATCTCGATCAGAAACAATCGATACCGGTACCCTATGTCGTGAAACAATCTCTTTCATTTACAGTTTTGCTAATTGATTTAGATTAAATCAGATCTTAATTGGCAGAAAGTACGCTGACTTTGTTAATCTGTCCACGATGACCTATATCACATCACAACCCTTCTGAGTAACTGGAAGTCCCACCACGAAGTCCATCGTAATGTGCTCTCATTTCCATTCTGGTATCTCCAACGGTTGAAGTAGACCACTGATGAGTGGGTGTTATACTTACGAATTAGGTGCTCTTGAGCTTAATTAGTTGCTTTCTTTGAGTATTTTTAGTTTTATTTTACTTGTTTTTATGATTCTTTTGCAGAAAACGGCTTCGGGAGGTCAAAACAGGAAAACGGAGGTTCAGTGGCAATTTTGTAATTTGGAATAGTAGACGACTCCGGGGCGCGATGTTGCTATACAAAGACTGCGCTGGGGCGCAGTCCGGCGACTTTAGTTGGCCCAGTTGCTGCGTTGAGAAATCCGAACCCAGCTAGGAAGTTGGTTGTTGCAGTTATTTTAAATAGGGACTCTAAGGCTATTAACATAGACACACGGAGGACATAACAGGATATAGAGAGCAAGAGATTGGAGCTATTCGGGGGAAGCTTGAAGAATTGATTGGAAGAACATTCAAAGTGAAAGTGAAGGCTAAGGAGACGATAGATTTTTGACAGAGTTAATTCTATTTCCTTTTCCTTTATCTTTTGAACTTATGAAGTTTTTCTATATTAATTTAGTGATGATTTTCATTATGATGTGTAACTAAATTCTTCTTTAAGGTTACAATGGAACCGTTGGCTGAACTTTAATTAAATCATCTTAGTTTCAATTATTTGATCAGTTGTTGGATTGGTTGTTATATCTTGTGCGTGAATTATAATTGTCTGATCAGCAGTTATTTGATTTTTTAGATGGAATTGAAAGAGGAAATCTAGGAATAGATCTGGGTATAATAACGTGTGACTTTGTTTGTTCTTCTTAGGAAGAGTATCATGATAGTATATAAGATGCAAATACCTATAAACCACACGTAACATATTGAGAATTTAACCTTAATGAGTCTGTTTCAAGATATTTTGCATAGATTTATAACATTATAAATTGGAGTAGATCTTTTTATTAGTTATCGACAGAGATTAGTAAATAGATAAGTGATCTCAGTTAACAATCTATATGATTAAGTAATTGGAATTAAGATGATGATATTATTGTGATGCAACGGAGAAATTGTAAACATAAAGTCATTTATTATCTGGTAATTCATTCTTGTTAGTTAGTTTAATTTTAATTTTAAGTAGTTTATGATTCAAGGTTCATAATCCAAATTTGCTGCAGTTTGAATAGAGTTGAATTAATACAAATTTAATACTCAATATAGTTATTACTACTTGTTCCTCGTGGGTTAGAAATCATTTTTACTACTATATTACTTGATTGACTGCATATACTTGCGTGTGAATTCCATATATATAAATCGGACAACAAGTTTTTGGCGCCGTTCCCGGGGAACGGTTCTAATAATTATTTCATTATTAATTTTTGTTAGTTTGATTTTAATTTAAACATTTTAGTTATTTATCTTACCTTTGTTTTTTCAGGCTTCCATTTGTTTAAGTCTATCAGTGCTGTTTGTAAAGAAGTAATCGTAGTAATTTGTGTATGCACACGAGATCGAAATGTCCGGAACTAGAGCCTTACGAAGATGACATAGAACGAAGGTTCCGTAGAATTCGCAAGTATATTCAGACTACTCTAGAAAACCAATATAGAATGGCTGAGGAAGATCAGAAAACATTGCGGGACTATGCCATGCCACAAGTGACGGAAATTCAAACCAACATCACAAGGCCTATCATCACAGCAGCTAGTTTTGAGATCAAACCAGGAACTATTCAGATGATCCAAAACTTGGTTCAGTTTGGGGGTTTACCGAACGATGACCCCAACGACCACATTATTGGCTTCTTGGAGATATGCGACACGTTCAAGTATAATGGGGTGACGGAGGACGCTACTAGACTGAGGCTATTCCCATTCACATTGAGAGATAAAGCCAAGAGCTGGTTACACTCCTTGCCTGCAGGGTCCATTACAACGTGGAATGATTTGGCACAAAAATTCCTTGCTAAATTCTTTCCACCAGTAAAGACGGCAAAGATGCGGAACGATATCACTTCTTTCGTTCAGCACGACTCAGAGTCATTGTACGAAGCTTGGGAGCGATTCAAAGATTTTCTACGGAGATGTCCCCATCATGGAATTCCTAAGTGCTTGCAAGTCCAAACCTCTTACAATGGTCTGTTCAGCCAAATTAGGACGGGCATTGATGCAGCAGCTGCTGGAGCATTGATGGGGAAGAACTGTGAAGAAGCGTACAGCCTGCTTGGAAATATGGCAGCGAATAACTATCAATGGCCTACAGCTAGAACTCATCAGCCGAGAGCAATAAGTATTTATGAGGTGGATGTCATGACAGCCTTGTCGGCACAAGTGACAGCCATGGCAAAGAAAATTGATGCTATGGGAATGCAAAAGAGTCATTTGGAGACAGTATGTGAGATTTGTGCAGGAGATCACTCAACAAAGCATGGTGCAATTAATTCAAAATCCGTGCAGTTTATTGGGAATCAAAACAAGCAGCAGCAATATGACAATAATGCAAACAATTATAATCCTGGGTGGAGGAACCATACAAATTTTGTGTGGAGCAATAATCAGGCGCAACCTCAAGCTAAAGCTCCAAGGCATTCATACCCACCCGGAGTCCAGAATCAGCAGCAGCAACAACCCGATAAGCTATCACAAGTGGAGGAGTTACTAGCAAGAATGACAAATCAATTTGATGTAACTTCAAAAAATCAAGCAGCTCAAATAAGGAATCTTGAAACTCAGATTGGTCAGATCCATAGTGCTTTAAATAACCGACCTCAAGGATCTTTACCAAGTGATACTGAGAAGAATCCAAAAGGAGAGGGCAATGCGCACTATAAGGCAATTACTTTGAGAAGTGGGACAGAATTATCTGAAACAATCAAGGAGAACTCAAAGCAACCACAAGATGACGAGCACAAAGTTGAACAAAAGGCAAGTGAAGATGAGGATTTGACTAAGAAAATGGAGAAGCCAGTTAAAAAATCTGAAGGAATCAAGCTGAATTCCTATGTTCCACCCGTGCCATTCCCTCAGCGACTCCAAAAGGCAAAAGCAGAAAAATAATTTTCAAAGTTTCTAGAGGTGTTCAAGAAACTTCAAATCAATATACCATTTGAGGATGCTCTAGAGCAAATGCTAAACTATGTGAAATTCATGAAGAAAATTCTGTCAAGGAAGAAAAAATTGGAAGATTTTGAGACAGTCGCACTGATAGAGGAATGTAGCGCCATTCTACAGAAAAACTGTTGCCCAAACTAAGAGATCCAAGCAATTTCACAATACCATATACAATTCGTGACAAGTTCTTTGGGAAAGCCTTGTGTGATCTGGGGGCCAGTATTAATCTGATGCCATTGTCCATCTATCGACAGTTGGGCTTGAAAGAAGTGAAGCCGACCAATGTTACTCTACAGCTGACAGACAGGTCATTGACGCATCCAAGATGAACAGTGGAGGATATATTGGTAAAAGTTGATAAGTTCATCTTTCCGGCAGATTTCATAGTATTGGACTTCGAAGAGGACAAATAAATTCCGATTATACTTGGGCGTCCATTCTTGGCTACGGGTAGAACCATGATAGACGTCCAGAAAGGTGAGCTGACGATGAGGGTGCATGATCAAGAGGTCAAGTTTAACGTTTTTAAAGCTATGAAATTCCCAAAGGAAGCAGAAGAGTGTTTTAGAATTGATTGGTTAGAGGTAGCAATGGATGAAGTTTCTGAGGTTAACAGTCATGCGGATCCACTTGCAATGGCTTTAGTTAATCCTATAGCTGTAGATTTTCCAGCTCCACTTGAGTTTGTGCAGCTATTAAATGTATCTACACCACTCGTACAGGTTGTGAAGCAATTTGAGCCTTTAAATCATTCTGAGAAAGCAAAGGCCTATGAAAAGACATCCATAAAAGAACCACCCATTTTGGAGTTGAAATAGTTGCCAAACCATTTGAGGTATTCTTATTTGGGGGATTCTTCTACATTACAGGTGATTATTTCCACTTCACTTGACGAGTTACAAGAGTCAAAATTGTTAAGGGTACTGCGGGAATTCAAAACTGCCATTGGTTGGACCATAGCGGATATCAAAGGAATTAGTCCATCGCTATGCATGCATAAAATTCTGCTTGAGGAGGAGGCCAAACCAGTTGTAGAACAGCAACGAAGACTAAATCCAATCATGAAGGAAGTCGTAAAAAAGGAGATTATCAAGTGGTTGGATGCGGGTATAATCTATCCTATATCAGATAGTTCGTGGGTTAATCCGGTGCAATGTGTACCAAAGAAAGGAGACATAACAGTAGTAGCCAATGAGAATAACGAACTAATTCCAACAAGGACGATGATAGGATGGCGAGTCTGTATGGATTATCAGAAATTAAACAAAGTAACTCGCAAAGATCATTTTTCGTTGCCCTTTATTGATCAGATGCTAGATAGATTGGCGGGACATCCATTTTACTGTCTGCTAGATGGCTATTCGGGCTATAATCAAATTGTCATAGCCCCCGAAGATCAAGAGAAGACGACATTCAAATGCCCATATGGAACATTTGCTTTCCGGAAGATGTCTTTTGGGCTTTACAATGCACCTGCGACATTTCAGAGATGTATGATGGCAATCTTTTCTGATATGGTAGAGCAAAATTTAGAAATCTTTATGGACGATTTTTTAGTCTTTGATGATAGCTTTGATCTATGTTTAGCAAATCTGATGTTGGTTCTTAAGAGGTGCATAGAAATAAATTTGGTGCTTAATTGGGAGAAGTGTCACTTTATGGTGCAAGAAGGAATCATCTTGGGACATAAGGTGTCTGATAGTGGTATAGAAGTGGACAAGGCAAAGATCGAGACGATTGAAAATCTGCTAGCACCAAATTCTGTGAAAGGAATTCATAGTTTCTTGGGACATGCAGGATTTTATCGAAGGTTCATCAAGGATTTCTCCAAGATCACAAAGTCGTTGTGTGTTTTGCTAGAAAAAGATTTTCCCTTTAAGTTCACTGCAAAGTGTCATGATGCATTTCAGAATTTAAAGACAAAGTTGATAACTGCACCGATAATAGTCGCACCAGATTAGAGTCTACCGTTCAAGCTCATGTGTGATGCTAGCGACTATGCAATTGGGACAGTCTTAGGCCAGCGCAAGGAAAAGGTATTTCATGAAATTTACTACGCTAGCAAAACTCTCATAGATTCACAACTAAATTACACCATGATGGAAAAAGAATTACTTGTAGTGGTCTTTGCCTTCGACAAATTTTGAGCATATTTGATTGGGACAAAGGTGATCGTGTTTACAGACCACTCTGCGATAAAGTATCTTATCTCTAAGAAGGATGCCAAACCAATGTTGATCCGTTGGATTCTTCTACTTCAGGAATTTGATCTTGAGATTCGGGATAGGAAGGGGTCCGAGAACCAAGTAGCAGACCATCTCTCTAGACTGGTAAATTCGCAGCCAAACAAAGGAAATGGAGTGTTGATAAATGAGTCCTTCCCCGATGAGTAGTTATTCTATGTAGAAAAGGAAGCTCCTTGGTATGCGGATTACGTCAATTACATTGTCAGTGGTGTACTTCCTTATGAATTGAGCTGTCAGCAGAAAAAGAGGTTCCTACATGATGTTAAGCAATATTTATGGGACAAACCTTTTCTTTTCCGATAATGTGCTGACCAGATGTTAAGACGATGTGTGGCTAGGGAGGAAATCGAAGGTATTCTACAACATTGCCACTCATCTCTATATAGAGATCACTATAGAGGTGATAGAACAGTTGCAAAGATTCTTCAATCTGGATTCTATTGGCCAACAATCTTCAAAGATGCTCACGAATTCGGGAAGAGGTGTGATCGATATCAACGGGTTGGCAACATATCAAGTCCGCAGGAAATGCCTTTGAATTCAATATTGGAAGTGGAAATATTCGACGTATAGGGGATTGACTTCATAGGACCGTTCCAATCGTCATTCCGTAACAAATATATCTTAGTGGGGGTGGACTATGTCTCCAAGTGTGTGGAAGCAGTGGCTTTACCTACTAATGATGCCAAGGTTGTTCTAAATTTCTTGCGCAAGAACATTTTTACAAGATTCGGAACACCAAGAACTATAATTAGTGATGGGGGGTCCCATTTCTGTAACAAATATTTTACCGCTCTTCTCACTAAGTATGGAGTACGGCATAAAGTTGCGACGGCATATCACCCGCAGACAAGTGGACAGACTGAGATTACCAACAGAGAGGTCAAACGAATTCTTGAAATGATTGTCAATCTGAACAGAAAAGATTGGTCCAGCAAGCTTGATGAGGCTCTTTGGGCATACCACACTGCTTACAAGACTCCAATAGGCATGTCTCTATATAGACTCGTCTATGGAAAAACATGTCATCTCCCGGTAGAATTGGAGCATAACGCGTATTGGGCGATAAAGAAACTAAATTTTGAGTCACAGGCAGTGGGAGAAAAGAGGCTTTTGTAATTGAGTGAACTGGACGAATTTAGAATGAATGCCTATGAAAATGCTAAAGTATACAAGGAAAAAGTCATAAAGTGGCATGACAAGCGCATTGTTGAGCGGACATTCGAACCGGGCCAATCTGTGTTGTTATTCATCTCAAAACTTAAGTTATTTCCAGGTAAATTGAAATCCAGATAGTCCGGACAATATACAATAACTAATGTCTTCCCATACGGAGCGATCAAAGTCATTGACCCGCGTTCTCAGCAGACATTTAAGGTTAATGGTCAACGGCTGAAACATTATTGGGGCGGTAACGTGGATCGTCAGCGGACCTCCATAACCCTTTCCGATCCGACTTAAGCAAGAGAAGATAGTCAGGCTGAAAGACTCTAAATAAAGCGCTTGTTGGGAGGCAACCCAACCGTAGAATCATTTTAGCATTTATTTCTCATTTTTAAGCATTAGTTTTTATGTAGTATTTAATTTATTCAATCATTAGGATTTATTAAATTTCTAGCTTTAGGATGAATTTCTTACACGCTTCACTAACTCTTGTGTATTTTTATCTCATTGCAGTTATATAAATGATTATCGAGTTTAGAAGTTATGAAATTGCAACAGTAGAATTTTTTTTCCAAATTTCAGCAACTGCGCCCCGACGAGAATTTTGTACTGAATTACTGTGCCCCGGTGAAATCAGAAAGCGCCCCCAGAGAAAAGCTTGCAGATTGATAGCGCCCTGACAAGATGAGATGACGCCCCCAGTGAATTGTCCTCTGTCTGACTGCGCCTCGGCGAGATTCCAAAGCCAAATCACTGCGCCCCGGCGAAATGGTTGATTTTAAGTTTTTTTTTTTAAAAAAAAATCCAACGCCCGATTAGAGCTTATATCCACACACCTCACCCCTAGACTAAACCTCAAAGTACCTCTTCTCTCTTTCGCATGCCCCATTTACTCTATCTTTCTCTTCTAAACCCTATTCCTCTTACTTAATCTCGGCCACACCATCCTCTTCGACTACCAAGCATCTCCATACCCAGTCCACTTCACGGTACTCCATCCGGATTTCTTCGTCAGTCGGGTTAGTGGTGTGCACAAGTCATATACATAATTTGGGGGTGTCGGTAACTTCGGGCTTCAATCGTTCAATCATTCCATCTGAGGTAACCAACATTGTACTTTACGCATTAAACTCATTACATATAGTTCTAATGTAGTGGTTGTTCTTTTTGTGCTTTGTTATTTGTTTGGGTACCCAATGGTTTGTGTTGGCTACTGGAGGAGAACAGGTGATTTGGGTGGAGTGATCGGAGCTACGATCATAGTGAAATAGTTATCCATCGGTCAGGGTTATTCACAGTTGCAAACTCCACGACAGTTTTGGGGGGGGCAGTATAGTTGTACACCAAGTGTTTGCTAATTTTCCACAAAGGGGGAGTCGTTCGGTTTGAGTTTCAGACGGACGAGTCAAGCATCTATTTTGGACTTAGAACGGCATCATAGGGCATTGGCATTAATATTGTATTTAGATGGCTCCGAAACGCCAACGGGGAGAAGGTTCTTCAACTACACCTCGACCATTTAATCAGAAGAAGTTTATTAGTGTAGAGGCGGAGGACAAGTTTAATCTTGTTTTAGCAGGAAGGGCATTGATTCCAGAGAGGGAGCTGCGACCGAATATATTAGAGGATGGTGAGATGCGGGCGATGCTTATGGGACGTGGTTGGCAAGTGTTTACAGAACACCCAGATGCAGCAGTAATGGCCATTGTTAAGGAGTTCTATGCCAATGCTCTAGATACACCCGACTGTGAGGTGATGGTTCGGGGTCAGTTGGTGTCGTTCAGCAAGGACAGAATTAATGAGTATTACAACTTGCGGGCTTCGGGTGTTTGTCAATTGGCTACAATGGGGACTCCAAATTATGAACAAATTATCTGCGACCTTTGTCGACTGGGCACAGAGTGAAAAATCAATATGTACACTGGGAAATTGTCAACGTTTCCATTCAATGCTTTGAGTCGATATGGCAAGATTTGGTACGCATTCTTGTGTGCCAAATTAATGCCATGTACACATGTGAGTGATGTGACAAGGGATCGAGCTATTTTATTATATGTAATTGTCACCGGGTTGTCAATTGATGTTGGGGGTGTGATTGTATCATCGATCAAAAAGCAGTTGAAAGGGACAACGTCAGGAGGATTACCACATCCGTCCCTTATTACTGCATTATGTCAACAAGCTAGAGTACGGTGGGGGGCATCTGAACCAGTGCAACCACCGACGACTCTTTTTGATCATAATTTGCTTGCGCGCTACAAAGTTTGGAAAGGGGGAGAGTCTCACCCACGTGGGTTAGGATTTATTTTGCCACCTCACTCGCCACCTCAATCGCCACCTCATGACGATGCTGCGCTTGAGAGTCTCGAACATGATGCTGCTGCGCCAGAGTTTAACCAAGCTGTAAGACGGTTACAACGGAGGACGGATCTCCAGTTTGAGGAAGTGTTTCGTCAGCATGAGCGACTCGCGAAGCGGCAGGATGTTATGCACGCTTATACATATACTTGCACCTCCGCCTTGGCAGCGATGTTGTCGCAACTGAATCTGAATGCTCCTGCCTTTTCAATTCCACCTCCGCCAATATTGCCCGAGTATCCACCGCCAGACTCTGATTTTGAGGAAGAGGAAGGCTTCTCTGACCACGATGCGTGATTTACTAGGGGAGTCTCCTTGTTCTTATTCTTGTTTTATTGCTTTAAGTATTACTCAATGAGGACATTGTTCAATTTGAGTTTGGGGGTATAGTTTCATTCTTCTGCCTAGTTGCTTTCATGCTCATTTTCAATATTTTCTTTTAGTTTATTGCACCAAGGTAGTTTTTATTGCATATAGGTAGATTCAAGTTTCATTTTAAAAAAGAAAAAAAAAACAATTTAAAAATTACATATTGCATGTAGGAACACTTGAGCATTGGATTAATGTATGAAATCTAATGATGACCAATGATAAAACTGTGAGTCAGTATTTAATAATGTTAACAAGACGATTTGGATCGTTAAAGTTCGAAATTTTACGTATTTGCTAATTTTGCGAGCTTGAGACCCTTGAATCTTAATTGCACGTATTCAATGTATCAAGTTAGTTGAGTTTTGATTCAAATTTTGTGAATTTAGGTGCTTGATAGAGATTTAGATAGCCTCTATCACTTGTTGGAACAGAAATGATCATTTGCTTCGATGTCTGTCTCAATTTAAAAAAAAAAGTAAAAAAAAGAATAAAAAGATATGAGCAACACTTAGCTAGTCTGTTTTCGTGGCATTTATTACTCGAAAAAGTAAGCCCTTAAGAGTGTCTCTACACTTAGTGTCCTAAAGCCATTTGGTTTGGGAGTCATTGGTGGAAAGTATGTTACATGGGTAATTTTGAAAAACCTAAGGAAAATGGGTATTTCACATGCTGAGTTAGTTATCTACGAGATGGAGCGTAAGACACACTCGTTAAATAAAAAGGAGGAATAGAAAAAATGTAAAAACAAGTGAAGAGAGGGATACTAAAATGCTATATGTGAGTAACTAACTTTATTTGAGCACTGATATTCATGAGTTGTGTTAGAATAATGACTGATTTGATATGTTGAATGCACACACACACGAAAGGGTCAAAGATGAAATAAAATTTGTGATATGTCAGATTTTCAGACTAAACGAGAATTTGAAGTTTGGCTGAGTTATTATTTAAGATCTTTGAGGCGTGATATATATGGATTATGTTGATTTGTGCTCAAGACATTAGTAGTTATGCATTTGCACCCATGTGGTTTAGATAATAGTTATGTTCATTTTTATTTGAAGGATTTTTGCTTGAGGACACGCAAGTTCTTGAGTTTGGGGGTATTTGATGAGTGGGTGTTATACCTACGAATTAGGTATTTTTGAGCTTAATTAGTTCCTTTCTTTGAGTGTTTTTAGTTTTATTTGACTTGTTTTTATGATTCTTTTACAGAAAACGGCTTCAGGAGGTCAAAACAGGAAAATGGAGGTTCAGTGGTAATTTTGTAATTTGGAACAGTAGACGGCGCCGGGGCGCGATGTTGCTATACAAAGACTGCGTCGGGGCGTAGTCCGGCGACTTTAGTTGGCCCAGTTGCTGCGTTGAGAAATCCGAACCCAGCTAGGAAGTTGGTTGTTGTAGTTATTTTAAAGAGGGACTCTAGGGCTATTAACGTAGACACACAGAGGACGTAACAGGATATAGAGAGCAAGGGATTGGAGCTATTCGGGGGAAGCTTGAAGAATTGATTGGAAGAACATTCAAAGTGAAAGTGAAGGCTAAGGAGACGATAGATTTTTGACAAAGTTTATTCTATTTCCTTTTCCTTTATCTTTTGAACTTATGAAGTTTTTCTATATTAATTTAATGATGGTTTTCATTATGATGTGTAACTAAATTCTTCTTTAAGGTTACAATGGAACAATTGGTTGAACTTTAATTAAATCATCTTAGTTTCAATTATTTGATCAATTGTTGGATTGGTTGTTATATCTTGTGCGTGAATTATAATTGTCTGATCAACAGTTATTTGATTTCTTAGATGGAATTGAAAAAGGAAATCTAGGAATAGATCTGGGTATAATAACGTGTGACTTTGTTTGTTCTTCTTAGGAAGAGTATCATGATAGTATATAAGATGCAAATACTTATAAACCACACGTAACATATTGAGAGTTTAACCTTAATGAGTATGTTTTAAGATATTTTGCATAGACTTATAGCATTATAAATTGGAGTAGATCTTTTTATTAGTTATCGACATAAATTAGTAAATAGATAAGTGATCTCAGTTTACAATCTATATGATTAAGTAATTAGAATTAAGATGATGATATTATTGTGATGCAACGGGAAAATTGTAAACTTAAAGTTCTTTATTATCTGGTAATTCATTCTTGTTAGTTAGTTTAATTTTAATTTTAAGTAGTTCATAATTCAAGGTTCATAATCCAAATTTGTTGTAGTTTGAATAGAGTTGAATTAATACAAATTTAATAGTCAATATAGTTATTACTACTTATTCCTCGTGGGTTCGACATCCTTTTTACTACTATATTACTTGATTGACTGCGTATACTTGCGTGTGAATTCCATATATATAAATCGGACAACAACCACTCCGCCTCTGATGTTCTGTCTTTATTCTTTGACAGGTTAGACATTTGCTGACATATTCTGCGACTTCCCGCTTTATATTAGGCTACCAAAAATGTTGGCGAAGATCTCGGTACATTTTTGTACTTCCTAGGTGAATTGTGTACGACGAATTGTGTGCCTCTTACAAAATCTCCTCTTTTACTATGGGCTCTGCTGGCACCCACACTCTTCATTCAAACCTTAAAATTCCATCATTATCCTATTGAAATTTCTCTTCCCCTTTTTCTGCAATTCTTCTCCTTATTCATTTACATTCCTCATTTCCCTTTTGAGCTTTCTTTATTCTGTCCAACAACATTAGACGAGCTTCTATAACAAATAATTTCTCTCTTGACTCTTTCGAATCTCTTACCTCTATTTCCAACTTTGCCATCTCTCTTATAAGTTCCTCCTGAGCTGTCAACATTAACATTTTCTCCCTTCCTTTTTGACTTAACGCATCTGCCACAACATTCGTTTTTCCCGGATGATAAAGAATCTCGCAATCGTAATCCTTAATCAATTCTAACCACCTTCTTTGTCGCATGTTCAGCTCATTTTGTGTAAGGATATATTTTAAATTTTTATGGTTCGTATATATCTCACATTTCTCTCTATAAAGATAGTGCCTCCAAATTTTTAATGCAAAAACCGTCACCACTAACTCCAGGTCATGAGTAGGGTATCTCTTCTCGTAATCCTTCAGCTAGCGTGATGCGTACGCAATGACATTGCCATGTTGCATTAACACAGAGCCAAGACTCTTGTGTGGCACATCACTGTACACCACAAAATCTCCCATACTATCTGGTAAGGACAATACAGGCGCTTCACTCAATCACTTCTTTAATTTCTTAAAACTTTCTTCACATTTCTCTGTCCAAACAAACTTCACTGTCTTCCTCGTTAGATTGGTCAACGGTATCGCGATCTTCGAGAAGTCCTGAATAAATCTTCGGTAATACCCGGCTAAACCTAAAAAACTTCGTACTTCCGTCGGCGTCTTCGGCTGCTCCCAATTCATCACCGCCTCCACCTTTGTAGGATCTACCAATACTTCATCCTTATCAATCACATGTCCCAAAAATTGTACCTTCTCAAACCAAAACTCACATTTGGAAAACTTCGTATATAACTTCTCTTTTCTCAATGTCTCTAACACCACTCTCAAATGCTCCGCGTGCTCCTCATCTGTCTTTGAATAGATCAAAATATCATCAATAAAAACTACCACAAACTTATCCAAATATGGCTTGAAAACTCAATTCATCAAGTCCATAAATGCTGCTGGCGCATTTGTTAGTTGAAAGGACATTACTAAAAATTCGTAGTGTCCACATCGAGTCCTGAATGCCGTCTTTGGTACGTCTTCTGTTCGCACCTTTAACTGATGGTAACCCGTTCTCAAGTCAATTTTTGAAAAACACCTCGCTCCCTTCAACTGGTCGAAAAGATCGTAAATTCTTGGCAATGGATATTTATTCTTGATCGTTACTTTGTTCAACTCTCGATAGTCGATACAAAGTCGTAACGATCCGTCCTTCTTTTTAACGAACAAAACTGGTGCTCCCCATGGAGATACACTTGGTTGTATGTATCCCTTATCTAATAATTCTTGTAGTTGTATCATCAATTCCTTCATCTCAACTAGCGTCATCCGATACGGAGCCTTCAAAATTGGTGTCGTCCCTGGTATTAAATCTATTACGAACTTAATTTCCCTGTTTAAAGGTAGACCGGGAATTCGTCTGGAAATACATCCGAAAATTCTTTTACTACCGGTATACTATTCATCTCTGCTCCCACTTTCTGAATATCTACAATATGGGCTAAATACCCCATGCATCCCTTCCTTAGTAATTTCTTGGCCTGCATCATCGTCAGACAGCTTTATTGCCTAGGCAATGTACTACCATAAAATACTACCTTAGACCAATTCGGGGTCTGAAGGTTCACACTTTTCTTCTGACAATCAATTACCGCCCCATGATTATATAACCAGTCCATTCCTAGTATCACGTCAAACTCTCCCAATCTTATAGGGATTATATCTATCGGCAGCTTATGTCCCATAATTTCTACAGGGATTACTTCTTTGTTAGCGACTTCTATATTTAAAGGATTTTCCAACCGTTCTCGGGGTAAATCTAAGCGTTGAGCAAATTCATCAGACACAAACGAATAGGTAGCACTCGAATCAAATAATACATAAGCATTTATATTATTGATTGAGATAATACCTGACACCATGTCCTTAGATGCTACCGCGACCTGGACCGTCATATTGAATGTTCTGGCAGTTGGTCGGCTTTGTTGAGTAAGTCCTCCAATCATTAACTTACTTCCTCCACCTTTGTTGCCGCTTCCTCCACTGTTTTCCCTTTTTGAGCAGTCTTTGATTTGGTGGTCAATTGCCCCACAAGCAAAGCATCTTCGAATCTTCTTCGGGTTTGGGCAATTCGGTGAAATGTGCCCCTCTTGGCCACAGTTATAGCAGACATTTTGTCCCTTCCAACATTCACCTTGGTGACTCTTTCCACATTTTGGACACGCCTCGCTTTTCTTCTTAAAATTTCCTTGCCTACTACCAGACTGATTGTTGTTATTGTTAGTGTTGTTGTTGTTAACGTCTCATTTTCTCTTTCTAAGATTACTTCCACCGCTGCTACTACCTCCTCGACGATTATCTCCCCCACTTTTCTTGTTCTTCTTCTTTTTATTGTACTGACTCAAGGCCTCGCTTCCTCTTTCAGCTATGATGGCCTTCTCTAAAAAACTTCCAAACAAATCAATTTGAAAAACAGATACCTTGCTATACAGCTAATATTTCAATCATTGCTCAAAACGTCGAGCCTTCCTCTCCTCAGTATCTACCTGGTGCGGTGCAAAGCGCGCGAGTTCATCGAATTTGGCAGCGTACTGTGCCACCGTCATTTCTCCCTGCTTCAACTCTAAAAACTTAACCTTCATCCAGTTCTTCATGCTTTTGGGAAAGTAATTTTTGAAAAATAGTTCCTTAAATCGATCCCACAGTATGACTCCTTATCCAACCCTCTGTTGATTCGCTTCCCACTAGAAATTTGTTTCCCTCTTCATCATATACATAGCAAATGTAGTCTTCTGATCGTCTCCTGCCCTTGCAATTTCAAACGCTTTCTTTATCTCTTTGACCCAGAACTGAACCTCGATCGGATTAGTCATCCCTTTAAATTTCGGGGGTCCTACATTCTTAAAATCCTTAAAATTTGCCACAGGAATTGTTGGGGGTTGGGATTTACTGGTTCAGGGTTTCTCCCCTAAAAGGCGCCTTCTAATAATTCTACCAATCTCTATACCGGGTCTCGCTGAGCTCCTTTGCTGTTTATAGGCTCTTCTTGTGTAAATTGTACTGGTTGTCTACATCATGGAGGCATTTTATGTACATTAAAGAAAGCTTAATATTATATCTAATTACATTCTTTTAAATTTATCTTTTAATGCACAATGCAAATAACACAGTTTAATAGAGACGTTTATATTCATATGCCAATAAGTAGTACATCATACATGAAACACCTATAGCATACTGCTATAAACGCCAACATCTATCCCCTAATATAATAAAAAGTGGGGATCTACAAACATGTTACCCTGCTGACAAATACAAAAGTTGGGGTTTACACATACCATCTCATATAAGAGTTTGGGATTCACAATACATCATAAACAAAAGGAAAGACCGTCCTAAGGACACTGAATGCAAAATACAACAAGCAACTAGTCCATCAGCGCATACCGCGCTCCTTAGCACTTTCATACTCGATATGTCCCAAATAGATCGCTAACTCCCTGCTAACAGTGTGATAAGTCTGTCCTACCTCAGCTGGATAATAACGAATACCGCCCATCCATCTCTCAAATGTTGTGCTGAAAGAATAACTCATCCTATTCATCTTTCTTCTTTTGCCTCTCACCTCATCCTCGAGGTCACCAACTCTCTCTATGACGTCCTCCAATATCTCCTCCTGCTGGATCTGATCAACCACTTCTTTCTCTAGTTGGGCTCGTAGAGCCTCCTTCTCGGCTCTCTCAATCGATAGTTAATGTTCTGCTTGCTCTAACTTCCCTACCAACTCCCCATTATGGGCCCACAAATACTGCAACGTGGCCCCAATCTGTGCCCCGGCCTCTTGGCGCCCCTGCACCTCGGTCTCTAGCTCCTGTATCCTCCCCTGGTGTTCCCGGGCCTCCTGTTCCAGCTCCTCAATCCTCTGCTCTTGTTCTATAGTGCGATCAACATAATCCATCAAATCATCCTCAAATGTATGGAACACTGGGATCCTCATTCTGACTCCTCTATCGGTACAGACTCTACATCGGTGTCACCCTCTACAGACCGCTCCTCTGGGTCCTCCTCCGGCTCTGTCTCTACAGCTGTAATGGGCTCTACTCTGGGGAGTGACTCTGGGACTATGTAGATGTCCCTCAACTCATCCTCCATCAATCTACTGGGCTCACCTAACTCCAGCATCCTACAGCCACAATCACAAAACAAACAAACTCTATCAGTATCTTAAAATAAAATATAAGTTCATTGTATGGAATGAAAATATATTTCATGACACTACAGACTCTCTGTGACAAGTCTACTAACACAAAAAACTCTACCTGAGTTTTATCTCCTTCTATTCTAACTCTCATTTATAAGGTTATAGCCTAAGGATTCTTTTCCTAAGATTTATAACCTACAGCTCTGATACCAACATGTGATGCCCCCAAATTCAGATACATATACCTCGAATATGGTGCTTCACGATCTAACTCATACAACAAACTAATATCAACTAAGTGCGGAATAATAAGAATATTTACATTGAGATAACATAAATATTTGTGTCCCAAGTCTCGCAACCGTTACTAATACAAACACCATTTAAAATAACAAGTACTCCATAAGTCTTAATTCAATACAGCATAGAATTTATTACTACATCACAATAAGGCTACTCAGCAACTTTGCCTTTGCCTTTATCTTTTCCTGAGTCGGTGCCTTGTTCAGACTTAACTGTAATGTTTAAAGGAAGCAAGGGTGAGCAACGAGTTTGCTCAGCAAGTATAAAAACAATAATAGTAAGCATTTATGTGCAGGAATACATATATCAAGGTATGTAACAATAATTAAAAGCTCAGGAATTTAGTAAATGAATTTTTAACATTATAAGTGTCAAAAGTTCCAATTCTAAACATTTCTATTGCTGGAAAGTCACTATGGACTGAAGGATATATATGAAATCAAGAATTTCAAATTTTCCAGATAAATAACCATATTGAACTGAGAGGTCACTATGGACCATGAACAAATGTTTGAATTAATAGTATTTTACTAAACATTCACAATAATAAACAAGTACAATAGGTGATCAGCATAAAATACCCTATGTTATGCATAACACTTAGACATCCTATTCGCGCGTGTCGGTTCCCCGACGTAAAATTGTTGTTCATCTCAGCATACTATAAGAGTCCTCACCAAGGCAATTGGTTTGAATAGCTTTCTCAAGAAAATATGATTGATTAACAATCGATCTTTTCATTGGTCTAGCCGATACAAATGACATAAACGTACTTCTCAACACAATTAGGAACAATTGATACGATCAATGTTCGCAACTAGGGTTCGAATAATCGTCCAATGATATAATTATGATATTAAGTCAAATTTCAAATTTAATAATTTAATCTTCACAATATAGATAAACAGAAATTGATTCATCAATTAATTCTACTTGTACGAATTGATAAAAGTACAAGTTAAAGTATTTGTGTGGGTCGTCGACTATATCTGACTGTAATTCCTTATCCTTTGAATAACCTATGTTCAACATATTTGTCTAACGGTTAAATTCTATTAACCTTCATAAAATAATCTAATAGATTTGACTTACAAGTTATATATAACTTGGACTCTCAAATCATTACACATATAAAATTATTTATTTGTACATTATTGTCTCTCACATTCCTTATTTATTTCATTCATTAATTATTATAAATAAAATAACACTTTGTATTATTCTATTTATTTCATTATTCTTTATTATCTCTTAATGATTCATAACAAAATGATCTCATTTTATTTGTTTATGACTTATTATCACATTCTTTGAACACCCTTTATTAATCCACAAATAAAATAATTTAAGTTATCATTTTATTTGTTTAATTTCTCAATTAGAGTAACCCTTACCTTTATTTTAATTTAATTATTCCTCATTAGTACATAATTAAAATAATTCTTAATATTTTTTTAATTGTTCATCATTTAATAATTCATAATCAAAATAATTGTTAATATTATTTAATTACATCTTCTTTATTGAGTTACAATTAAAATAATTCTTAATATTATTTTAATTGTTTGACTCTCATTAATTCACAATTAAAATAATATTATTTTAATTGCTTAAGTATTATTATTCCATAATTAAAATAGTCCTTTAATACTATTTTAATTATGTAAATAATCTTCATTATTAACTTACAAATAAAATAATTTTTAGTTTATTTTATTCGTTTAATGTTAACTCACAAATAAAATAATTTTTAAATTATTATTTTATTTATTTAATCAACTCACAAAAATAATTTTAAAGTATTATTTTATTTGTTTAATATTATTTAATCAACTCACAAATAAAATAATTTTAAAGTATTATTTTATTTGTTTAAATTATTTAATCAATTTACAAATAAAATATTATTTTATTTGTTTATTATTATTACTATTATTATTTTTAATTATTATTATTAAAAAAAAAATCGGGCAGGTCGGGTCGGACCGGTCAACCCAACCGATTTGACCAGCCCTGGTCAACAGAAAACCTTGATTAGCACTGTAGCGCCCGGTTTAATGCTAGGGGGGCGGCGCTGCAGCGCCCCCTGGCAGAAACCAAAATAATTTTTTTTTTTAATTTTTGTTTTCTTACCCTTTTTGATTCAATCTTTCATATCTTGTTTATTTTAAATCCAAATGAGCTCAAATCAGTTTTGTTAGTTCATAAACTTATAACTTTTCAACATTCCAAATTTTTTTTTTTTTTTTAAAAATATTTATTTAACCAAATTTATTTGTTTTTCAAGCTAGAGTTATATTTTGACATCATTTACAAGAAAATTTACCATAAATCCATTTTAGCTCTGTTTTTGTTCGTTCCACTTGGAAAATCTTCATATTTCATAGAACTATAACTTACAATTTTTAGATCATGTAAATGAATTACACATTTTATTCTACTTTTACCCAAATCACATATTTTCACTAGTACACTTGGGGTTTTTATGATTACATACATTATTCTTAATTATCTTGACATAAAACACATACAAATACATATCAATCATATATTCTCCTTCACAAAGTCATACTTGTACCTTCGGATCCTTCATGATCCTACAACACAAAATTTCCCACAACCAAACATGTATTTTACCATATACAAGTTTAACTTATAAATTTTTTAAAGGTTAGGAGTTTATACCTTCTACTAACTTTTCTTCTTTTGAAAATAAACTTGAGATAGCTCTCCACCTTCTACTCTTTGCTAGATCACACTTGAACCAACAATTTGCAAGAGTTCCTCTTGGTTTTTCCTTTTCCTCTCAATTTCTCTCTATAGCTCACTTATTTAGCCAATCCTAGCAAACTTAGAAAATGGAATAGGATGGTCCTATTTATAGGGAAATTCTCATACATGTACAATACATATACATGCATGAATACATGCATTAGTCCATTAGGTTTTAACCATCTAGGAAGTTATTATACAAGGGTTCCACAATTTTTTGGAAAAGCTTTGTACAATTCCCTAATTTAAGGGATACATCATGATCCTCCTTCATGATGGCTTAGGTAGCTTCATTAAAAAAAAAAATTAGCATTCTAGTTTCATGATGGATTATATATATAATATATTATAAAACATTTTAGAAAATGGATCATTTGGATCATATAATTGGACTATGTTTTGGACACGTTCAACTAGGTGCCAATGGGTCACTAATTAAATTTTCATTGAGCCATGAGCATTTATTTTCTCCTTATAACTCTCACAATATGCAAGCAAACCTTAAAATGAAATTTGAGAACTCCTATTTATAGGAGTGTCAATATCCCCCAAGCATGCATTACCCATTGGCTAAGAAGGGTTTGGTGAAGTGTTGTCAACCATTCCCTAATTTAAGGCTAAACACCATGCCTTCCCTCATTATTACCATCACATGCACCTATATATATATATATATATATATATATATATATATATATATATATATATATATATATATATATATATATATATATATATATATTAGCCTTACCCTATATAATTATAACTCCCACATGGCTCCAAGCATAAAAGACAAACAACTTTTTAGCAATTCTACACACATGAACTTTTAATTTATAACATGTTGGACTATGTCACATTAATTCATGCGACCTCCTAATAGTCACATTGTGCTTAATTTAATTATTTTCATTAATCCATGACATTATATAATCACCTCACAATAGATTAATTAATTAATTAATTGATCTATCTTAATCATTATGCCACACAAGGCATATTACATAAGCTTTAATTAATTATAAATTAAGTTCATCATCACTTACTTTATTATTTGCCACATTTTTAATTCAATTTAAATTGAATTATTAATGCTTGTAACATAACACATAAATGTATGAGCACACACATAGATTTTAAAATATTATTATTTCTCATTAATAATAATAGTACATTTTTCTTGGTTGTTACAATCCCCAGCACAACAAATAGGATTGGGGAAAGGATGGAAGACAAAGGTTGTAACGACCCCGAAATTCGACCCATATTCTTACCTTAAAATTTGTATTTGTTATACATTATCTTCCTTTACGTCCAAATTTCGGTCCGTTAATAAATCTTTAATCCATTCTTTAATCACCTTAATTGATATTATCGTCATCCATTTACCAAATTTTGGTATAATTTTTTTTTTTCTCAATTCAATCAATGTATTAAAATATTTGGATATTTAAAATCCCTACATTTCCCGATCCTAGTCCCTGAATCAAAACCTTTACTTTTTCTTTCTATTACAAATATCGTACAACTCAACATTCAACATTTAGTATTGTATATCCGTACAACATTCTTTGTTTCATGATTCATAACTAGCTATATAATAGTCTCTATCATTACGATCATCTTGAACAATTATGGTACACAACTTTAACTTTTATCATATCCGAATTCGACTTATATGTGCATACAACTCATCACAGTAAAATTGACAAAAAATTTCCGCATTAAATTATAATATAATAGTTACAGTTCCAACCTTCTAGATAATTCATCTCTAACATAATCCGGTATTCCTGAAACTTATTTCTTTATCCTGCAAAAGTTTATTTTAAACAAGTAATGAGCACAACGGCTCAGCAAGTTCAACAGTTTATGTTTCACGTAGCACATACCTTAATATGCTCAGTGTGTGTCATACATCATGTGCTTGTTCTTCTACTATAGCAATATATCTCACATTATCGCACAAAGTACACATTGTTGTCATATTAGCCACAAATCACATAACACATAATTTATATGCATTTAACAAGTATTAACATATCATAATAAACAACATTTAACATTAAAGGACTGAAGAACTTGCCTGGAAGTCTAACTATTAAATTGGTAGTTTAAAACCCTTCCTCGAACAACCTGTGGTCATAAAATAAATAATTAATAATTATTTATCTCTTTATGATATTAATTTACTAAATTAATATCATCTCTAAAGTAATTAACCCTACCCGACAATTTATTTTAGGGTACCTGATCAATTATTAATTAATATGGTTAATTATATTAACCTCGTCCCTTAATAATTCGATATAACTTAATATCAAACACATTCCATACGGACAACCTGGCTCACTGAATAAAATTTAGCATATTTGGTTGTCCAAAAATTTTATTTAATCATTTTTTAACTTGTAACTTTACTAGATTAATATTTAAAGTATTTAAATATTAATCTCCAATATTTAATATTCATGCAAAAATATTAAATTTAATGCCCAATCATCATTTCTATATTTTTAGTATTTTTCTAAAATTTTCTATAATTTTCAAATAATTTTTAAACATTTATTTAATAAAAATCACTTTCTTGGGGCATTTTGGTAATTTTCGCGCCCTTAAGGACAAACGGAATTTTTCAGAAAGTCCAGGGGCATTTTCGTAATTTCCGTGGTCAAAGGACACTGTCGATATTTCTGGAAAAGCCCAGGGGCACGCTGGTAATTTCCAGAGTTGCCGTCGGCCGCGCATTGCGCGCGGCCCCTCCTTATCGACGCCAAAACAGCGTCGTTTCCTGCCGTTTCCATAAGCCTGAGCATGGCGCGGCTGCGTCTTCTGTGCGGCTCCAAAACAACGCCGTTTTTATTCGGCTTCCTGAAAAAAAATGGCTGCCGCGCATTACGCGGCAGCCCAGAATTTTTTTTCTTCTTCAGCCGAAAACAGTAAGCCAACTTAATCCAAAAACCAATTTTTTTATTCCTCAATTTCACAACATAATCACCCCAAAAATTATATAATTCTTAGATATACATGTAACGACCCCGAAATTCGACCCAACTTATTACCTTAACTTTCATATTTGTTTAACATTATATTCCTTACGTCCAAATTTCGGTTCGTTAATAAATCTTTAATCACCTTAATTGATCCATTAATTGATTTTGAAATTATCAATCACCAAAATTCTCATATAAATTTTTTCTTTTTCTCGATTCAATCGTTGTATTAAGATGTTTGGATATTTAAAATCCTTACATTCTGGATCCTAGTCCCTGGATCGCAACCTTAACTTTTTCCTTCTTTACAAAAATCATAACGTTCAACATTTAAAATTTAATAATAATTATATCTTCACATTTGTTCTTTTCAATCGTAATTCACAATTAGACCATTTAACAAATCTTTATCGTAACAATCATCTTAAACAACCCTAGTTCGCCATGTAACTCTATTCGTCCTATCCGGACCAATTTGTAAATAGATACAATACATTCACATAAATTTTGCCAATTCACTCACATTGAATACAATTCACTCACATTGAATCATGACATCGAAATTATAACAGTTACGTATCCAACCTTCTAGATAATTCATCTTTAGCACAATCTGATATTTCTGAAACTCATTTATTTACCTGCAAAAGTTTATTTTAAGCAAGTAATGAGCACAACGGCTCAGCAAGTTCAACAGTTATGCTTCACGTAGCACATACCTTATCATGCTTGGTGTGTGTCATACATCATGTGCTGGTGCTTCTACTATAGCAATATATCTCATATATATTCATATCGTTGCACAAAATACACATTGTGGTCATATTAATCACGTATCACGTAACACATAATTTGTATGCATTTAAAACAAGAATTATATATCATATTTAACATAAAAAGGGACTGAAGAACTTGCCTGGCGTCCAATTATTAAATTGATAGCTTAAACTCTCAACTCGATCAACCTATGACCATAAAATAATCAAATAATAATTATTTAACTTCTTGTGATATTAATTTAATTAATTAATATCATCTCTAGGCCAATTATTAATTTATATGGCCAATTATATTAACCCCGTTCTTTAAAATATTCGTTTAACTTAATATCTAATACCTTTTATACGGACAACCCCGCTCATCGGATAAAATTTAACATATCTGGTTGTCCAAAAATTTTATTTAAACATTTTCTAACCTATAAACCCATTTGATTAATATTTAAAATATTTAAATATTAATCCTCAATATTTAATATTTTTACAAAAATATTAAATTTAATGCCCAAACATCATTTCTATATTTTTAGTATTTTTCTATAATTTTCTAGAATTTTTAAACAATTTTTAAACATTTATTTCAATTAAAACTAATTCTGGGGGCATTTTGGTAATTTCCGCGCCCATAGGGACTCATTCGGTATCTCCCGAAAAGCCCAGGGGCATTTCCGTCATTTCGGCAACGTTAGGGACAAATCCGGAATTTTCCGGAAAGTCCAGGGGCAATTCTGTAACTTCCGCGGCCTTGGGGACACGTTGGGTATTTCTGGAAAAGCTGAAGGGCACGGCTGTAATTTTACAGGGCCAAGGGACACGGTCGGTATTAACCGAAAAGAGCAGGGGCACGCTGGTAATTTCCAGCGTGTCGTCGGTCGTCCGCGCAACGCGCGGCGACTGTTTCTGCCGACGCCCAAAAACGACGTCGTTTGGCCCCTGCTTCCGAAATCTTCATCCGCGCATTGCGCGGAACCGCCCGACTGCTCCAAAACGACGCCGTTTTAAGCCGCGCCCGGAAAAAAAATGGCTGCCGCGCCATGCGCGGCAGCCTTTTCTTTTCTTCTTCCTCTTTTCCGGCAACAGTAGACCAACTTAACACATAATACACCATTTTTGCTCATAATTTTCCCACAAAAGTACACCAAAAATCATGAAATTCATAGGTATACATCTAAAAATTATTTAGAATAATTATACTAATTATTTACTATTTTTCCATAAAATTATTTTACCATCTAAAATACCAAAAATAAAACAATTAAAATTCTTTTATACCTTCCAAAGCTTCTTTTTCTCTTGTTGGCACCCATTTTCTCTTCCTCATGGTGGTGGTGTACGGCGGCTTCCAATAGGAGGTGGTGGTGCTCGGTTGGTAATGAAAATAGAGAAGGAGGAGAGTATGTTGTTATTTGTTTTTGTTTTCTTTCCTTTTATTTCTTTTGTTTGTTATTTATACCAAAAACCAACTTTGGCAAAATTCATTCACCGACTCAAGCCTCTCCCGAAAGTTCCTAATTCGGATAATTTCTAAATTTTGCATGCAAATTAATTAATTAAATACATTACGTAATTATTACGTGTAATAAATATTTTATATAATAAATATAAAATATTTATTTTAATTTACCAAAAATCATAATATGATTTATGAATAATTTTCATACCCTTTTTGGGTATCTTTCTTGACAAATTTTGTACACGCATAATGACATGCATGTAATTATATGAGGTAATTTATACTTCCAAAAATCATAAAATAATTCATATAACCTATAAAAATTATTTTTCATAATTTTTCACTTCATTTCTTGAACAACATGTTACATTAACATGTTCACGTTTTTAAAATATTATCCTTCATAAAAGTCATAATAATTCCATTATACATAAACATAATTTTTAATAACTTAAAACATTCATTTTCCTTATTTATTATTCAATTTCTTTAATACTCACATTAACTTCTTTATATATATAAATTATATAATTTAATATTATATAATTTATATAATTATATTCCCCTTTGAAATAATTTCTTAATTTCCTCTAACTTTATTCCATATAATTACCTTATATAAATTACATAATTATTCTTATATAATCTATATAATTATTATTTTTCTCATATTTCACTTTAATTTCCTTATATAAATTATATAATTATTATTATATAATTTATATAATTACATCTCCTCTTTATAAATTCTAAACTTTCTCCACCATTCTTAATAAAATCTAAAATCCATAATTATATTATTACAATTCCCTCATAAATTTTCCATTTAAAATTGGATTAATTTAATTATTAATCCCTTAATTTTTCATAATTAATGAAATTGATAATTTAGCAATTAAACATTCACATATATAAATATACATATAATTCCTATTTCTTACATTTCCATATAACCTTATTTAAAACATAATTTCTGTACTTCCATAATAATTTAATTGTACAATTTATTGTACATTTATCTGACATTCTTTTATTCCTCATAAATTGTTTTTTTTTTTTAAACAATTTATTTACTTTTTAATTATTTTAATTCAACATACTTTATCCTGATCTCCGTACAGATTTAATTTAGTAATTAAATCTCATTACGTACTTTTATTCACATAAAATAATAATTAATTTAAACAATTTTGATAATTTTATCAATTAAATTCTCATTTAATATTATTAAGAAAATCCTGAAAATTCGGATCCTCACAATACATCTAAAAATTATTTAGAATAATTATTCTAATTATTTTCTAATTTTTCACACAATTATTTTATCACCATAATTTCACAAAATAAATTAAAAACAAGGATTTATACCTTCCAAAGCTTTGAAAATCCTTTCCATTGAAGCTTTTTCTTCACTTAGTAGCATCAAATATTTTTCTCTCTTGTGGTGGTGATGTTCAGTAGTGTAGTGGTGGGAGCAGATGGAGAAAGAAATGGTTTTATTTCCTTTCTTTTCTTTTTATCCTCCCATATATATATATATATATATATATATATATATATATATATATATATATATATATATATATATATAAAATGTATGAATTATTTTTAAAAATTTTCCAAGTCCACCGCCCACAATAACCGACCTTAGCTTTCGGATTAACATGGAAAAAAATTTAATTATTTTAATACATTACGTAATTATTTCATGTAATAAATATTTTATATAATTTATACAAAATATTTATTTTAATTCACTAAAAATCATAATTTGACTGATAAATAATATTAATACCATTTTTAGGTATTTTACTTGACAAATTTTGTACACGCATAATGACATGCATGTAATTATATGAGGTAATTTATACCTCCAAAATTCATAAAATAATTCATATAACATATAAAAATTATTTTTCATAATTTTTCACTTCATTACTTGAACAACATGTTACACTAACATGTTCACATTTCTGAAATATTATTCCTCATAAAAGTCATAATAATTCCATTATATATAACCATAATTTTTAATAACTTAAAGCATTCCTTTTTCTAATTTATTTTCATTTCTTTACAATTTACACTAACTTTCCTTATATAATTTATTATATAATTACTTTCTCATTACATAATTTCCATTTTACACCAATACAATTAATAAAATTTCTTCCAACCTTATTCAACTTAATCTTCTTATATAATTATTTCTATATAATTTATATAATCTTTATTTTCCTCATATTTTACTTTAATTTTCTTATATAAATTATATAATTATTTATTATATAATTTATATAATTACTTTTCTTCTTTATTAATTTCCAAACTTCCACCATAATTATTGATTAATTATATAATCAATATTTCTAATTTTACTAACTTCCTCATTAACTTTTCATAAATTTTCAGATTAATTTAATTATTAATCCCTCAATTTCCATAATTAATAAAATTTATAATTATCAATTAAACATGCACATTTATATATATACAAATGTATATATATATATATATATATATATATATATATATACATATCTAAATCATATATTTCACATTACCACACAATACCATTTAAATATAATTTTCGTATTTCCATAATAATTTTATTGTGCCTCTATAAGAAATTTCTCTTATTCTTCATAAATTATTTTTAAACAATTTATTTACTTTTCAATTATTTTAAATTAACACAATTCGTCATGATCTCTGTACAGATTTAATTTACTAATTAAATATTATCACATACCTTAAATCACATAAAATAATAATTCACCAATAATTTAAATAACCTTGATAATTTTTTTAATTAAATTCTCATTTAATATTATTAAAGAAATCCTGAAAATTCGGATCCTCACATTCTTCCCCCCTTAACAGAATTTCGTCCTCGGAATCATAATTGTCATAATAATCATACGTATTTTATTTATAGCACCTTGGTATACCTTTATCTTGATAAATCACAACTAAATCCATAATAATCATATCTTACCTCTTTAATATCCATAACTTACATGGATAACACCATAATAGTCGTAACTGTCAGAATATTTAACTCTTAATTCAATTCACATTTTCTTTGTAGTATTACATTTCATAATTCTCCAAAAATTTTAATCATAAAACTTTAACTCGTTTCTTGATGCACGCATCAATATAATTTCTCATTCTCTGAAAAATTTCCTATCTTTAATCATACACTTACCTTTACTCAATCAACTTATTGCTTACTCTTTATTGTACATCATTTACATTCTACACATTCATCATTCTTTTCTTAATTCATATGCATAAATCTTCTTCACATTCCATAAATCATTCCTTAATACCTCCATTATTCAACACTAGGTTCTAAACGTTAACCTTTACTTAATTCATCATAATCTTTATTTGAAATTATTCTAAAATCCTGGGTGTCACAAAGGCTCAGCTGGCTGGCATGGTACATTAACGTTAATTTGGCACTGGCGGCATTTTTGTATAAAATTTTTGGCATCCTGATGGATGATTGGCTAGAAGTATCCCTATCATAGGATTTTGTGTGCCGAGGCCTTGTCTCCCAAGTGTTAACCACAAATTCCCGAATGGACTTCCTCGAGGCAATAATCCGACTTGGTTTTGTCGATGCATCTAAGTTGGAGATATAATATTCTAAATTTTTAAATAATACAATGTGAATTTTAAATGTAAATTATAATAATATAAATTAAATTTTTTATTAAGAAATGTGAATAGAAATTTTTATTGTAAACTAGTTGTATTTATTTATGATGGATGAAGGAAGGAAATGTATGAAAATACTTACACCCAACAAGTGGCATATATGTATACCTAACAATAGTGTACATGTATATATATATAACAAGTATGTAAGTGTATAGGGGGGTGTGTGTGTGTGTGTGTGTGTGTGTGTGTGTGTGTATATCAACTAACCAACTTGTATACTGAAAAAAAAAATCATCTAGAAGCCTTGAAAAATCCGGCCATGAGCATGGGAGGGGGAACAAAATTTCTTAACACCCTCACTTGCTATTACCAAACTTGGAAATTCAAGAAGGAGAAAGGAGAGACTTGGGTATATTTTGGGCCACAAATTGGTAATGGAGGTTCTAAGTGTTAGTTTAAACTCTAATGATGGAATTAATTTCAATCAAGCACCATGTTCCTAATTAATTAATAAGGTGCTAAGTTGAAACAAGAAAAGCTGGAGGATTTGACTAGGAGAAGACTAAATGAAGAGGGTAGCTTATAAGAATAGAAAAGCTTGCTTCTATATATATATGGAATACTTTATTTTTCCCTCATTTCACTAACACAAAATTTAAAACAAGAGAGTTGAGAGAGAGCGAGGGATCTTGGCTAGAGAGGAAGAGAGGAAATGAGAGAAAAAATTTAATCAAGCAATAAGAAGAAGAAGAGGAAAGAAGAAGAGCCAAGCAAGGAAGGTATAATGTTTAACTCTAAAATTATACTTTGAAAATGTATATTGTTTTGGATTCTTATGAAGTTTATGGTTTAATATCATAGTTAAGGTTAAAAGTGATGTATTAAGTTCGTTTAATGCAAGATCTTACATGAGAAACCAAGAAATATGAAAGTTTGGTAACAAAAACCTAAAGTGTAAAAATTGGAAAAACCCTAAAACAGAACCCGAAATTTGAACTTTAATAACTCCTAATGTATAATGTATTTTTTAGTAAGGTTTATTTTGTTTGATACTTCTATGAGTTATGTAAACACTGCAAAAAGATTAGAACTTAAATTCCTTGTAGATTATTTATGGTAATTTTTCTACCAAAACAGGATAGAGTTGGAAAATGGTTAAAATACATTGCCCTAATTTTACAGTGGACACTTTTGGATGGTAAACTTGTGAAATAAATTATGGCTTTTTGAAGGTTGATAACTTATGGTATAAAGTGTGTCATGCCCAAAGATGAACAAACACGGACTTGTGATGAAGGAGTTATGACCAAAACAAAATTGAGGATTTTAAAATTAAAATTGTTATAACTTGAGTTCTATAACTTAATTAGGAATGAAATTTAAAGTGAAAGTTCTTTCTGATGTAAAGAGTCTACTATCTATATTTTATAATTTTTGGAAGTAATTTCGAATTATTGTGAATATTAAAATTTTGGAAAGAAATGGTCCTTAAATAAATATTAAACAGTGATGAAAAGTTTTGGAAAAATTAAAATATAATTAACCATGTGGGACCAGAAGGATGAAAAATAATAAATTGGTTAAGGAGATTTAACAAAGAAAATAATGTTAAGAAAATTAGTTAAAGTTAAGTCAAAAAATATGTAATATAATTTTATCTGTTAAAATATGTTAATATGGAACATATAAGCTTAAGTAAGTGTTAATTAGACATTTTTATAGTGATGTTCTAGAAATGATGAGATGCTTAAGATCGAGTTTATGTTAAAAGAAAATTATCAAAATAGTTTACGATTAAATACCGATGGTAATTAATAATAATAATAATAGGTAAGTTAATTAAATAAATCCTTATGAATATTGTAAGTAATCATTTGAAGGAAGTTAGAAACATAGATGAGGGAGATATACACTATTCAGGCAAGTTCTAGCACTTATATGCATTTACAAATTGTTCTACTATAGAACTGTATTGTATTCCGTAAAGTTCTTGTTATTTCATAAACCATTTTGAGATATGAGTCTTTGTTATTTGCTTCGACTAGACACAGTTGATAAAATATGTTAAACGATTAAATTGTTAATAATTCTTTGGAGATAATTAAATTTAATTCATTTCAAATTGTTTTGGTGTGGACTCTAATTATTATAGTTGAGTTGAACAATCCTAAAAATAGGGGATATTGTGTTGAGGCCGGGTAACCGATATACGCTGTAAAAATATAATGTGGAGATGATGTTACGCGTAACATGAGGTGTCGTTGGGTTGATCCCCTAATGATACTCTATGGAGAGTTCACATTCTTTGTGATTGTTGAACAAATTTTGGAGAGTTTTCAGTCCACGACTGATGAACAAATTTTATTAGTTCATGGTCTTTTTTGACTACGGAGTTATCATTTAATGATTTTAAAATCATGTTAAGCTTTTGAGATTACAAGTTCCTATCTTATGAAAATGTTATTGAACTCTTATTTGTTCATTCATTTGAAATGAAATTTAGCGAATATGATCGTTATAAATAATTTTTATTGTATAATTTATACTTGTTGAGTAAAGTAGTTGCTCACTCTTACTATATCAAATGTTTTTTAGCTAAAGCAGAAGGTCCGAAATGGTCGGAAAAAATAAGGGAAAAGGAAAGGCTAAAGACTAATATGTAACTGTTGTATTAGAACTTTATTATAAATGGTGTAATATTTTTGTAATAGTTTATTATATTTTGTTTAAGTCGTAATAGTTAGTAAGGTTACGAACTTGGGAGGACTATAAGACATGTAGTGTAAATTATTGTATTTACTGTTATGTCTTTAAGTTTATGTTATTAGATAAATGTTATGGTTGATGATGAATAGCGAGCACCATATCTGTTGTTTTAAGTACATAGATTTTGGGGGCGTCATAGGGGAGCCAAGAAAGCCTTACTATACAACGACATACCTTTTCTCATGCAGAACACTTAAATTTGATCTTTTTGGCTTCTTTCGGGTCCTCGGGTAATATCCCTTAGTCGAAGAAATTTATAATTAGGGTAATCCAATTTGCTGCATTGGTTACTTGCATCATATTTTCCTTGATAATACTCGATTGCTCTAAGAACTCTAAGTATACTGAACCATCGAGATTCCTTTTTTCCAAGGAAGTCAACCTGGATAGGGCATCGACAAGTTGATTATGCTCGTGGACAATGCTCTGAATAGTGAAACATTTAAACAAATCTACCATTTTTTTTACCTCAATTAGATACTTAGCCATGTTCTCCTCCTGAGCTTCGTATTCCCTTAGGACTTGTTTGACAACCAACTAAAAATCACTGAAGACATGCAACTGTTAAACGTCCAAACTCCTTGTTAACCTTAGTCCAACCAAGAGCGTTTCATATTCTGACTCATTATTGGTGGTAAAAAAATTAAATTGGAGGGCATGTGATGTGATCAAAATTTGTAACTGTAAATGCATATTATCTATTGTAGAACTGACAAATATAGGTCGAACCCACAAAAAGTAGATTAATTTTAAATATATCCTTAATTTATATTCCATAAAAATTAGAAATAATAATATGAGAGAAAATTAATTAATTAACTAATGCAAACAAACAATTAATATCAAGAAACTATTAATGAGAAAAATTACCTAAAAATCAGAATCTACTAAGTACTAATATAATAAATAATTTCTTATCTCCGAATTAATTCCTAATTTGTTTTCTCTTTCCTTTAAAAATAATAATTCATATAATTAATATTATGAAAAATTCATAGATTAATTGTAATTTATCAAAATCTTGTAATCAATATAAGAATCATGTATGAATTTTGCGCAAAAATAAAAATGAAGGCGAAAACAATTAGACATATCAAAACTGAAAGAAACTAATTAGTATGAAAATACTTAGTTTCGTCATCATCCTAGGTATACAAATTTAGTTAGTCATGAAAAGAATAAAATAAAACAAATAAAATTATCACTACTATTAATTGCATGTCAAAACTAACTAAAGGAATTAATTAAATTGTAAATGAAAAAAGAATAACTACTTTACTGTTAACCCAAAACAAAATGAAGGAAAATAATATTAAGTTATCAATATAGTAAAGCCATGTATTAAAGTTACTCATGCTCGAATTTGCTACAAGATGGAAAAAAACTTGGACGTTGAGGCAGCAACAATTATTAAGCATCCAAAATAAAAGAAAAAAAATCTCTAGTATTTTGTGCATGAAAGAGTAAATAAAAATGACCACACACTCACTAAAATACAAGTCCCTATTTATAGGAAAAACTATTTGTAACCTAATCTAGGGTACATTAAACTTGGTCTCATTTTTTTTCTTATCTCTTCATGTCATTCTTGACTCCAACTTCCTCACGATAAATCTTTAAGGGTCATTTTTTTTGGTTTTGTAAATTGGATAACTATCTTTTACTTATTCACTAAGATAAACAAGATAAATCGTACAAAATAAAATAAAATATATTAGTTAAATAAAATAAATAAATAAACTAATAAAAATGGGGATAATAAAATGTATAATTAATGTGTATATCAGCCTACTGTACCCGAAACCCTTCGAGGTTTGTCAAGATGATCCTTATATCGCTTTTTTGTGCCATAAGAAACCCATCAACATACAATGTCCAGGCCATCTTCTGTTTTGATGCTCAGGTATAGGTTTAGGGGCTGAGGGTTCTATATGTTCGAAGAAGGTGCATTTTACCAAAATTTCGGCCAAAGCCTACCCTTTAATAGCCGATCGACTTAGATATTCAATGTTGTACTGACTAAGTTCGGCAGCCTAAACAACTAGCCTTCCTGAAAGGTCGAGTTTGAACACTATCTTTTTGAGGGGTTGGTTGGTCATTACTTTGATCAAACGTCCCTGAAAATAATGCCTCAGCTTTTTGGAGGTCATTATGAGAGCATAAGATAACTTCTCTATACTGGGGTATCTAGTTTCAGCGTCTTTCAAGACCTGACAGACGTAGTAGACCAATATTTGTACTCCCCCTTCTTCGCGGATTAATAAGGCGCCCATAACCTTCGAGCTAGCTGCTAGGTAGACATACAGTAGTTCTTGTGGCTAAGCCTTAAAAAGAATCGAGAGTCTTACCAAGTATTCTTTAATCCCTTCAAAATCCTTCTAGCACTCATTGGTCCAAAAAAAAGTGCGACTATTCTAGGTCCATTCAAAGTGTCAAAGAAAGGCAATAACACCTAACTAACTTGGAAATAAACCTTCTCAAAGCGGCCAAACAACCGATTAGCTTATGAACTTCATTATGTCGCTTGAGGGGAAGCATGTTTAGGATGGCCTGTATTTTGTTTGGGTTTGCCTCAATCTCCCTTTAACAAATTAGGAAGCCTAAGAATTTACTCGAGCCAAGGTCGAAGGTGAATTTTGTTAGGTTCAACCTCATGTTGTACCTTCTTAAATTCTGGAAGCACTCCCGCAAATCAATGATATGGGCACTTGGGGCTAGGCTTTTCACTATCATATCATCCACATAGACTTTTATATTATAATCGATATGCTCTTCAAAAATGGTGTTCATTATCCTTTGATATGTTGCCCCTGCATTGATTAGGCCAAAGGATATAGCTTTAAAAGTGTAGACTGTTTGGTGTGTGATGAATGTTGTTTTCAAAATGTATTCTTGGCTATTTTTATCTGATGATACTCAGAAAAACATTTAGGAAACTGCACAAAAGGTACCCAGCTATTGAGTCAATAAACTTGTCTATAGAGAGGAGAGGATACGAGTCATTTAGGCAAGTTTTGTTCAAGTCAGTATTGTGTGTGTGTGTGTATATATATCCTCCACTTACTGTTGTTTTTCTTGACCAAGACGACGTTGGCTAACCATTCAGGGTACTTGATCTCACAAATTAGGTAGGCCTTTAATAACTTGTCAACCTCCTCGTTAATAGCTATTTGTCTGTCTAGGGCAAAATTCCTTCGTTTCTATTTAATCGACTTTCTGTTTAGGTCCACATTGAGCCTATGGACTGTAACCGATTCGTATATCCCCGACATATTTTTAGGAGCCCATGCAAAGGTATCTGCGTACTCCTGAAGTAGGCGAACCAAGTCCTCTTTAAGCTCCGGGTCTAGCCTTACTCCCACATTTAATTTCATGTCGGATACTTTTGGGGTCACCTCCACCTCCTTTATTTCCTCGGCTAGGAAGGCCTTGGACCTACTATTTTTCTCTTTAAATGGCTCTATTTTAATAAGACCATCGCTGGGTGACCCCGAGGATATGAGCATGACTCCGTTGCCTTTTTTTCTTTCTATTTGGAGCAGTTTAGGCTATACCCAGAATAGTGTTGTAGGAGGTCTTAGACAGTTCTAAATCGACATGGACCTCTCCTACCCCATATGGGGTTGGGAACTTCATTTTCTTGTGAGTGACAAACGTGATTGCCCTTCAATTAGTCTAGGTTGGTCAACCGATTATTGCATTGTAAGAGGAGGCTTCATACACCACATAGAATTTAACCAATGTCCCTAGCTGACAGGGAGACACTTGAAGATGACGGGCAAGATAATGGTCCCTTGGATTGGCACTAGATTATTTCAAACCCATACAAAGGTGGTTCAGCACAAGGTTCAATCTCTTATCCGTCTAACATGTGAGCACAAGTATGGTGGTAGAGGATATCCACTGAGGAGCTATTGTCGATCAACACTTTCATAACATCTTGATCGGTAATACCAAGTTTAACTACTAGTGCATCCACATGCCTCAAATTGATTAATTTGTAATCATCATCGAAGAAGGTAATGAGATTATTGGGATTGGGCTTCTGTCTCCTCGATTGATGTCCTTTGATCATAAAAACCCTCTTCACAAATTCCTCCTCAGGGTGGTCTAAGGTCGTTCCTCCAATTACTATGTTGAACTTACGTCGCCCCTCAACAGTATGCGAAGGTCCTGGAGCCACCACGAAGGTAGACTGTCCTTGTTTGTATCGGTTCAAATTGCCTTTCTAGACTTGTTCCTAAAGAAAAAAAATAAATCAAAGCCCAATAGTATTTCGTGTTATGACCATGGCCCTTATGATACTTCCAAATCTTATTTTTGTTACTTTTTTCTAGAGGCATGATAAGTTTCTCGGGTCAATGAAGAATGATTAATCCTTAATTTCCTCTAAAATGACCATCCGGGATTTGTTCAATGGAGTATAATCCTCATCCTTCCTTTTCACAATGTTATCATAATTCCCCTCAGGTCGACCTTTCTTCTTCTATGACTATTTCTCATTTTTATCATTGCCTCCCTTATTCCTATTTTTGCCTTGATCTTTTTTCATATCCGACCCCAGATATAATACCCGAAGGACTTCCTCCACGAAGATATGTTCTAGGGCAATTCTATAGACCTCGTTGAGCGTATGAGGGCTATTGGTAATAAGATCTTTGACAAAATCCCTATTGGTTAAGATGTTTAGGTTTTGGGTGTAATGCCTAAACGCCTTCTGCTTCCTCAACTCTTTGATTGGGGCTACTCATTTTTTAAACCTTTCAATGTAGTCCTTGAGAGACTCATTATCTCCTTACTTAAGTTACATCAAACTAATCATAAGTACTTTGATCGAACAGTTACTTGCAAAGTGCTATAGAAACACGTTTTAAGGATTTGGCCATGAGTTTATGCTTCGAATGGGGTAGTGAAGCGAACCAAGCCCGATCGTGTAGTTTTAATGTGGAAATAAATAGTCGAGACTTGGTAGTCTTTGTGTAGTTTAGTACATATACATCAAACTTTCATAATATTCGACATGATCCCTCAGGTCCGTAGTACTATCATAACATTCTAGGCTAGTAACTCTAAAACGGCGGGGTCCACAAGTCCGTTTTCTATTATCTCTAAAAAAAGGGACCCTCGTCCTAAAATGTTCTTTCCCCTAACCTCTCTTTCTAAGTCTTCGAACCTCTGGGCCTAGGTATCAACTTGGATTGGGCGCACTTCGGGAGCATGCTCAGTCCTAACCCTCAGTCGGGGTTGTATTTGGTGGTTAGATGCACTGGCAGATTCCGTTGGCGGTTCCACTATAACGGGTGGGCGATCCTCTACCCTCTATAGTCTTGTGAACACTGATCCTTGGCCTGGCCGCTCGTGCTCGCTTCTTTCTTGACGTGACGGGTTCCTCCTCATTGACCGACTCCTAACCCTATCTTAAGACTATGAGACCTTCGTCTGACTCACCCACTACGCACTTCACTTCGAGTGGAATTGGTACCGGTCATGATAGGAATCACTTTGAGCTCACTCTTGATCACACTCAATTTGGGCTGCCATTTCTTCCAACCTTTTGCTCGTTTCTTCGTGGTGTAGTTTGAGGGCTTCTAGATCATAAAGACGGCCATGTTGCCTTGCTTTCTCGGCTTTGCGTTGAGCCATTTTTATTGCATTTTCCTCATAAGAGCCCACGAGTGCACGGGCCCGACTTCTATTCAAACTTTCCCTCAGATCCTACTGCATTGGGGAATGGGGGCGCACTGGACTAGCGGAGTAATATTATCGTTCTGCTTGTGGGGCCCCTCTTTCTAACTTAGGTGTTAGCTGAGTTGTGGATGACTGGTTCCTGCTGCTTGTTATGGGCATGTTCACAATACGAAAGTTGGAGGTTAGGTACACCTCAAATCAAACTCCCACACGTACTTTTTAGATAATGGTTTCTCGGTGGGTCAAGCTACCAACCAAAGAGAAGTACAGAGGGGAGAACAACACGCATCTTAACTGTATGAGCAGTGAATGTAGGATTTTTACATAAGACCATTCTTCTAGCGCCAATGATGACGACCTAGCCCTCGAGGGAAGCCTCCAATCGCTAAGGACTCTCCTTCAACTCTGCACAAACATCCATGAGAACAACGGTTGATTGTCATCACAGGTCACCTCCCTCGAAGATAGTTAGTGGATGTATCAAGAGGTGTGTGTGAGTTTTCTTTTGTAAAAATTATGTTCCTAAAGAAAAAATCCTTACTCTAATTGGTTACCTTATATAACTTTTTCTATTATCCCGTCACTTGAAAAAGGTGTCGTCCGGTGGATGATCTGTACTAGAAGGGCAGCCCTGTGAACCCCTCGACCAAAGGTTATCCTTGGGCCTAGCCATGGGTGTCCCATTAGCCGCCTTACACACCACTTCAAGGCACAATTGTGTGCTTAATGGGCGACCACATGAGCCCCTTGGTCAGAGGTCGCGCCCCAAACTTGGGCCATGGCCCAAGGATCTCCACTAACGTGCCCAACCAATATGGACCCGTCCATCACCCTTAAGCCCGGACCAACGGTGAGCCTAGGTTGATTGGGCTTGTCCCAACAATAACATTAATAAAAAAAATTTATTCACGGTCAAATCCACAAAATGCGCATTAAATTAAGAAGAACATAAGGGTCCGCCATCATTTTAATAACAAAGTAACCTTTTATTGTAGTTTGATCAATTAGTTAACTGGTTCGAATTCTTAAAGTAAAAGCGAAAGATTCATAATTATATCACATTATTTATCACTTAGCAATTTGACATAATGAACTTATTATATACGTCCCAAATAGTAATGAGCACAATAATATCCTTATAATCATAATTTGTTATGTTATGTTAGAACAAATGGCGCAAAAACTACTTAATTTATTTTAAGGATAAAATTCTAAAATGGTAAACTTTTATTTATTTATATAAAATTCACATTCCCTCTCTTGCTTTTTGAATGTAGTTAAAACTCTGTTTATTTATAAAATGCACTAATTTTTTTTTATAACTACCTAAAAATATGAGGATCAAACTTTAATGATACTTCCAAAAAAAAAAGATTAAAAGGGTCAACTTTTATTTTATTTGAGTTTGTAGGTTTAATAAAGTGATATGTGAGGTTAGAGGTGCACAAAAAAGCCTAAGTTTAAAATTTTGAAGGGCCTTAAATTTGCTTATTATTTTGGGTTCTTTACATAAATATACAATAATTAAAAAGTAATTACATCATTAGTGTATCTACAAAACATCTTCTCTTGTATTCAAATCCAGTTCATCCCTCCGTTCATTTATTGACTGGAGTTCCGGGCTTGTCGAGGTGGGTGGGCATAGTTGAACATAGCATTTGCCGGAAAAGACGGGAGGAGCAATGGATCCCCTACTTTCACCTGCATAAAAAAAACTTCATGATGTTGAGGGAGAGCTTCGCATGGTTGACGAAGGTATTCAGAGAGCTAAAGAGAAGATTCAATTTCACATTAATAAGGAAACCTAAAATCAAGGATAAATAACTGCCATAATTAATAATTCAAATTCAAAACTTTGGGATCTAACAACAAAAATAAATCCATAATATAAAATTCAAATCAAAAGGAATGAAAAACAAAAAAATTATCCTATCTATCATCATCTTCATCTTCCTTATCATCTTCATCCGCTGCCTCTTCACCCTCTTCATCACCGTATTCGCCGCGAATCTCCGCATTCCCTTCATTATCCTCTTCCGCCGTCTCACTTTCATCATTATCTTCATCATCCTCTTCCGTTGTTGCCTCCCCTTCATCATCATCCTCCGCCGCAAATTTCCGCCAGTCTTTAGTTGCGTCGCCGCTACATCATCCTCCTCCGCCGCAAATCGCCGGCAGTCCAGGTTTTGGTTACCTTGATATAAATGTTTTGTTACCAACTGTGTTTGATTACCTAGAGTTACTGTACGAAAAAACTAGTTACTACACATTTAGGAATTGGTTATCTCCATACTAGTGTTTGGTTATCTAGATTTACTGTAACAAAAAATCGCAATAATAGTGTTTGATTACCCCCATAACAGTGTTTGGTTACCTCCATATTAGTGTTTGGTTACCTAGAAAAATCGAGAAATCCAACCATGAACGTGAAAACTCCATTGACGCCACCATGAGCGTGAATATGAAGGCATTGGAGGGGGCGCTGGTAGGGTTGGTGGTGTTGGTCCCGAAGAACTGCGCCAACCTCCATACTAGTGTTTACCATAAAAAAATCCACCAACTCCTTGTGCTTCACCAGCAGCTTCACCATTTCCATCACCAACGAAATTCCTGTTTGCTTGTACAGGAGGTCTTCTAGCAGCACGAGCACCATTTCTATCACCTTCATCTTCTCTGTCACCATCCTGCCCTCCAATTTCTCGTAAATGCTTAAAGTAATCCCTTAGAGAATTGGCCCCCAAAAATATAAACACAATGCTAGCGGATTTGAATTTAAAATTTTGAAATTTGAAATCAACTACCCATTAAATCACCTAACTAAATTAAAGGAATAACAATGCACTAATTTAAAAATTAAATATTAAAGATGTACTAATTTTGTAAATATTTTATATATACACTTTATTGTAATATTTTTTTAAAATGTACTAATAAATGTAAATCTCCCTATTATTTTACTCAAAAAGACCGGTCTGAAGCTTGAAAAAGTCAGGCCTAAAGCTTGGCCTTGGCATGAACAGGTTAAAGTCTGAAGTCTGGCTTGAAAAACATGAAAAATTAGGCTTTTTTCATGCATTTTGTATTAAAAAAAATAATTCATTTTACCCCTTTATAGCTAATATAAAGGCTAAATTTGAGGTTATTTTGGTCCACAAAATTTCAAAAATTATATTCATTTGTATTTATATTGATATCACACATTCATGTATTACATATTTACTTTTTAATTTTATCAATTTATATTCTAAATAATTAAGAGTTAACTTATCTAGACTTTATACTACTTTTGTATTTTTTGAAGTAAAAATAAAAGTATAAATTTAGTAAAAGTATTAAAAATTGAGGAAAATGGGGGGAGGTCTGAAAAAGTCCAAAGCCCACATACTTAGCCTAAAAGCCCAAAATAGCCCATCATTTTTAGCACAAATACCGATTTGAACATGCATGATTTTATCAGGTTTCAGAACTATGCCTGGCTTGGTCAAACCATAACCATCTAAGACCGACCCAAAAACTGAACTAGACTGATCTTTATGCATGCCTATCATGTGTGGCCCTCATTTGACAAAGAGATGACGAGATAAAATCTCATCTCTTCATTCCTTTAAAAATAGGTTGCAATGTAATTTAAAAAATTTGAAAAAAAAAAAAACTTTATTTTATTTAAGCGTGACGATATAATATAAAATACAAAATTCTAATACAATTTCTCCCCTAAAATCACATATGGATCAATTGCCCCAACCACTTCCCTGGCACGTGGTCTTGTGTATTTCGTTTTAGTTTGATAGTTGATCTTTATCTTGTGTATGTGATTGTAGTTTAATAATTGATCGTTATGTGGGTCTAATCAAATTGTCTTTAAAAATAAATGTGATGATTTATAAACCCATCAACGAGAGTTTAATAGATGGTGCTGACATGTCTTCCATTCCCTTAAAAACAGTTTAAAAATCAAATAAGACTATGATTTCGGTGGAGGTAATTCTCCGTGTGTTCATTTTTTTTCTTTCATTTCCCTCTGTCTTCCTTTTAATGGGAAAAAAATGAACTCTAGTACTAGCAAAGGTGCGCACGATATCACTTTAATATTGACTTGGGACTGCAATAAACTGACCCAATTGGGACTTGAACACCAAAACTTACAAGTATTTATAGTTCTCAAAATAATTTACACAAAAGGGCATAAAGAGGTAACTCAAAAACATAATGTCAAGGGGTAAATTGTTTCTGAAATTACTATTCAATCCATCCCATCTTTAAACACCATAATACAATCAATATTATCCATATAAATCATTTAACAATTAAAAGAAAAAAGAAAACAAACCTATTTCATTCATCAAACTTCACAAGTGATGCCATTTATCTCTGTGATTTTGAAATAGGAAGCTGAGAAATCCTAACAATGCTATCATCCCTCACACTACATGAAGTCTTGCATGAAAAAAGAAACATATTTTTCTTACCACTTTTGCTCTTTGTGCACTCCTTATATGCCTTTAAAAAAGGGTCATCTTGCTCTTTATAAAGCCCTCTCCTAGAGCCACTTCTCAATGGAGGAGCTTGAAAAGCACAAGGGGGTAAAGGAATATTTTGCAAATCATAAAAACCCGAGCTCGCCCTTCCACTCTCCCACGACAGACAAGGTGGCGGCGGCAGTTTAGCTGCCACGTTGAGGCCCATATCAACAGGGTGATCTCTGAGCGTCTCTTTGCTGATACCTGCCTCGGTCTCCCAGGAAAAGGGCACACACCCTTTTGAGTGAACCTTATTCGTACTCATCTCAATTTTTGTAGAATTCAATTAGAGGACAAAGGGACTAAATCGCTTATGTATGGTTTTACATTGGGGTTTTAATTCTAATTCATGCTGCCTATATTGTCTAACGGCAGATGAAATTGGGAAAAGCAAATAAAATGTGAAGGAAGAGAAATGGGGGGTTTAGCTTAACAAGAAGAGAAGATAAAGGATGGGTAAAGAAGACCTAATTCTTGTAGTCTACGTTAGAAAAGTATGCAGATAAGTTAATAGGCTACATGACAAGTTATTTGGAAAGCTTGACCAAATATTACGGGCCTAATGCGTGCAGCCATTGGGGATTATAATAGCATTATCGAGTTATACGTATACCTACTTGGATTGCTCCATTCTAATTTCATATTAATGCAAAATTCACAACATACACAAATTTCTAACAAAATATTTTAATAAATAAGTGTATGTATATATGTGTGTGTGTGTGCATTTTTTTATTTGGCTTAGTTTATGTCATTATACTGCAGCGATTTTAATAATTATTGTAGTGACGATGAAAAATTGAAAAACATAATTTAGATGGTCAAAATCTCTTCTTTTCTCCCATTTTTCTCTATTAAGAAAATTTTAACCTTAAAAAAGTTTTTTATTTAAAGATTTGTGGAGGGTCTCTCTTTATTGTTGAAGAGACGATCCTCTATATCTCTTACTTATTTTTATTTTACTTATTTGATGTGATTTAATCCTCTCCCCTTGTATATAAGCTTATTTTTTCCTTGAGTCGAGTGATTTCTTTAGTTGTATGAAAGAGTTTCTATCTCCTCTGTTGTAGTATCTTATTTTTTTTTTTCATAATGTGATTTTTTTTTATTAGTATGGAAGGTATATTATCAGTGTACTTATCGATAATGGTAAATCTTTTTAGACTTGGATGTGAGATAATTATTAATGGCATGTTATTCAGGTTATCGTGTTAAAGAATTGTCATATCTATAATTTTTACTGATATTTTTATGTTTATATTTGAGGAGTGATTATGGTGTTCACTAACTTTAGTTTAATTATACTCAACTCATTTTATAGATTTAATCTGTTAATTATTTTGAAGAGATTATGTTTGTATTTTTTTTTTATCCAAAAAACATTTATAATTTAACCACAAATTTGAGTAAATTTTAATGTATATGAATATGCTTTTAATCCATTTAAAATTGATTGGCAAGAAATTTTTAAAACTAAGATGACTATTTTTTCAGAGTAATTATTCAGTGGTCCAGTGGTATTGCCACGAAGTGTCCGAGACCAATCATATCTGTTCATTTCAATAGGTCCAGAGTTATAAGCAGTGAAGTACTACTGAAATAGAGAGATGTAATTGATCTGAGATACTACGTGACAGTGACTCAAGACTATTGAATAATTTTTTATTTTTTCAAGACAGAATGACGAAAGAAAAACTAAGATTAGGAATCTCCAACTACTTGCTAAAAATAGAATATATGTTTTACTTTTTAACTAATACTTACTAAAATTAGTAACCACAATTGAAGGGCTTACATAATAGTAGTTCTTTTCAAGATTTGCTGTTACATGCGTAAGGTGAAAGAAAAACTCAGATTAGGAATCACTAGATGCCCAAATGTTCGTTTGGTAACACTTTTCTTACCCACATTTGAAAATAGTAAGGTAAAAAGAGAGGTCAGGGACATCGATAAGCTATCATACAAATCTCTCATGTTGTGCATGTATAAAAAACATTTTATATATTTTTTAAAATATATTATTTGGGAGAAATATTTTATATAAATGTGACTCTCAAATAATAAATATATTATAAAACATATATGACAATTTATATATATAATAAATAAGAGAAAATTGTCGTTTAACCTTAAATTTTAGGAGTGACCCTTCAACCATAAAAATTTTCAATAAATTCTAACTATAAAATATATATATATATATATATATATAGCACAAAATATTTTATCAACCCTAAAACTTAGGAATGGTCCTACAACCCTAAAATGTTAGAATAAAAATCTAAAATTTAGTAAAAGAAACTATTTTTTTCATCTGTTATTTAATTTTAAAATTTTTTCATTTATATTTTTACTATCATAATTATCTATTTACCACAATCTCTTATTCTTATACATTTTCTAACTTAGTATTCTTTAAAATTCATATGATTGATAACAATAATATATTATTATAATAATAATATTTTATTATTAAATTATATAAGTAGAACTATTTGAGTTTAATTAAAGATTTTATTATTATATAAATAGATAAAATATTTTCTTTATATAAAAATTATTATATAAAATATTAATCTACTATTAATAAAATTAATATATTAGTAGAGTATAATATAAAAAATATAAATAATACATTAATTTATAACAAAACAAGGCCTGTGAGCTAGTTATTAGTAGAAACTAAAGAATGTTACTCATTCCGTTCCGAAAGATCAAGTTTAACTTTTTTAATTCGATTGATATATTTTTAAATTTAAAATTAATGTGATTTATTTAATTTTTAAAAAGAAAAATTTATATAATTAGTATTTTTAAAATAGTTTTTATATTGTCTAAAATTAATGAAATCATATTAGTTTTAAATTAAAAAAATATCTTAAATTAACTGTATTTTGGAAAGGCTTCTTTAATTTTATAAGAAAAGGTTCTGGACGTTTAGCATAAAAAATAATAAAAAAAAGGATTGAAACATAATTAATTAATGACTGATCTATATTCTTTATGTATGTGAATACTGGAACTTATTAGTCAACTGCGTCTATGACAAAAATAACTAACATATATAATAATCAAATAACGCCAAAATAATAATAAATCGTTGAATTGTCCCCTCTCATACTTTGTTTTCAAACAAAGGTAAATTGCAATACTATATACTCCTTTTTTAAATTATAAAATTATTATTATTTTAAAAAAAAATAATTTAAAATATTTTTTAAATATAAAATTCACATAATTCATTTAAGTTTTCAAAATAATAAATCTTATAATTAATAGTATTTTTTTTATATATTTTATGATATTCATAATTATATTAATATAAACTAAATAAATTTATTTTAATTTTAAATTTAAAAATATTTAAAATTAATTTTTTCACAAATTAATTTTAATTTTATAATTTAAAATATAAAGAATATTATCCTGCACCTTATTTATTTAAAAATATCAAGCATATTCATTATTTATATTCACAATTTCAAATTAGAATAAATTAGAATCAAACAATGTCTGCTATCGCGTGTGAATTTCCAGGAATAAATACAATTTCGTTATCGGTCTGCCAAAGGTTAGTCTAAAGTTGGGTGAGGTATTAAATTAAACACGTTTTGGGACAACCAAATCCATTTTGTCATCCTCAATTATTATTACACTTTCCCTCCCACAAAAACAGTTTTTTATTTATTTATAAATTTGCAAACATTAATAATATTATTACACTTTCCCTCCCACAAAAACAGTTTTATTTGTAAAATTTACAAACATTAATAATATATTGTCTTTTTATGTTTACTCGTCGTATAATAAATTGTTAGTTTACAATATTGTCATATAATGTAATTATGATACTTTTTGTTCTAAAATTAATCATATTTTTTTTAATTCGTTCAAAAATTAGAGATATACGTATATTTTAGGATTATAAAATGACATGATAATTCTACCATAGTTGTTAAAATTATATTTGAGAACATAAAATTATTTTAAAAATCGTCGTTTTATAAATATATCTTTAATTTTAAAACGGAGTGAATAGTAAAATGGAGCATATTATGTGCGTAATCTTATACGGCTAAGAGAATTCTTTTTTCTACCAAAAAAAATAAATAATAGTAATTTGACATATGGGACTTTTTTGTATAAGAGAGGGAGTGGTATTTCCTCTATTTATAGAAAACTTTATGGTAGTTCCAATAATAAAAATTCTGGGGTGATTGAGAATGGCGACCGACCTCCCCTAACAATATAAAAGCCCTCCTCATATTTTCGTTGTCGACTCTATCGATTCTACACCCAACTTCACCTCGACTCTATCGATTCTACACCCAACTTCATCGATGTCAAAAATGAGAAAGAGTGGACTGGCATGTTGTCAAAATGGGTCATCAGAGAAGAACTTTTCCAAGAAACCATAAAGGGAAGCTAGATGGTAAAACGAAGAGATTTCAGCTTTTAGCTGCCAAATTCTGCAACTTAAGTTATAAGTTATAACGAAGTAATTCAAGAAGTCAAAATTATATTTGAAAAAAGGCTGTCAAAATTTGTTGTTTAATGGAGCAGTACAGCGGAATTTTTTTCTTTAAAATAAAAAACTATGTTTAAAAACATTTTAAAATATCAAATAAAAGTATTTGTAATAATAGAGATTTTAAGTGTAAAAACATATTCCACATAAGCTAAAATCTGATTGTTGATAATACAATAACAATATTTATATTGTCAGCTCAAATATGTATTAATGTACTTAACGATATTTTTATATTTATTTTAATAATACTTTATACTTTCAGCAATATTTATTGTTATACTTTATTAAACTAAAGCTAAGTGTTGTGCTTAAATTTTATAAAAATACTCGCAAGCGCACGAATTTATTGTAAAATAACTTTATGCAAAATATGAGGTTGATCCCACGAGGATTATTGAATTATTAATTAAATCTAAATTATATTCAATTATAATCTAGTTAACGAAATATGATTTTTGAATTAATTAAAACTAAAAACTAAATAAAAATCAAGACTAATAATTAAACTAACTTTTAATTAATGGAAGAAAATTCTGAGGTTCGGAATCCACAATACTAATTATGTATATCTTACTATTCATTATTAATTCGGAGTAGCAATTTGAAAATCAATTCAATACTTTCTCAAGATTTTTCATTTAAGTACATAAAAATATTTCTTTTGTAAATTCTTATTTTCAAGGTTTAAATGTATAAGACCAAAGCATTATATGTATCCAATATTTTGAAAAATAAATAATCTTAGTTCTTAATTTAAATTTTAAATCGCAACCCGGATTAAATTAAACTAATTGAAACTATTCAAAATACATGATATTATGAATGAAACAATATAATTTAAATCAATCGAATAGATAATAATTATTAACTATTAAAACTAAATTGGGAATTAATAATAAATTTCAATCCAAACATAAATAATATTATTTTATCCTACACCTCAGAAAATATTTTTAGCAATACATGGTAAAATCAAAAGTAAAAGTCTAAGTAATAAACCATGATTATATATAGCTGCTTTGATTTTACCACGCGATGTATTACTGCCTCTATCCTCTTTTCTTTCGTGATGCACAGCTGCTGCTGCGTTACTGCTTTAGATGGTGATTACAAGCTGCTGACTTTATGCTTCTTATGGTTGGTGATGTAGCTGCCACTTTTTAAATGCCAACGTGATGCTTTATATTGCCTTGGTGATGCTTGGTTGGTCTCTCAAATTTTGTGCCCATCCTAATGATGATGGCTTTTGTTTCTTCACCCCTGCTTTATTGCTTCAATGTTGCGTATCTTTTATAATCTGGAGCTGACGCAATTTTTTCTCTTTCAAACTCTTTAATATTTTTTCTTTTTAGTCTCCCATTCATTAACATCTCTTGTTACTTGCCAAGTAATATTATCAATAACACGTAATGAGTAAAAGTCTAGAAGGAATGAAACTTCAAATAATAAGAATAACTAGAGTTTGGTGGAACATGAAATCTTATTATTTTTAATATTGGGCTTTTAACATTTTCAACACTTGTTCACCAAAATAAATCTACTTAAAATAAAATAAATATAAAATTAACTAATAAATGTATTTTTAAAGGAAATAAACGTATAAAATACATACCCATCAAATACCTCCAAACTTAAATTTTTGCTAGTCCTCGAGCAAAAGAAAATAAAACAAATAAATAAAATCTTAACTAAACCTAAGCCATTTTCGTAGGGAACACGATTGTATTTAGCGTATACTACAAGCCTTTAAATCCCAAAGTTAACTCAAGTGGACAAGTTTTGTCTCGTGAGGGTTTACAGTAAATATACCCACAAAATTTAAAATTCAAAATAAAATCTTTTTGAGTTTAACTAATTATGAAATTAAAATAAAACTTCTAAACATCATGAGCATTACACTTAAGCAAGATCAAATTCAAAATCACTATTTCATCTTATCAAAAATATTCCATCTTCATTTAAAACACCATCCTTCATAAAATTAATTCCATGTGATGCATGTATGTATATGTGATGTAACTCTTAGTAGGGACTTTAACCATGAAAATCAAGCAAACTCATTTTTTTCTTCTTTTTCTATTTTTTTCACTCTTGACTTGTGCAATGTCTATTTTTCTTAAGCTTTTCAGAGTTACCCATGTAACGAGCGTTTGACTAATAACTCCCAAACCAGTTAGCTTTAGGGCACTAGGTGTAAAGACACCCCTAATGGCTTACTAACTCGAGTAACAAATGTCACAAAAATAGACTAGTCAACTGCTTATATCCATCATATTTTTTAGGATGATTTTTTTTATTCGATAGACATTGAAGTAGTATTTATACTTATTCATTTTTCAACTTCTTTTTTTTCTTACAATAAGTGCATTTTACGCTCCATCTCATTGCATTATTTTTTTATTTTTTATTTTTTTTAAGATTGCTCGACTCATAGTTTATGCCCCACAACTAAGAATTAGTACGAACGTGAAGTGTAAAAATGCATATGAATTTTAATTCTATTCAAGATGGCGTTAAAAACTAAGATTTTATATCTTGTCAAAAGTTCAAGAGTTTTAAAATTTTTAATCTTACTAATGTTTTTACTCCACATATACTTGTTAGAATTAATTAAACTCATAAAAAGTCAAACAATTTTTAAAAATTTTAAAATTGTTCAAAATTTTAAAGTTTTTAGTTTCCAAAAAAAAAAGAAAAATACATAAATAAAAATATAAATACAAAACTAACAAAAATGTAAAATCCCCACATACCTAAATCATGCATTGTCCTCAATGTTTCCTTATATACTATCCAAAAATGCATATGCATAAATACACAAATAAAGAAAATAGGTGACAATAACAAATAGTAAGGGAAAGATAACACCTGGTTAGTTTCGCACTGCACTCTAACAAAATAAAATCATGAACACGTTAGAACAACATTAATACTCAAAAAGAATAATTAACCTAACTAACTAAACAAGACTGACACACTAAAAAGATAAAAATACACATATACTAGACACAATTAAAAAGAAAATATCCTAAACTAACAATGTTAATCCTGATAGATATGATCTTTTTGCAATGTTTTCTCTACCTCTTGACTCCTTAATTCTAAGAATGGTGTTAACCTTTGACCATTGTGTTGAATGTTGTTTAATTTGATGATGATGACTATTGTGCAAAAATAATTGTGGTAAATGTGCTTACATGGTTGATTGTCAATGTGTATCTGACAAAGTGCTTATGTGCTTACTTGATTATGTACGTAAATGTTTTAAAAATGCTTATGTGGTTAATTGACAAAGTGATTATATGTTAATCAAATTATGTGCCTACATGATCATGTGTGTATGATATATATTACCTATTTCAAATACTGTGATTTACACATTTGTATAGCACAAATATGATCTTGTTGAAAACTATCTGATGCTTATAAAAGAGAATGAAAGTTATCTGGTTCAAATGTTGTAAAATCCTTTTAAAAGATATATGTGTACAAAGGACTTAGATTTTAAAGATCAGAAATGTTAGGTTGATCCTTCTGTAGGAGTCACTCTGCATAAAAGATGCATGATATAAGCAGAGTAGCATAAGAATGAATCATTGTTGTATTTGTGTATGGTAGAGTCTGTAAAGTCCTTTCAATATATATAATGATGTAATAATGTACGAAAGGACTTAGTTAGAAAAGATCAAATCTGATAGGTTGATCTTATGTTAGATCTGATCAGTCTATATGATCGTAGAATGGACTCTACGATTCCAAGTAAAGAAGACTCAACGATTCAGTATGATTCGTAGAGTGAACTATACGACTCCATACCAAGATAGCTCTACGATCATCAAGGAGAGACAGCTGTGCAAAAGTTCTACAGAATATACAAGCTGAATTGAAGAATTGATCAAGTACAAAACGTAGAGCAGAACTCTACGATCGTCGAACAAACAGCTAAGCAAGCATTCAAGAAACGTAGAACCCGAGAAGAAATGTACTCTATGATATGCACAAACTGGCAAGATCATAGAGAGGATTCAAAGAGAAAGCACAATACGAGAACTCTACGATTTGCACAGAAGGACAAGATCGTAGAACAAAATCGTAAGGCAAAGCACTGCAGTCAGCAACTCTACGATTTGCACAGAAGGACAAGATCGTAGAACGAAATCGTAAATCAAAGCACTGCAGTCAGTAACTCTACGATCTGAACAAAATAGCAAGATCATAGAGTGAGAGAGAAGATCGCTCCAACTCAACGTTCTACTTGACCTACTTCATGTAACAATCATGGAGCCGAATTTGTAAAGTCAGAATGATCAGTAAGTCACTCAACGAATTCACTATGCAGTTCAGAACCAGTAAACTAACATAACGACAATATAGTGCGAGAGAAAAGAGAATACTCCTCGCCCAAATTCAAGAAAGATTAAGTGCTTTTGAGATATAGACGCATGTCAGAGTCACAGAAGACTTTGTGCCTAAACGACTATAAGTCAGGACCCACTGCTCAGGAAAATGGTGAATAAAGTCAGACTAATGGGATATCTCTAAATGCATCAGAACAGCTGGTTCTAAAAGTCAAGGAAGGTATTTATTGATGGATCAGAAGATTAATTAGCAAAGAATATAATAATCTTTGCTGAACAACTCTGGGAGTGCAACAACTATAAATTCAGAGAAAGCTAAGCTGCAATTTGATATATCAGAACATGTCAGAAAAGGGAAAAAGAACTGACACAAGCAGCAAGAAAGTCAACATCGAAGATATTAAGGATCTGCACAAAGCCAAATGAAAACAACGGGATTTCTTTCAACGGTAAAATATGCACAAAGATATAAAGGCTTTAATGATTCACAGAAAAGAAGTAGTTGTTGAACATACAAGAGAGGATGGTGGACAACAATAGATCGTAGAGCGAAACAAAAAATGAATATGCTGAAGAACACTCTACGATCCACCAGAACACTAACACTGAATTGAGAGAGACATAGAGAGAAATGACTCTATTGCAAGATAAGTGTTCAAAGCTGCAAAGCACGTGAAAGAGAGAATCCTAAATACCAACTTGATACAGACATGTTAGCTACTGAGTACCAAAAAGGAGAAGCTTCACAGTCATCTCAGAAGCACATCTCGAGAGGCAATAAAATGTCTATGATAAGAAGGAACAACTGAGTACCAAAAGGAAGGAGCTTCACAGTCATCTCAAAAGTTCGTCTTGAGAAGTTATCAAGTACCAAATGAGCTGAATTGCCAAAGCTTAGCAGTACAATGGGTGATCACAAGTATCTATTGAGCATATAAAGAAGCCAAGCATCATTGCCGAACTCAATATCATTTCAAACATGATCACATCCTGCTACTGAGTATTTAAAGACAATGGAACTTAAAGTATAACTCAGTAGCAACTCCAACATTTATCAACAAACAAGGAGCCAAGTCTGCTGGACTTGAAGAGGGCAGTTGTGACCTTGTCTTAGTGACTCAAGAAGACAAGTCTGCTGGACTTGAAGAGGGCATTTATGTCCTTGTTTTAGTGACTAAACTAGCCAAACCTACTAGATTTGAAGGGTTCTTAGTGAACCAGAGTTTCTAGGCCTGCTGAGCTTGAAGGGTTCTGTATGAGCCATCCTTAGTGGATTTCCTACTTGTTAAAGTAGAAGAGTGGAGTAGGAGTTATTCAGTCTCCGAACCACTTAAACTCTCTGGTGTCATTTACATTCAGTCATTTACATTCAGTCATATATAGATATAACTGCTATGATTGGTTTACTGGACAAATGGCTATCTTTAATACAATCTAAACTTAACTAAGAAGTTTTATAAATCTTTAAGGGGAGTTTTCAAACTAATATTCCGCTGTGCAAACTAATCTTGATTAAATGAACTATTTGGTAATATCATTTAAATTTAAGTAAAAAGTTTATAAGAGATCTATTCAACCCCCCCCCCCTTCTAGATCACTTGTGTGCCTTCGGGAACTAACAATTGGTATCAGAGCAGGTTCTCACGAACATAAATAGCTCACGCTTTGAGTAGATCTTATGGCACTAGTAAAACTTTGTTTTTGAGTTTAAGAATTGAAGTGAACCATTATTTATGAACAAGCTTACAAATTAATGTGTCTTTTCATGCAGGTACAACTATGAATGTTGATTGTTGATACTCTGTCTGATGTTGTATACTCATTGACATTAATCATTTCTAAGACAAATTCAGATGATCTCAGCAAAGAAGCTATCGAGTGAACTTTCAAAATTAAACTGATGCAGCAAGATGAAGAAATCAAAAGGATGTTTTGTTGATAAGAATTATTAATTGATTCGCTCAAGAATACAATAACTTGTATTTCTGCCCTCAAATAAACTGGGAAGTTCAAATCTTGATGCCAAAGGACACCAGATCCTATTCTTCTCAAAGGAAGCATCACTGTGCCAAGCACTAACAAAACTACTTCTCACCGGTTCGAAAGTTTAAAGCAGAAGCAAGTCCAACAGAAATCTATGCCTTAAAGTGTAAAATGATTTTCTATATACCAAATGTCAGCAGCTGGAATCAGTCTCGAATCCAAGTATTCACTCGATGGGCTCAGCATTAAGCTTTACAATAAGCTTAAGGACTTAAATTCAAAAGATATTATCTGAAGATGAGTGGAAAATGAAGTGCTTCATTTATTTAAGAACAGTATTAGGAGTTCTGTCAAGCTACAACATATGGTAATCAATGATGAAATCCACAAGCAGTATTTTTTCTTTCTTCAAGTGAATGATCTCTAGCTTGATTGATTTTAAAGAAATCTAATTCAAAAGTCTTCAATGGTCTTCTAAAACTACTTCTCTAAAATTGGGAGGTAGATCATATTGAAAATTACAGTTGTATACCTCACTGCAATGTCCTTGGTGATGAATATCAAAGTCATTTTCCTAAATCACAGATACCAGGCCCGAGACCTGAAAATCAACTCAGCACAGATGAATGTACATATATTTATGTATATCTATGATCACCGGATCTAAGATTCATTCTGCAGATCATTAAAGTTCAAGAAGAGTTGAAGAAACTCATTCATGTACAAAGCAGATCATTCAATGAAGAAGTTCATACAAGGCACACCCTGTGTACGTGCTCAGTTTTAAAAAGTCATATGCTCTCAATGACAAATTTCTTCAAAACTATCTATGAATGAGAAGCGTAAGAAGATCAAGGCAATAAGGAGTAATCATGAATGACTTACTCTAAGGTTAAGAAATCACCTTTCAATCTGTGAGAAAAGGAAAAGTTCATCTCAAGAAAATTTCACGCTCATAGTCATTGGCAGTAGGCTCTCCAACATCAACGCATCAAAAGAAGCTCTAAGCTTGAAATGGTTGAAGAAATATTTGCTTGACATTCTATGGAAAAGTTAGATCTATAAAATGCTAAACAGGAAGTCTTTTGATAGTGTACATCCTCACAAATCATTCTGGATAGAGATGACCAAAGGAGAACAACAGGAAGGAAACAATGCTATAGTCTCAAGGGAAAATTGTACTGAGACTCAACGATGAATATCGTAGAGTTCCTTACTCAACAAAATTTGCTGGATACCTCAAGGAAGTCAATCTATGAAAGATTGAATGAAGTCTGAATACTAATGCAAGAAAAAGACTTGATTCTTGGAATTCTCTAGAAGAGAAAGAAGTTAGTTATAAAGGAAGGAATCTATTAATCTTTGACCTTACCTATTGATTTAGTGAATCAGGTCGGATCTGTTGTCATTAATATCATGGTAAGATAAAAGATCTTTCAAGTCAGAAGAAAGTTCATCTCTCAAAGAAGGATCGTAAAGTCTGTCAGGCGATCGCAGAATAAGGCTTGGCAGATTGAAGTGTCTTTTCGGAAGATCATAGAGTTGTCTCCTCATCAAAAAGCTAACTCTCGAGATCATAGAATCAACGCAATCAGTCACTCTACGACTCTCAAAATCCAGTCTACGAACCAAGCAGAGTCAAAGAGCAACCTCTACATGAGCAATCAGAGTCATGACAACGATCCTTACAAAGTTCATCCAGAAAGTTGTCTTTGAGCTGACAAACAAGCTGAACAAAGATCTCTGAGTTCATCTAAAGCTTCTAGTCTTAACAGAGATCGTAGAGCAGCTCAAATCTTAACTCTATGATTGCACTTCAGGCAAGATCGTAAAGTAGCAAAGCCAAGTCGTAGAGTAAGAAAGCAAGCTAAGAAGTACAAAACTCATCAGAAGACAAAATTTGAGGAAAATTATTGATGAATGATCGCTACAGTCAACTCTGTATCTTCAGAAGGCAAGCTGGATGTAAATTTTATTCTTTAATGGACTACCTTTCTCATTCCAGTCACAAAGTTCTAAAATAATGTGATTGATTAACCAAATGCATTTATCTCTCCTGTCATAATCTCTAAATTCTACGACTGATAACCAAGCTAGCCTTATCATCCCAAATCGTAGAGTCACTTCCTGATCGTAGAGCATATTGAGTCTACGTTTGCACTTCATACAAATTTCTTGCCCATAAACTCCTTCATAGCTATTTACCAGCCTACAATTCATGACATCAGTAATCAAGGTCATCTATTGAAAGGATGATGGTTGAGTGACTAGCAGCCAACTCTACGAACTGTTCAAGTTCACTCTAACAGGGAAGGTGAACTTCACGCCCTCTAAACTCAAGTGGGTTAGAATACTTGATGTGCTTCAGTTATGAAAAATGCAAAAGTTAAGCCCACGTTCTACAAATGAGTTTCTGGCACGTGTCCTCTGCAAAAATAAGAGGGAACTAGCATAAGTCAATTTTAAAACTGACGGTGGTCATTTCCCATCAGTTGTCAATACCCATTCTCCCAAAACTCATCAAAACCCTAGAAATTGAAAATTCTTCAGAAATCGAAATCTCTCCCTGTGCTATTCTCAAATCAGTTTAATCTCATGGCATCTCTTCAAGTTATTCCTGAAAATCTTGTTTGTTTTGAAAATTTTGGAGATACAGAGCAGAAATTCAAAGATATTCTTCATCTGGTCAAGAATGTTGGATTCACCATGTGTTTGGAAACCAGCACCACGATTTTCTCTACACTTGTGAAAGAATTCTATTCAAACGCTGATTATCGAGGAAATACCCTCATCACAAAGGTTAAGGAAATCTCCTTGCAAATAGGGGTTTCTAAAATCAATCTCAGTCTAGGTATTCCAATCGGAGGAATTACTTCTCTTGACAAAATTAATATTGAGCTTAGACTGGAGTTGATGGGCTATGAGAAGAAGTCTCCTCTAAGAGGAATCAAGAAGAAAGATTTCCCTCAGCAGTACGAGTTTCTGGCTGACATTGTTAGGAAGAGCATTCTGTGCAAAGACACTGCATATGATACTATCAGTGAAGACCAATTAAGGCTTATGACTGCTATTGCTCAAAGAAAGAAAATCAACTTCGGAGCAGTTCTCTTAGGACGGATAAAGAGATGGATAGATGATGCAAAGACAAGAATTGAAGCAGGAAAGCCCACTCCCAAGATACTCTATGGGAGATTCATAAGCATCATTTTGAAGAAATTGCTGACAAATGCAATTGAGGAAGATGAAGGAGAAATTCTAAACTGCAACAAAAGAATTACTCCAAGATTGTTTGAAGATAGGAAAAAGAACCCTCATGCCAATAAGGGTAAGAAGGCACGAGGATCGAGAAGCATCAGCAGGAAGATAGAAGAGAAATCTAAAGGAAAAGGAAAAAGGGAAATGGAAGAAATGACAGAGAAAAAATTACAGGAGGGTAATGAGTAGTCAAGAAACAAAATTCTTGTGATCTATGATAGTCAGGAATCAAAGAAGAAAAGAAAATTTAATGAAGCAGAGAAGGCTGCAGAAGAGAAAGACATCAGTACAGGGAAAGCTAAGAAGGAGAAGATAAATCCCAAAGGGTCTGAAATTGAGAAGAAGAAGAAGAAGAAGACAGAAAATAAAGTTACTCACACTGTTCCAAGGAGAAGTTGGAGAATTAGAGAACAGTGGAGAAGTTCAATCATTACAGGACCACCTCAGGTTATAGAAATTGATGATGATGAAGCAAATTCAGATTCTGGAGAAAGAACATCTGATAGTTCAAAAGAAGAAACTTCTATAGACTCTTCAGAGAAGAAATCAGAATGTCATAAAAATAGCTTGTCTAAAAAAGAAGTCATATTAAGTTCTGGTCAGGAAGCTGAACTAGTTGTAAAAGACTCAGCACTCGAGTTCAATGAAGATGATGATGTTGCTGAAGATGTTGCTGTACCAGGGGAACAATTCTCAGAAAATTCTGAAGCTGAAAAGGCTAAATCAGATGAGAAAGGAGACTGTCAAGAAACTGTGATGAAAGAAAATAAACACTTTCAAGAAGAGACCAACACTTATGTATTAGAAGAATCAAAAGATAGGTCAAGAAGGTCAAATAGAAGAAGAGGATTAAGTGGCTTTATGAAGAAAATAGGCAGGAGTTCAAGTACAAGTCATAAGGAGAGACAAATAAGGATGAAAGTTGAAAAGAAGCTGAAGAAAGTAAGACTACTGAGGAAACTGGAAAAGCAGCAATATGAAGCATATCGACTGATGCAGATCAAAAGGAGACGAAGAGAAAGAAGGAAGCATGCAAGCCAGATGGAAAAATGTTCTATTTCATGGGATCATGATCATCTATTCAGTTTCATTCTCATACTACCATTTCTAAGGGCTATAGTCATGAATGATCAAAGGTCTATCAGTTGGAGCTACTCAACATTTCCAAATCTTTCGTTAGTTGCTCAACATTTCTTAAAGGCAATGACCATTGCAACCATACTGATAAGCAGTGAGCCCTTCTATCCTCACTACCAAAGTTGCCAAGAAATATCCATCTGGAATCTGATCAGCTCTCAATCATCCAGCCAGTCTGTGGGGAATCAAAATGCAGAAATCAGAAAGTCCTTTTTTGTGACTTACTAATCTCTTAGTCACCCTGCACCACCTCCCTATTCGTAGAGTCCCAAAACTTTGCAAACATTTTTTTAAAATACCAATCTTCCAGTCATAGAGTCCCAACATTCTATGGACCATGAAAATGTACTTATTCTTAGTCTCATAGAGTCTCAAAACTCTGTGTTAGACTTCAAAATATCTTTCTAAACCAGCATTGGCACAGTTGGTGGAGGTGCGCAGAAAGCTCCATACAATATCTAAATTGATGATGTCAAAAAGGGGGAGAGAATATAAGGAACTAAGGGGGAGCAAATATAAGGAACTAAGGGGGAGCAATATCAAGGAACTAAGGGGAGCAATATCAAGGAACTAAGGGGGAGCAACATCTATGAAGAAGGAGAATCAGCCAACTAAGGGAGAGACAGCAAACAGCCAGCAAGCTGAGTGAGAGAAAAGTGAAACATGAAGAGCAGCTGTAAGTATGTATAACCTTTTTGTAAAAATGCTCATTTAATGAAATCATTCTTTTGCACTAGCCATATAGTATTTCACTGTATCGTAAGACAAAATTTACCTGTCATGTAGATGCATTATATGAATGTCATATCAATAAGTCTATTAGTTTTGTCATCATCAAATATGGGGAGATTGTTGAAGGTTGTTTGATTTGATGATGATGACTATTGTGCAAAAATGATTGTGGTAAATGTGCTTACATGGTTGATGTCAATGTGTATCTGACAAAGTGCTTATGTGCTTACTTGATTATGTGCGTAGATGTTCTAAAAGTGCTTATGTGGTTAATTGACAAAGTGATTATATGTTAATCAAATTATGTGCCTACATGATCATGTGTGTATGATATATATTACATATTTCAAATACTGTGATTTACACACTTGTATAGCACAAATATGATCTTGTTGAAAACTATCTGATGCTTATAAAAGAGAATGAAAGTTATCTGGTTCAAATGTTGTAAAGTCCTTTTAAAAGATATATGTGTACAAAGGACTTAGATTTTAAAGATCAGAAATGTTAGGTTGATCCTTCTGTAGGAGTCACTCTGCATAAAAGATGCATGATATAAGCAGAGTAGCATAAGAATGAATCATTGTTGTATTTGTGTATGGCAGAGTCTGTAAAGTCCTTTCAATATATATAATGATGTAATAATGTACGAAAATGACTTAGTTAAAAAAGATCAAATCTGATAGGTTGATCTTATGTTAGATCTGATCAGTCTATATGATCGTAGAATGGACTCTACAATTCCAAGTAAAGAAGACTCAATGATTCAGTATGATTCGTAGAGTGAACTATACGACTCCATACCAGGATAGCTCTACCATCATCAAGGAGAGACAGATGTTTTAACGACCCAAAAATCCGCGTGCTGGCCACAGCAGATCCCGTGCGTTAGCGTACAACCTTGTACTTAAATCCACAATAAACCTCTGTATTCTAATTGAAGAATCTAGTCTACTTTTAAACTATTACAATCTCATTCATAACTTATAACAAAATTATAGTTGTTTATAACAGAGTTTATACAACTTTAGCATGATTCTGCCTCAGAATCGAAATCTTTACATTCCGTCTTTAGATCACTGATCATAACCTCATGATCCAATCTAATATCATTGAAATCATAAACACTATAATTTTTAGACCAATATACGAACTTGTGAATATAATTATCATTCACGTAGCCACACAAATCTTTCTGTATTTACACATCTCTAATCGAGAATTTGAGATTTATATGCATATACCTCTAATTGGACCCTGATACACTGATAGTATCTTATTACAAGATTCTATAATAAAATTTACAACTGAGGTTAACTTTAATAGATTCATAAAGTTATACACACAAATTGCTAACGATAAGATTTAATACCAAAAATACACGTTAGACAATTTATACATTTAATGAACATCATTCGCCCCAAATGATTAATCACATCTGATTAAGTATAACAAACAATTTAAATCTTTGCGCGAAACTACGCAATTAGCCTTCTTTAACCTTTGGCTTTACCGAAATTCACGACATTCTCGCACTTCCCTGAAATTATTTGTTTAAAGGGGGTGAGCACGACGGCTCAACAAGTCTAACAGTTATCACATAATACGTACCCACATTTTATCATGCTTCATGCATCTCATGCTTTGCAATTCATACATATATTATGCCTATCATGCTTTGCATTTAGTACTATGCTTCATGCATCTCATGCACCGCATTCATAATATCATATCAGCTCAATATAAAACAAACATCTATGCACATTGACAATATATCATATGTTATTGCACAAAGGCATATAATCACATGTTTGAACATAAAAAACATATTACACATAGGAGCAAGTTCTGAAAGACTTGCCTGCATCGGCGTTTTACCATACGCTAACTTTTCACGTCCTTCGTATGACCTACACGGTATGCGAGATTAACAATATACAATATCAGTCAACATTTGACTCGACGTTAATCTTATTTTAAGATTCTTTCTTTGACTTGTTAACCTTGACATTGTCTTTATAAACATACCGCCGTGTTATCTATACAACTCAGTTTTATCTTTCTTTCCATCACTTATTGTACTGGTTCATTGCACTAATAATGATTATGTATATCACACTATCAACATAACCCCTTTTTGGTTTCAATCATTCCATGCTCTAGTTTATAATACTAGTTTTTCTTATTAAAGTGCTAACTAATATCATTCCCATCTTCAAGATACTTTCCTAGTAAATTGAAACTTCAAATTATTTCCAAGTCCGATGTATCACCATCTTGTTGGTTAATAGTACATCATAGGACTATATAACATAATTATTTCACGAAATTTCATTACAGTTAAAAGTTCAGCAGAAATTTTCTTCCAAATTGATCACTTTTTGGGATGTTCAAAAAGTGCTACACCACGATTACATATTCCGACTCTACACGAAAAACTGAACAACATATCAAAAATTTGCGTAACACACAAAAATCGACTCGGCGAACCAAAATAGCTTGGCGTGCCAAAATCAAGCTGCACACTGCCTAGACAGCCTGCAATCTGCCCAGATTTTTCAACAACAAAAACTGGAAATTTCCATTTTTATTATTTTCAATCTAGTTTCGAGAATTTTTATCTCATTCGTTACATGTCGGATTAAGTCCATTTTTGGGTGTGTTCTACCTCATACTATATAGTATTTTTTAAAAATATACAATGTTCAAAAAAAGTTTGGTAAGATCCGAAAACAATAGGTTGAAACAGCCTACATCAAACAGTTTTCAGACTCCCATTCCCCCCCTCCCCCAGATTCTGCAGATTTTTGTGCACTTTCTTGATTTTCAAGGCAGTTTTGAGGAATTTTAACTCGTTCATTATAATTCCGATTGCTATAATTCTTGAACATAAATTTAGACCTTGCTACGTAGTATTTTATAAAAATTTGAGTTGGTCAAAAGCATTTCATTAAGACATAAAGACTCAGGGCTTGAATTAGCTTGTTCATAGCAGTTTACTACATTAAACAGTTTTTGGTTCAAAGTTCTTAAAGCTTCATTTTTCACTTCTTTTTCAGTCCATCCATATGTAATCTTTATTAAACTCGGCGATGAACTAAATATAGCTCATTGTACTCACAATATATAGTCTATAACACAATTGTCTCACACACTCAATTTTCCAACAACTAGAGTATTAGTTTGATTCAAGTTCTCATCACTTGTCTAAAAGATTACTAATACATACCATTCGTGTTACCAACATTAGTTTGTTGGTTCATCTTAACATATTACATATATACCACATTTGGATTTATATTAATATAACCCTTGAGTAGCACATACCTCATCTTTAATCTTACAAGCTTTTGAAAGTTGATCTCTTTAGTACATCATTCATGTGAGGTTTTAAACTATTGTTAGTTTTTAAACATCATTTACATATACATTTATGGATTACCAATAGTTTCACCACTTAGAACACAAAGTTTAGCAAAAAGTGTTCTCTTAGGACTTAAATCAAGCACTTGGCATGCATTACGTTTAACCATCATAACATGATGTATATATAAACACATAACCATATAATCTCCTTCCATTACCCTTCCCTATACCATCCAGACCCTTCATGGTTGTCTATTCTCAATCAAAAACTCCCACAACAATAACATTATTGCAAATAAAAACATACATTGATAACAACATATAGTTTATTTAAGAGTTTTAAGTTCTAAGAGTATACTTAACTTTTAATTTCTTGATGAACATCCCTGTTTGGTCTTGAAGTGATCTCACAATCGATAAGTTTGCAAAGATGAGAAGTCAACTGGTGCTCTTCTTCTTTTCTTTTCTTTCCCAGCCGTATGCTCTCTCTCCCTCTCTCTCTCTCTCTCTCTCTCTCTCTCAATACACTTGCTATGAAAATGTATTTTTTTTTTACCCCTGAGAAACTTAGACTGGCTGATTTCTAATAGGAGTACTCCCCCCCCCCCCCCCCCCCCCATTTCATCAGTTCTCCTAGCCTCAACTAGACTCCTATATGGCCTATACAAATGTCACTTCTCTCTGCCCCAAACGGACTGCCGAGCTAATCCTAGGGAGCTGTCTACAAGGTCCATTCCTTCCTTATTTTTTATTTTTTTGGCGAGAAATCCTCCCTATTGTCCCCCGTTGTTTCTACCCAAATCCTTGTCCCAAAATGATGGTCCAACTGATTCGATTAGTATAATACAATTGAAATGGGTGGCTGCTGATAAAGGAACAACAAGGCTTCCACCATTCTTTTGTTCAATTACTTGGGCTCCTTAGATTATTTTAACTTTGGGCTTGGTTCCTTTACTCAATACATTGTCTTACTGGAACAACATATTTGACCACTATAAAAATTGCTCACACAAGATATTGGGCTGCTGTTTTAGGTGGTGATTTTGCCCATAATGGGGCTACCGAAATTGGCTAAAACAGAGCAACAAGGCTGACCTCCATTCTCCTTAACATTAGTCAAATGGTTGGGTTTAAATTAAATTTTAACCTTGGTTAGTCCATTTGATTAACCAATTAATTTGAGCTAAAATAATTCTTCACTTAGCTAAAAATATAATACCATACATTGGGCTTGACATAATTCAAACAATTAAACTTCGCATAATTTAAAATTAATTGGCCTACTTAATTTACTATCATACAAGACTTTTACATTCTTGGCTTAATTAATTCACCCATTGACTAAAACATACACTAATACCTTGGGCTTTGTTCAAAATTAACCTTGGCTTATTTAATTCACATAAACTTCTATTACAAAATATAACATTAAGTTTCATAAGTCAAATTGGGGCTTACATTGTTAAAATGCTATTAAACCCTTATCTTTCCAAATAAAAAAAGTTGGGTCATCAAAATAATAATTTAATATTATTTCCTAACACATTAATTAAGTTACTCACTTAATTAAATAAAGAAAATTAAATGATTTAGCCCATCAAGGCTAACATCCAACTAATTAAATAATTAACATATCTCAAATATAAATAAATTAATTAATTATATTCCAAAACTTTCATGGTCATTCCTTATTTAATTAATAATTAAATATCATTGTACTTAATTAAATAATATATGCCACATGGCTTCCCTTTTCATTCCTTAAGTAAATATACATTAATTATGTATATAGTTTACACATCTCTTCACATGATTATATCACCCTAAAGGTTCCTTATAACTCATAGATTAAATAATAAAAGATGAACTTATATAAAAAAAAAAAAAATCCATCTTCTTACACATTTCATTTCTTCTAATTAGATTTTAAATTCTGAACCTTGAATTTTCTTTTAAAATTTATTTAAAAGAAATATCATTAATATTCGGGTTATCACAGCTGTGCAAAAGTTCTACAGAATATACAAGCTGAATTGAAGAATTGATCAAGTACAAAACGTAGAGCAGAACTCTACGATCGTCGAATAAACAGCTAAGCAAGCATTCAGGAAATGTAGAACCAGAGAAGAAATGTACTCTATGATATGCACAAACTGGCAAGATCGTAGAGAGGATTCAAAGAGCAAGCACAATACGAGAACTCTACGATTTGCACAGAAGGACAAGATCGTAGAACAAAATCGTAAGGCAAAGCACTGCAGTCAGCAACTCTACGATTTGCACAGAAGGACAAGATCGTAGAACGAAATCGTAAATCAAAGCACTGCAGTCAGTAACTCTACGATCTGAACAAAATAGCAAGATCATAGAGTGAGAGAGAAGATCGCTCCAACTCAACGTTCTACTTGACCTACTTCATGTAACAATCATGGAGCCGAATTCGTAAAGTCAGAATGATCAGTAAGTCACTCAACGAATTCACTATGCAGTTCAGAACCAGTAAACTAACATAACGACAATATAGTGCGAGAGAAAAGAGAATACTCCTCGCCCAAATTCAAGAAAGATTAAGTGCTTTTGAGATACAGATGCATGTCAGAGTCACAGAAGACTTTGTGCCTAAACGACTATAAGTCAGGACCCACTGCTCAGGAAAATGGTGAATAAAGTCAGACTAATGGGACATCTCTAAATGCATCAGAACAACTAGTTCTAAAAGTCAAGGAAGGTATTTATTGATGGATCAGAAGATTAATTAGCAAAGAATATAATAATCTTTGCTGAACAACTCTGGGAGTGCAACAACTATAAATTCAGAGAAAGCTAAGCTGCAGTTTGATATATCAGAACATGTCAGAAAAGGGAAAAAGAACTGACACAAGCAGCAAGAAAGTCAACATTGAAGATATTAAGGATCTGCACAAAGCCAAATGAAAACAACGAGATTTCTTTCAACGGTAAAATATGCACAAAGATAATAAGGCTTTAATGATTCACAGAAAAGAAGTAGTTGTTGAACATACAAGAGAGGATGGTGGACAATAGGACTGAGCAAAAAACGGATAAAATCGAATAACCGAATTTTTTTAACCGAATTATTTCGGTTATTCGGTTATTTTATCTAATTCGATAATACCTGTTTTAATATTTTGGTATTCGGATATAATTACGGTTATTGAAAATTTGGTATTCGGTTAACGGAATAACCGAATAAAAAAAAATCTTAAAGTTACTTACTTTACTCTCTTACACTGATACACTCATGACTCATACACTGATTATTAGATACACAGCCTCACGCCCTCACCCTCACAGCCTCACGCCCTCACCCTCACAACTCACACTCTCTCTCTCATAGTCTCACTCTCAAAGTCTCAGCCGACACCGACGGCAAGAGTGCCCGAGTCTCGACAGTTAGTTAGCCACAGCCACTCCGGTACGGCTTCTCCCCCACTCTGACAGACGACAGTCCGACCTCCATGGCTCCACCTACGACCTCTCTAGTCTTCGACTCTCCGTGAATCGCGATTTCCTCATCCACCTCCGGCGTGCTCTGTGTGCCTCTCATTCTCTCAACTTTCAAGTCTCAGATCTCTTATCTCACGAGTCACGAAGTGAACAGTGAACACCTAGAGCTCGAAATCGAAGGTATTGTAGACTTGTAGTCTTTGTTTCTCTCAAAATAACTCACACTACATGCTTGGATCCATATTTTAGTCCTTGAGGCTTGAATTGGTGTTAGAACTTACCACTATTTGCTTTTAATTGGTGTTAATGCTTGCAAATTCATGAAAATTTACAGTTTTGGACCTCTGGTTTGGCTTTTGTAGCTGAAAATCAATACCATTTTGCGCTCCTTTTTGTAATCTTTTGTAGCTGAAAGTCAGTTTAAAATTTACCTTTTAAATTATTGTAAAAGTCACTGCCGAACTGGATAAATTGTGTATATATAGATACATAGATATATATACAGAGAGTGAAAAATTGGCAAATGTTACTCTTTTTTGTGGAACGGGGGGAGTATTTGTTTACTTGATTAAGCACTTTACAATGTTTATCTAATTAAAAATATTTGGATGAATTCCAGTTCCTGCATGATGGACACATAATCTGCGAGTTCAAGTGCTGATTGTGTGCTCAGATAATCAAGTAGAGTCATAGAGCAAGCCAGTATGAGTGAGCAAATTGAATAGTGCAGAATAGAACCACCCAGTCTATTTTCTTGCTAGTTATATATTGGAACTTGCAAAAGCATAATAGAACCACATAAATGGAAGTGCAAGAGAAGAATGGAAAGTAGTTCATCTCCTCAAAAGTTATGGGTCATGTATCAACTTGGGTTACCTCGCCATTTTTTCTTTGTGATGGAGACAAGATATAAGTGCGTCTTTCCAAGCAGTCATCCTAATTCCTGCTACATATATATACATTCTTGTTTCAATGACTCTGTAGTGTGGGTTTCATTCTTAGTGCATATTGTTAGCTTAGCTAGTACTCACCCTCATTCAGCAAGAAAAAGATTTTCATTTGTAGAGTTTACCTCCTACTACCTACAAAAAATGTAGGCCCTTTTAGTGTTTTTCAAAGGAAGGATATTATCTAAAACATAGTACCATACTATTTATTTAACTTAATATCAAGACCATCCTTGTAGACTTTATTTTTTAATCCTAATTTGTTATAGGGTGGCGATAGTAAATATGATTATGTCACAGCGCAGTAAATAGTAATGTATCTCTATGGTGTTAACTGTTAAGTTTGGTAATTGTTAAACTTTCCAGCATAATTGGACTTGGACTATCTCTATGGTGTTAACTGTTAAGTTCGGTTTGTGGAACCCGATAAGATGCCATAGAAATCTATTTTCTTAGACTTAATTCAGCTTAATCATTGTTCTAATTGCCAGCATTGTTCTAGTTATGAGCTGTTTGTATTTTTATCATTGAAGTTTTCATAGATCCATTAGAGTAGAAAAGTACCCAAAGTGAAAGCTACATGTCTGTGTTAATTAACTTATTTGTTAATCTAATTTGGTTTGTTTGAAACTTTCAGATGATGTCAAGGAGTGTTTTAAATGATTTGCAAATGGTGGAAGATACAGACGAGCCTAACCTTGATGCAATTGGAGATGGGAAAGAGTCGGGTGGTAGTGTTCCCACCAATAAAGAGACAGAGCCAAAGGAAACCACAACAAGTACAAAGACTACGGGCCAGTCAGAAAGTGTAAAAATGCAAAGAAAGAGGATGACGCCTAGATCCAAAGTATGGACTGAGGGGCACTTCATTCCAGTTAAAGATACAGATGGTGTTATCATCAAAGGTAAGTGCACTTACTGTGGAAAAGAATTAGCTGCTGATACATCTTCTAACGGCACTACTAGTTTAAGAAATCACTTTAGAACTTGTAAAAAAAATCCTAACAACATAGATAAATCTCAGCCCCAACTTGTAGGGATTACAGAAGGTAAGGGGGAGGGAGGGGCAAGTGAGAGTTCACTCACCACTTGGAGGTTTGACCAAGAAGCTGTTAGGGCAGCCGTTACTTACCATCTTATTGTAGATGAGCTTCCTTTCAAATATGTTGAGAAGGAGGGTTTTAAACGACTTATGCAAGTTGCATGTCCTAGGTTTCAGTTGCCTTCACGTTTTACATTTGCTAGAGATTGCATTCGTTTGTATGATAATGAGAAAATTAAATTGAAAGCAATCCTTAGAAAAAGTTGTGAACGTGTTTGCCTCACTACTGATTCTTGGACTTCCAATCAACGCTTGAATTATATGTGTCTTATTGCACATTTTATTGATGAAAATTGGAAATTGCAGAAGAAAATTTTAAATTTTCGAACCATCACAAGTCATAAGGGGAAGGGCATTGGGGAAATGGTTGAGTGTTGTCTAAAAGAGTGGGGACTTTCTAAGGTTATGACAGTCACTGTAGATAATGCTAGCTCAAATGATACTGCAGCGGCGTACTTGAGAGATAGATGTACATCTTGGAAAATCAATGTCTTGAGTGGTAAGTTCATTCACATGAGATGTATAGCTCACATTATTAATCTTGTTGTGAATGATGGGTTGAAGTTGATTGAAAAATCTGTTGAGACAATTAGGCATGCAGTGAAGTACGCAAAACAATCTCCAGCTAGGCTTAAGTCATTTAGGGATTGTATTGATTATTGTGGTATTCAAGACAAGAAAGGGTTAAGTCTAGATTGTCCAACTAGATGGAACTCTACTTACTTGATGTTAAGTTCAGCCTTAAAGTACAAAGAAGCTTTTGATAGGTTCGGATTTGAAGATCGTGGCTTTGAAAAAGAGATGGGGGGTAAACACATTCCAACAAACTCGGATTGGAATAGAGCTAAATTGTTTGTGAGATTTTTAGAACACTTTTATAATCTAACTGTTCGTATTTCAGGGTCATCTTATGTCATATCAAATAATGCATTTCATGGAATAAGTGACACTTATATTATGCTGGGTGAGTGGGAAAGAAGTAATGATAGAAAATTACAAAAAATGGCCAAAGCAATAGAAAAAAAATATGATAAGTATTGGGGAAATATTACAAAGATGAACATGTTGTTATATATTCCCGTTGTGCTTAATCCTCGATATAAGTTGAGTTTTGTTCAGTTTGGTTTAGAACAAATGTATGGAGATGGTGAAAGTCAAGTTGAAGATCCGTTGGAAGGCGTGGAAGTAGATCTTCATTTTGAGATTGATAATGAAAATAGAGATTTAGAATATCAAACAATTAACACGGCCACAGGGATGGAGATTGCCGAGGGTGTCAAGAGAGCAATGGAAGATTTATTTAATGAGTACAAAAGAAAATTTTCTAATCAAGAAAGTGGAAAATCAAGTATAAGTAATATGACATCCCAATGTTCTATTGTAATGGAATCACAACATACAAATAGACTTGCGGATAAGTTCAAAAGGCAAAGAACTGGAAGGGTACTTGTAGACAAAACGGAATTGGACAAGTATTTAAATGAAGATGTAGAAGAAGCCGATGATACTTTTGACATTTTGGGGTGGTGGAAACTTAATAGTGCAAGATTCCCTATCCTTGCACGTATTGCCCGTGACGTGATGGCTATTCCCATTTCCACCGTTGCTTCGGAGTCCACATTTAGCACGAGAGGGCGCATTCTTGATGCATTTAGGAGTTTATTGTCTCCTAATATGGTCGAAGCTCTCATATGTACTCAAGATTGGATTAAAATGAAGAATCATATTAATGTGGAGGAAGATAACGACTTTGCTGATAAACTTGAGAGTGGTAATAATTTTTGTTGTTGTATTTATTGAATTAATAAAGAATTATGTAGATATAATGTGTTTATAATATGTTTTCTCATTTTCAGCAATGTCCAAGTTGAGCCTTGCTACTAATGATGCCAATGTTTATGTGACTCAACTTGATTAATAAGGTAAATTTAAAGTGTACATTATCAGAGTAACTACTTGTTGAGTGCAAGTTATTTTATTTTTAAATGTTTGGCTGTTTTGTTATTGAACTCTTGGAGAGAATGATTAGTCATAAAGCCCTGTGGCAAAATTATTTGAATGGGGAACTATGCTTGAGATGCAAATTTAAATGATAGATCCTTGCTTGTTGCAATATATGTAGTAGCATAAATGATGAGATCACATTATCATGCTCAATCTGCTGGCTGTTGTTATATAACCACTGTTGTGTTGCTGCTAATCTAATCTATTGTTGGTAAGCCTGGTAGGATGCTGCTGCAGTGCTGGTATAGTGTTACTGCGTGTTGCCTGCTAGTATAGTGCTGCTGCTGTGCTACATGTTGCTGCTGCCTTGCTGAGTTGCTATTGCTGCCTTGTTGCAATGTTGCTGACTGTTGCTGCTGCAGTGCTGATGCAGTGTTGTTGCTGCTGCTACAATGTTGCTGTCTTTGCTGCTACAATGTTGCTGTCTTTGCTGCTGCAATGTTGCTGCTGCATGTTGTTGAATATTGTTGTTGCTGTTGCTGCTGCAGTGCTGTTGCTAGAATAATTAGGCTTTGTTAAGTTATAATTTGGATTATGTATTATTAATTTTAAATCATTAAACTTTGTTAAAGTTATAAATTATTATGGTTGTTAATTATTAATAGAAAACTCTAGTATTGCTAATTTGAAATAAATCTGTTTGTTTTATAAAATGGAGATTAATTTCGGTTATTAACCAAAATAACTGAATTGTATATTCGGTTATTCGGTATTCGATAGTTCGGTTATTTATAAATTCGGTTAGTTATTCGGGTAATAAAATGCACAGTATTTCTGTATTCGGTTATATCCGAATAGGCTATTCGGTTCGGATATAACCGAATTGCTCACTCCTAGTGGACAACAATAGATCGTAGAGCGAAACAAAAAATGAATATGCTGAAGAACACTCTACGATCCACCAGAACACTAAAACTGAATTGAGAGAGACATAGAGAGAAATGCCTCTATTGCAAGATAAGTGTTCAAAGCTGCTAAGCACGTGAAAGAGAGAATCCTAAATGCCAACTTAATACAGACATGTTAGTTACTGAGTACCAAAAAGGAGAAGCTTCACAGTCATCTCAGAAGCACATCTCGAGAGGCAATAAAATGTCTATGATAAGAAGGAACAACTGAGTACCAAAAGGAAGGAGCTTCACAGTCATCTCAGAAGTTCGTCTCGAGAAGTTATCAAGTACCAAAGGAGCTGAATTGCCAAAGCTTAGCAGTACAATGGGTGATCACAAGTAGCTATTGAGCATATAAAGAAGCCAAGCATCATTGCCGAACTCAATATCATTTCAAGCATAATCACATCCTGCTACTGAGTATTTAAAGACAATGGAACTTAAAGTATAACTCAGTAGCAACTCCAACATCTATCAACAAACAAGGAGCCAAGTCTGCTGGACTTGAAGAGGGCAGTTGTGTCCTTGTCTTAGTGACTAAAGAAGACAAGTCTGCTGGACTTGAAGAGGGCATTTATGTCCTTGTCTTAGTGACTAAACTAGCCAAACCTACTAGGTTTGAAGGGTTCTTAGTGAACCAGAGTTTCTAGGCCTGCTGAGCTTGAAGGGTTCTGTATGAGCCATCCTTAGTGGATTTCCTACTTGTTAAAGTAGAAGAGTGGAGTAGGAGTTATTCAGTCTCCGAACCACTTAAACTCTCTGGTGTCATTTACATTCAGTCATTTACAGATATAACTGCTATGATTGGTTTACTGGACAAATGGCTATCGTCAATACAGTCTAAACTTAACTAAGAAGTTTTATAAATCTTTAAGGGGAGTTTTCAAACTAATATTCCTCTGTGCAAACTAATCTTGATTAAATGAACTATTTGGTAATATAATTTAAATTTAAGTAAAAAGTTTATAAGAGTTCTATTCAACCCCCCTTTCTAGATCACTTGTGTGCCTCCGGGAACTAACACGTTGACTTTAAAAACATCACCATTATCAGGATTTTCTATTTCAACAGCTCTATGAAGAAAAACAGTGTGAACAACGAATGGGCCTGACCATTTAGAGCGTAATTATCCAGAAAATAAATGCAAACGCGAATTATACAACAAGACCTTTTGACCAGGTGTAAATGATTTTCTAAGAATATTCTTATCATGATTTTTTTTTTCATTTGGTCCTCGTATCACTTAGCACTTTCATAAGCATCATTCCTGATTTTCTCTAACTCATTAATTTGCAATTTTCTAAGAGTACCTACCTGCTCTGTCAAAGTCAAAATTTAATTTTTTAATGGCCCAAAAAGCTCTATGTTCTAACTCTACAGGTAAGTGACAAACTTTGCCATAAAGTAGTCAACAAGGAGACATTCCAATAGGGGTTTTGAAAGCAGTACGATAAGCCTACAATGCATCACAAAGTTTCAAAGACCAATATTTTGTAGTTGGGTTAACTTTTTTTTGAAGAATATTTTTAATCTCCCTGTTAGAAATCTCAACTTGTCCACTCGTTTGTGGATGGTATAGTGTGGCAACTTTGTGTGTAATATCATATATTTTCATTAATTGTTGAAAAGGCTTATTACAAAAATGTTTTCCTCCATCACTAATGATCACACGAGGTGTACCAAAACGAGAAAATATGTTTTCTTTTAAAAAATTTACCACCACATTGTGATCATTAGTTTTATAGGAAATTTTCTCTACCCATTTAGACAAATAATCCACAGCAACAAGGATGTACAACTTGCCAAAGGAATTAGGAAATGGACCCAAAAAATCAATACCCCACATATCAAAAAATTCAACAATAAGAATAGGATGTAAAGGCATCATATTTCTACGAGTTATACTTCCTAATTTTTGACATCTATTACATGAACTACAATATGCATGTGTATCTTTAAATACAGTTGGCCAATAAAAACCACATTGTATAATTTTCGCAACTGTTTTCTTTGAACTAAAGTGACCTTCCCATGCATGATCATGACAAAAAGAGATAACATCCTTTTGCTCATTTTCAGGAATACATCTCCCAATTATTTGGTCAGGACAATATTTGAACATGTAAGGATCATTCCAAGAGAAATATTTAACCCTAGATAAAAATTTAATACGATCTTGTTTAGTCCAATGTGTGGACATTTGTCATATGACAAGATAGTTAACAATATCAGCATATCAAGGTACTTGGGAAACAACCATAAGCTGTTCATCGGGGAAGGACTCTCTAATAGGCAAGGACTCATCTATGGACTCCACAATTAACCTTGATAAATGATCAGCCACGACATTTTCAAATCATTTCTTGTCCTTCATTTCAAGGTCAAACTCTTGTAACAACAAGATCCATCTAATGAGACGAGGTATAACATCTTTCTTACTCAAGAGATATTTCAATGTAGCATGATTAGAATAGACTATAATCCTAGACCCAATCAAGTAAGACATAAACTTGTCTAGCGCAAAAACTACAGCCAACAACTCTTTTTCCGTAGTGGAATAATTGAGTTATGCATCATTAAGGGTCTTACTAGCATAATAAATTACATGAGGTAGTCTATCAATACGCTGCCCTAAAACAACCCTTATGGCGTAATCCGAAGCATCACACATAATCTCGAATGGGACACTCCACTCGGGTGGTCTAATAATGGGTGCAGATGTCAACAATGTCTTGAGTTTATTAAAAGCTTCGAAGCATGCATTGTCAAAGTGGAAAGAGACATATTTAGCAAGCAAGTTACACAGAGGCCTAGAAATCTTATTGAAATCCTTAATGAACCTACGATAAAATCCTGCATGACCTAAAAAAGACCTTATTTATCTAACTGTCTTAGGAGGCGGGAGACTAGAAATCACATCAACTGTTGCTTTATCTGCCTCAATTCCCTCGTGGGACACCACATGTCCTAAAATTATCCCTTTCCTAACCATGAAGTGACACTTTTCCCAATTAAGTTCAAGATTTTTTTCTTTACACCTAATTAACACTAGGGTTAAATGGTGTAGACATTCATCAAAGCTAGATCCAAATACGAAAAAGTCATCCATGAACACCTCTAGGAAACGCTCTACCATATCAGAAAATATGCTCATCATACACCGCTGAAATGTAGCAGGTGCATTACACAACCCAAAGGACATGCGATGGTAAGCAAAAGTACCAAAAGAACAGGTGAATGTTATTTTCTCTTGGTCCTCAGGTGCTATGAAAATTTGTTTATAACCATAATAACCATCAAGAAAGCAATAATATGCATGCCCGACTAACATTTCTAACATCTGGTCAATGAAATGGAGTGAAAAATAATCTTTCCTAGTGATGGCATTCAACTTACAGTAATCAATGCACACACGTCAACCCGTTTGCATTCGGATGGGGACTAACTCATTATTATCATTCTTGACTACCGTAATTCCTGACTTTTTAGGGACTACATGGACAAGACTAACCCAGGAACTATCAAAGATTGGGTAAATGACTACCACATCTAAAAGTTTAATCACTTCAGCTCTTACCACCTCTTTCATTACAGGGTTAAGTCTCCTTTGGGACATATGAGAGGGTTTGACATTATCTTCTAGGTGAATCATATACATGCACACTGATGGACTATCCTTAATGTCTGCAATTATTCAACCTATAGCTTCTCTATGTTCCCTAAGCACACTAATGAGTTTATTTTTCTGTTCTTTATCTAATTCAGATGCTATGATAACCAGCAAGATTTCAAATTGACCTAACAATGAGTATTTTAGTGTCTCGGAAAGAGATTTCAAATCAAGCTTCAGTGGTTTATCAACGGATGAAAGTGATATGAATTCAGAAGGTGAGAGAGGTTCAATTTTAGGTTTCCACTTGGTAGTATTCATTAATGGGGCAGATTCTAACAAAGAGTTCACCTTACTAATTGCAGTATCATTATCAAAACCCATGCAAAAATGAGCTAAACAACTTTCTAATGGGTCATCATAGGATAACTGTCTAAAGGAATCATGGACAACACTCTCAATAAAATTAACCTCACGAAGATCATCATGATCAGGAGGTTGTTGACAAACGCTAAACACATTAAGTTCTACAGTCATATTTCCAAAAGACAATTTCATAACCCTATTGCGACAATTGATTATCGCGTTGAAGGTGGCTAAGAAAGGTTGTCCTAAAATCACAGGAATCTGGGCATTTACATTCTCTACAGGTTGAGTATCTATGATAATAAAGTCAACGGAAAAGTAAAACTTATCAACCTTTATCAAGACATCCTCTTTGGTACCCCTAGGAACTTTGACAGACCTATCAGCTAACTGAAGTCTCACAGAAGTGGGTCTAAGTTCTCCTAATCCTAATTGCACATACACGGAATATGGCAATAGATTGACACTCGCACTTAAATCAAGTAAGGCCCTATCGATCACATGGTCACCTATAACACAAGAAATGGTAGGACATCCAGGATCCTTATACTTGACAAGGGTTTTCATTTAGATTATGGAACTAACTTGTTCGGTCAAGCATGCTGTTTTAGGGACATTTGTTTTTCTTTTCTGTGTACATAGATCTTTTAAGAATTTAGCATAAGAGGGCACTTGCTGAATGGCATCAAGGAATGGTATGTTTATGCAAACTTGTTTAAATATTTCTAAAATATCACTATACGGTGTGCCTTTCTTTATTGGGTCAAGTCTATGTGGAAAAGGAGCCTTAGGGACATAAGGCACAGTAGGTGTTTTAGGTTTTTTTTATTCTTTAGGAGTAGGTTTCTCATCTATTTTCCTATCACTAGACCAATTCGCATGATTATTTACTTTCTAACCATACCTAAGGGTAGTGATGGACTTTGCTTCCTCAAGACTCTTATCAGGATTGGTAACTTCATACTGATATTTGGGGTTATGAACGGGTTGACTAGACAACTTCCCTTTCTCTCTCTCGCCTAAAGCAGTGGCTAATTGCCCCATTTGAGTTTCAAGCTTCAAAATAGACTGTTGTTGGGTACCTAGAAAAGATTGCTGAGTGGTTTGCATAAATTGTTGCAAAATGTCTTCTAAGGAAGGTTTTCTTTGAGGGGCAACAAACTGTGATTGTGATTGAAAACCTGGAGGATGTGATGGATTTGAAGCTGTAAATTGTTACCCTCCATAATTCACTGGAGGCTGGTTTTGCCTCCAAGACAAGTTTGGGTGATTCCTCCAATTAGGGTTTTATGTAGTAGAAAATAGACTATCAAATGATCTTTCATAAGAATTTAGAGCATTTGCTTGATCAACATAGCTCTCTAGAGAGGCATAAGGTGAATTGACAAACAATGCACACCCCTCATTTCTAGCACTTATCGCGGAATTCATAGTTTGACTTAAGGCTAGAACTTCTACCTTCTTAGTAAGGTTTCCTAAGACATTTTTTTACATCAAAATCGTCTTTTATCTCATATAACCCCCATTTCCTAGGCTTCTTTATCTCATTAGAAAAATTACATTGCTGAGAATTTTCGGACAAAGTTTTAAGGAATCGCCATGCATCAATGCTACTTAAATTCAAGAATTCTCCTTTATTCATAGACTCAATCATGTGACGATTTGACATAGTCAAAGAGTTATAAAAATATTGTACGATTCTCCATAATTTAAAACCATGACGTGGACACCTTAAAAGTAAGTCCTTAAATCTCTCCCAACACAAATAAAATTGTTCATTCCCGGTTTGACGAAAATTTGTAATTTCTCTTCTAAGGACATTTGTTTTAGACATTGGAAAATTTTTTGACAAGAATTTACTAATTAATTAGTCCTAACTAGTGATTGAATTAGAAGGAAATTAGTTTAACCATGCTTTAGCCCTATCTTTTAGAGAGAATGGAAATAGACAAAGCCTCACAAATTTATCTGAAAAATTTTAAAATCGGAAGGTTGTGCATATGTCTAAAAATTCCTTTAACATGATTGTAGAGGTCCTCTCTATCTAACCCATAGAATGATGGAATGAGTTGTATTACACTAGGTTTAAGCTCAAAGTGTGTCGCTCGAGTTTGTGGTAACACAATGCAAGAAGGGTGATTAGGTGTGACAAATAAAAAGTACTCCTTCAGTGATCTCTCCTCACGTGCTAAAGGCTCCACTACTTCATTGTTATTATTATCATCAGCCATTTAAAAAAAATTCTTCTAATTATATGAACAAAGAAGCAAATAAGCACACAAAGACAAAGAAGAGAAAATAAATAAAACAAAATAAAATTAATTCTAAGGTCAACTTAAATAAAATCTAGACAGCTCCTAACTGTTCCAAGTTTCTCTTTATGGTCCACCAAATTCGAAATTAATCAATCACTAACCAGGTAAGTATAAGAACGGGGGAGTCTCTCCGTAAATACGGTGACTAATTAAATAGCCACGTGTTCTTTAGGCATTTACCTTTAGAACCACTTGCCTAGACACCAGTAGTTTGATTAATTTAAAATTCAGACTTTTCTTAGATTCACTTGTCTTAATTGAGCTCGAGAGTTCTAAGGGTCAACGTCTACTTAATTTTATTTAGTCAGTTATGCAAAGTGTGGTTGTTTGTGGGCCAAGGAAGAGTGATGAAATCCCCATCTTATCTTGTTATGGATTTTTGCCCTTAATGTTATATTAAAATTAAAAATGCACAATTAAAATAAAAACGTTAAACACATAAAATGTCCTAAAACTATATGAATTACAAAAGAAGGAGAAATTTGATGTACCTCAATCCTCCAGCAATCACCACAGTTTATATTTAACAAGAAGTAAATAAAATAAAATAAAACCTAAACAAGATGTGCTCTACGTGAGTGAATGCATGAATGCAACAATTAATTTTTAAATAATAAACTAATCTACAACTAGTAGAAGAATTAAATAAAATTTAAATTAATTAATATTTCTAATAATTCCCGGTAATGGTGCCAAAAGCTTATTGTGTTTAAATTTTGTAAAATTACTTGCAAGCGCACGAATCTATTGTAAAATAGCTTTATGCAAAATACGAGGTCGATCCCATGAGGATTATTGAATTATTAATTACATCTAAATTATATTCAATTATAATCTAGTTAACGAAAGATGATTTTTGAATTAATTAAAATTAAAAACTAAATAAAAATCAAGACTAATAATTAAACTAACTTTTAATTAATGGAAGAAAATTCTGAGGTTCAAAATCCACAATACTAATTATGTATATCTTACTATTCATTATTAATTCAGAGTAGCAATTTGAAAATCAATTCAATGCTTTCTCAAGATTTTTCATTTAAGTACATAAAAATATTTCTTTTGTAAATTCTTATTTTCAAGGTTTAAATGTATAAGACCAAAGTATTATATATATCCAAAATTTTGAAAAATAAATAATCGTAGTTCTTAATTTAAATTTTAAATCGCATACTCAATAATCTAAATCTTGTTTTTGATGGTGACATGATTCAACTCTCGGTAGTCAATGCACAATCTCATACTCCCGTCCTTCTTCTTGACAAAAAGAACAGGGGCACCCCAAGGCGATGCACTCGGACGAATGAAACTAGTATCTAACAATTCATGTAGTTGGACCTTTAGCTCTTGAAGTTCAATAGGAGTCATTTGGTATGGGGCTTTGGAAATAAGCTTGGTACCGGGATCAAAATCAATACAGAATTCAATTTCTCAATTTGGAGGTAAGTCGGGAAGTTCATCGGGAAAAATATTAGAAAACTCATTAACAATAGGAATATCATTCAAGTTTGACACATCTTTGGTCAAGTCAGTGACATGAACTAAAAAGGCTTGACATCCGTTTTTCAATAAACGAGTGGCTTTATGGCTAGAAATGATAGTTATAGATTTCAATGGTTTGATGATTTGAATTTGTATAACAGGTTGATTAGGAATATGAAAATTAATGATCTTTTGAAAGCAATCAACTTCAGTATGATGATTAGTCAACCAATCAATTCTTAAAATCACATCAAATTCATGCATTTCCAAATAAATAAGGTCAACGGGTAATATAAGGCTGTTGATTTGAACTAAGCAAGATTTATATATAGTAGATGTAATGGCTATTGCTCCTAATGAGGTTTCAACTGATAAGTCAAAATTCAAATTTTCAGGAGTTAAGTTTAATCGTTGAGCACACGTAGGTGAGATAAAAGAATGGGTAGAACCAGTATCTATCAGGGCATAGACTTTATGAGAATTTATTAATAGCTTACCGATTATCACCTCATTCAGGTTTTGTGCCATTTGGGATGTCACAACAAAAGCTCTCCCTTGAACTACAGATTTTTCCTTATCCGAGCTAGCTTTTGGTACCATCACTGCAGCTGGACTTGATTTTGAAACAGGACAAAATCGAGCCATATGACCTTCTTTTCCGCAACTGTAGCACAACTTGGACTGTTGAGTACAATTTGAGCTGATGTGGCCCTCCTGACCACACCTATCACATCTTACCGGTGGTCGATCTCCTCTCCTTGGTATTGGTGTCGGTGCTGGTACTAGTGCCAGTGCTGGTATTGGTTTCGGTGTTCTTCCATAATCATTATGAAATCTCTTTCTCTTGAAATTATTCCCACTGGATTCTCCTTTTCTATTATTCGATGCAGGATTACCACCGAAGTGCTGGTTACCTCCCCTATAGTTCTCATTCCTATGGTTGTTGTCATTTCTCTCTTTACGCTGATCATTGACTCTTGACTGCAACTTTTTATCTGTTTTCTTCTACCCTTTGAGCCCTATCGACAACATCTGAATACAAACTAAATTTATGAGAGCTAAGCTATTGACGAATTTCAAATCTCAAACCTCGTAAGAACATCCGACTCATCCGTACTTCGTCATCCACTAGATGGGTTGCAAAACGAGATAGTTCGATAAACTTAGCTTCATATTGTGAGACTGACATATTTTCTTGTTCTAGCTTTATGAACTCCACCTCCTTCATATGACGGATGCTTTCTGAAAAGTACTTTTCGTTGAACAGCTCTTGGAATTCCAACCAAGACATTTCGAGAACCGAATGATGGATGCGTTTTACCGCCTCCCACCAATGGTTTGCCTCCCCTCGAAACATAAAGGTGGCGAATGACACCTTCTGATTATCTACACATCGCAGGACATCAAGTATTTTTGTCGTTTGCTTCAACCACGCCTTCGCTTTGAGTGGTTCAGTTTCCTGAAAAATTCAGGTGGTCCCAACTCTTTGAATTGCTTAACGGTGACAATCCTTGAATTATCAGCGTTTCTACCGTTACGACCTCCCCTCGGCTGATTTTGGATAAATTACATGAAATCATCCTGATTTGCATGATCACCAACATTATTTTCTAAAGCTGCAGGAGGATTATTTGTAACTTCCTGATTCTCAGCTACATTCGTCTCAGGTAGTGGATAATTCATTCCCTAATTTTTAGAAATCATTCTTAATTGCGGTCATAAAATAAAAGTTAGTTAAACAAACTGACTCGTCACTTCTTGTCCCCACATTCAAGCCAACTTATTAGATAACAAAATTTTATTTATGTAGGACACATTAGTGACGTAATCTATTCGTCTCTCTCCTCCAACTTCTACCTCAGATCTCCATTAAAGATCATATCCCCAAACTTTGATACCAAATGTGACACCCCCAAATCTAGGCCTATATAGCCCAATTTGAGACGCCATAAAATACATGATTTTTAATACAAACAGTACATAGAATAGAAATACAGAACTCAATAATACACAACTAAGTCTTCACTATTATTGTCACACTATATACAACATGTGAAGACTACAATAACTATCTCTCGGACCATCACTTCATTCCCCTGTTAGACCCAGCTATTCTCTCGTTCTCTAAAAAATAACAGAACAAAAGAAAGAGTGAGCTCAAATAGCCCAGTAAAAAAATACCATAACTAAGATAATGACAAATAAATTATCATTAACCTTCAATAGTTGAGTTCTTAGTTGAATATAATAGACAATAAGCTTTATATCAAGAACTGCAGTTAAATTCTTAAATAAAGTTCAGATCAATGATAGCAGCAGAATGAGCAATCCATTAAAAAAATAATGTAGACTATGATGTCCACTCGCTTCTCTTTTTAAGAAAAATATCATCAACTTTTATCATTTGAAACACCACTGGTCATGAATCAAATTCACAGTTCCTGGTCATAATCATGCAAGTCAACAGTTCATCCTTTTACTACGGGCCAAAGATATTCAATATATCACCAACGGTCATGATTATACCAGTATTCAGCCTTTGGTCATAATCATACCAAACAATAGGTCTTCTTAGCCCCTGGCCAAAGAGAACATTCACTACGTGCCCTAAAATACACAACAATTATATCGCCTTTATCCTATCATTTGTGTCTCAGGCCACAGATATTCACAACAACATGGTTATTGATTATTAGAATAACAACAGTGATATAGATGATGAATCAGAAAAAATAGTATGAACAATAAATATCGAAAGTTTATGCTCTTTCTTTGTGCAGATTCAAATAATGTCCAAATTATCAACATGATGTGGACTCAAATTCAAGAATGATATTCAAGATCCACAGTTCAGAATAACGGTTAAGTTCGATAGAAAGATTTAGAAAAATTGGAAGGCTTAATTGAAATGATATTAGATGAAGCACAAACTATTAAGAATATATAATCATTTCAGAAAACTTTACTAACAAGAGACAAATAAGAAATGAATACGAAAAGTAATTCGTCAAACATGCGGTAGTCCGCGTAGTCAGGTTATTCTTAAAGATTAATAAGGAATGAATATGAAAGATTATTCACCAAAAATGCGGTAGTCCGCGTAATCAGGTTATTCTCACAAATTAATAAGTAATGAATACGAAAGGTTATTCACTAAACATGCGGTAGTCCGCGTAGTCAGGTTATTTCCCACAAATGAATAAGAAAGGTTATTCAACAAACATGCAGTAGTCCGCGTAATCAGGTTATCCCCCATAAATGAATAAGAAAGGTTATTCACCAAACATGCGGTAGTCCGCGTAGTCAGGTTATTCCCACAAATTAATACATGGAAATAAATGACACATCTTACAAGTAAGGAATAAACAATATTATTTTCGAGAATCAAAGAATAACAATCCCTTACCGTAGTAAGTTTGAATTGTGGAAGATGAAAAAGATGGTATCCCTTACCTTAACACGTGACTGGATATGAAGTTGATCAACCTATATTTTTATAATTTAATTAGTAACTACCTTATATAATTTCATGGTGTATACCAATTCGTATGAAATCATCAAAAGTGATAAAGTAGAATAACTTCAATATAGTTTTTGAAGAAAATAATATTTCAAAATAAATTTTTCAATGGAAGCTTTTCAAAATGAATCTTCTAAAGGAAGAGTCTTCTAAAGGAAGATTTATAAACATCGTGTGATGTGTGTGGTTACTTATATAACTTTTATAAAAAGACTTACTTGGTCAGTATTCGTACACTTACAGATCTTCACTTATATAATACTCAAGATGACTTTAGCACACTCAAAGAGAACTTATATAAAGAAATATTTGGAGAGTGAAAGAAAGAATAAGCAATGAAATTTTTATGAAAAATTCTTAAATTAAGACCTCTATTTATAGCAAAAAAATCTTATCATAAACCAAGATTTTCTAATTTAATCCAAACCGTATATTTCAAGATAATATTTAATCTATACCACTCATTTTATCTTTTAAGATTTCCTTAAACTAAACCATTAATTTAAAAATCATCTTTAATCTATACCACTCATTTCATCTTTTAAGATTTCCTTAATCTAAACCATTCATTTAAAGATCATCTTTAATCTATACCACTCATTTCATCTTTTAAGATTTCCTTAATCTAAACCATTCATTTAAAGATCATCTTTAATCTATACCATTCAATTTACTTTATATATAAAATAATTAACTTTATATAAATCAATTAACTTTATATATAAAAACAAATAACTTTATATAATTTATTATAATAAAAAAAAATAATTTTATCAATTTAATTATTCAACAATAATTCACAATTATTCATTATTATGACTAATTGTTATAAATGCAGTGTAGTTGGCTTTCTGAGTTAGATAAGTAGAGAAATTAACTAATAATAAAATACAACAGTTTAATCAATATCATAAAAGATATAACAATAATGCTGAAAATAAATAAGCACATTACTATGTAATGACAATTATTAATTCAGTAATGTGAATTACTGTGCATATGCTACTATGACAATTATCAGCTCAATAATATAAATGATTATGCATGTGACAATTATTAATTCAATAAAGTCAATATAGTACAATAGTCATTTTATCAGTTCAATAATATGAAATACTGTGCAATACCGTGTGTTACTGTGCAATACCGTGTGCTACTGTGCAATACCGTATGTTACTATTATTTTACCATCGGTTATTTTAACAGTTAAAAGTGATAGTACCGTTGACTATATTTATTTAGAAAGGTTACGTATGTCGCTTTCTATATCCGACAATAATTCGTTGTGGGGGTCCACCAATATTTGGTTATTTCGGCGCCGTCATACGAATCGAATATTTCCCAATAGAACGAATATTCTCCGACAAGTTAAAATTTGTACAAACATTTCTTAATTTTTACTTTTGTCAATTTATTCACTTACCGTTTTCAGAAGAAAATATATAAAGAAAAATTTAATTTGTATTTCATAAAAGTCGGGGTTTTACATAATAAGAATAACTAGAGTTTGATGGAGCATGAAATTTTATTATTTTTAATATTGGGCTTTTAACATTTTCAGCACTTGTTCACCAAAATAAATCTACTTAAAATAAAATAAATATAAAATTAACTAATAAATTTATTTTTAAAAGAAATAAACGTATAAAATATATACTGTAGACACCCAAATTTTGCACTTCTCTACTAACCCTGGCAGGAGGGCAAAATCGTCACTTGACCCGACACGCGAAAAGGAAGGTGGACCCCAACACAAAGCCACCCCAACGACTTACGGTCAAAGTTGTCATAAAAAACAACGAGCATCAGGTTACTTGAGGCGAGGCAAACAGCTGATCCAGAAGAACCTGATTTGATCACAAAAGACGACTAATGGCCACTACGCTTACGATGGTCGGGGGATGGAAGGGGGCAGCGCCCCCCTGGAAGCCAAGCACAAATAGCAAATTCGATATCAAGCCGCAGCCCTCCAAACTAGCCTTCCAGAACAACATGACACGTTTCCCAGGGATTTCCGGATTGCAAACTACGAGCCTTCCAGCGAAAAAACAAAAGACCGACATCAGTACACGAAAATCGAGAAAGCACCGAAGCCGGCCGCAGCTGCACCTGCGGCCAAGATCTGAGTTTCTAAATCGCTTCTTCCAATTTCATTTCTTAATCAGACGCGGGAGGAAGGAAAAGAAAAAACGCGAGATAGAAAGAAGGCGACGGGGGGAAAGAAAAAGAAAGAAAAAGGGGAGGATCCGTGAGGAAAAGAAAGAGGGGATCCGCGAGAAAGAAAAAGGGGAGGATCCATGAGGAAAAGAAACAGGGGATCCGCGAGGAAGAAAAGAGGAGAAAAAATGGATGAAATGTAGAGAGAGAAAGCGAGATTGAGAGAGAGAAACCAACGGGTTTGTGATAAAAAGTGAGATTTCTTCCTCTTTTGTACAATTTTTGTGTCCTATTTTGATTTCCAAGTGTTAAAGCGTCTATTTCATCGTTTGGAATGTGAAAAAATTCGAGTTTCATAGCGTCGTTATGTTTTATATAGCAAATCTTGTAGATCTAGTTTTATTTCGTTCTTATTGTATTTGTTGGGTGGATCTACTGTAGATCCGAATATTTGGCGTATTGTGATATTAAATATTTTGATTTTGTTTATTTTAAAGTTAGATCCAATGTAGTCAATCTATATTATAGATCTGTGGATTAGGGACGGTTAGGGAGAATTTATTGCGGATGGAATCTCCTCCTAACTTCCCGATGATATCATTTTACTTTATTTCATAGTTTTTACGTATGTAACGATCGCAATGCGCCTTTATTGTAAATATGTAAATTTTGGGCCTTAAAACGACATCGAGTCGAAAATCGGGTTTAAGGCCCCGTGATAGTGAAATGTGCGATTGTGGGCGTTTGGGGTTATTTGGATGGTTCACATGCCCATGAATAACTCCAACGCCATTTTAATGTTTGGTTTTCCCTTTTGACGCGAGAAAATGATTTTGGAATGAAATGATAAGGATTTTCATAAAATCAATCAAAGTAGGATATTAGATCACTCGTAGGCTAAAAATAAAATCGAAAGTATCAGATGAGCTCTATTCCTATTTGACGAAGGATTCGAAAACCTTGTTTTACAAATATCATCATTAAAGATTTTGTTATCAAAACGAAAGCTTAAAAATGAACTTTTCAAAACGAATCGAATCCTTCGTGCATAGGGTCAACGAGATTTCAGAAGTACTTCCGAGAAATAAAGCATTCCAACGATCTTCATAAGCACACACACATACACATGCGCACACACACATTTTAGGATTTAAAATGATAGGAAAACATCAAGATTGCGGTAACAGTGTTTTCACGGAAGTCGGGAGGTGCTTAACACATTCCCCTCGCTTAAGCAAGCCCCCGAACTCTATGAATCTCGGTTTGCGGACCAATTAATTCGGAGTCACATATAAGTCACTGCGATTACGAAAACAAAACTCGGATGAGTTGGTACATCTATTTCAATTATACCAACTGACGGCTCTGGTCAGTTGGCTCATCATAAAATCGATCTTTCAAAAAATCCCGTTGACACTCAAGCCGGCCCTTTTCAAAATCACATCTTAACCCAAAGGCTAAAATTGGAAAGGGAATTTATTGTAAAACGAAACAACTTTTCCTGGCATCGACATATACCCATCACTAAGATTAACCACTTTTTATTCGGGACAAATTTGGAAGATTATGTTTTATGTCAGTCTACTTTTAGAGTGATATTTTATTTTAAGACAACACAAAAAAAAAAATAATATGTGTATAAATTATACACAAAGTTATGCAAAAAGAGAGAATAGGACTCGTGTATTACTTATTAATGAAAATGTGTATAATATTTAATTGTAAATTCTATTTTTTATTTTCGCTCATTTTTTATAGCGTGTATACATAATTTTTTATATATAATTTGTGTTATAACATTACTAAAAAAAACAGAAGCTCTAAATTTGAAACATATGGGGGCACCAAATAAGAGATTTTACTTGAGGTGGGGGTTAGAACTGAATATTTGTTTGTGTAAGATACGTGAGTTATTTGAAATACAAAAATATTTAGAGGTTTTATTAGTCATTGACAACTGAAGAGTTCGACTAGTAACAAACTGATACAATATGGTCACGTAATTAAATAGACCAAACATCAATAATACTAACTAGCATTCAGTAACATATACATTGTATCCGTAAATTATATGGGATAAAAATTTAGAGGATGAAATAGAAAGTTAAAAAAATAAAATATAATAATATAATTAAATTTATAAGGATAAAATAAAAATAAAAATAAAAATAAAAAAGGAAGCGTGACATAGTTACACTATTGTCATTAGTCGGTTCGGAGAGCTACTTGGTGAATTTGTGTCATTTTTTTTTCTTCTCTTTTAACTCTTACAAGTTTAATTATATTACTATTTTATTCTTTTTATATTATTTTTTTAATCTTTTTATTTAGTCTTCTAAAATTTATATAAAAAAAAATTATCCCCCATAATTTACATACGTAAAGGTATGTGCAATCGGGTGTTAGTAGCCAATAATAATTTTAAAATTCACTCAAGAATTTTTTCATCCTTTATTCAATTTTAAAATTTTTCTATCTATATTTTTATTATCATATTTGTGTACTTACCATTATCTCTTGGTTTCATATAATTTTTAATTTAGTTAGTGTGTTGTACAATTCATATTATTATCAATTATATTTATTATTTCAATAATTTTTATTATTAAATTATATAAGTATAAATATTTGAATTTAAATATAATTTACTATTACATAATTAAATGAATATATAAATATATAAATAAAGAATCATCAAATACTATTATTTAAATTATATGAATAGAGGAATTATTATTATTAAATTCTTATTAGTTAAATAATATATTTTAAAAAGAAATAATTTTTTTATATAAAAATTATCATACACAATATTAATCAATTATTATTATAATTAATATATTAGTATAATAAAAAATATAAATAATACAATAATTTTATAATAAAACCTAGACTTGGAGGTAGTTTATATATCAAACTGAATAATAACTAGTAAATCTGATGATTCTCATAACCATAGTCTAAAAGGCTCAGATAAGGGATTCACAAATATCGAATGTAAACCTTATTTTTATAGGATATGGTCTAGACGCATAAATTATGACCCAGTCCGAATTCATTTATTTATTTATTCGCCATTAAATTACGCCTCCATATGAAAAACAACCACTAGATTTCAAATGGTCAGAAACAGCTAGTTTTTCTTTCTCATCTTCAAAAATATCGATGATACTCTTTGGTAACTATAATTAGTTGGCTTTTAAGAATGTTTCTTGGAACAATTTTGGGCATTTAACTCGCAATTTTATCTGCTCTCAAGTAACTCCTCTTCAAAACCTTTATTTGAATACTTAAGTAACATCATATATTTTTTATATACATTTTCTTTTTTTAAATAAATAATTAAAATATAAAATAAAATTCAGTTAATATTTCATCTGAATTAAGTGTCTTGGGCAGGATTAAAATCTTAATGTTATTTAATGAACTTTTTTGTTTAATAAAATTATTATTGGCATTGACGCAAGACGTATAATTTAGGATAAAAGGTATATAGTTTTAATCAGTAGAAAAACGGTATATGTTTTTTTTTTTCCTTAACTAAGATGAAGAAGGAGAAAGAGAAAAAAGTTAAAGACATGGATAATCATTGATATTGAAGACGAATCAAATTAGGGTTCTTAGTTTCAAGGTAAGAATATTAATCATTAATATTTTCATTAATTACTTCCATTTATTCAACCGTAAATATCCATCTTATTGTAATTTTATCAATCATTAATTAGAGTTCTAAAGAAATATGATTTGGAGATAAATTTGAGATATTTCAACTAATTAATGTATGAATTTTCATTTCCTTAAATTTAAATTAGCGCAAAATTTGTCTAAATTTTTTAGCACTATTTGAAAAATCATATTAAATTCGTTTCTAATCCGATTTATTTGATTCTAGACTTTTTGGAATGGTATAAATGTTATCTACAATTTTTGTTTTTTGAATTTTTTAATATTCTAAAACAAAATTGGTCGAAACAATCTTTTTGTACAAATACTATATTTTGTGATGAGAATTTGATTAGCAACTTGTAAAATTCGTATAAAAATTATTTTAACTCTGATTTGAGTTATTCTTAACTTTTGTTCTTTAAGTCTTTGCTAATTTTTTCATTTAGTATGTTAAAATAGAGCGTTTCTAAAACTAGTTTGAAATTAGCGTAGTGGATTTTTTACAACAAATTCAAAATTTTAAATATTGATAACTTGAATATTTTAAATTTGATTCAAGTGTTTGTTGAGACTAAATTGGGGTATTTAAAATCTATGTTTTAAGGCTATTTTTATATTTGAGAAACAACTTCTAAATGAGGGTGTTACGCTAAGATAGTGGACTGAGCTCTTATGTATATTTTGTCAAGTTGTGATTTTTAAGAATTTCTTAACTTTTGTGATTTATTTTAATAAATTTATGAATATGTAAGTGTATATATAAATTATATACTCTCACTAGTAAGCCCTTTTGGTAGCAAAACTGAAGTTATGTTATTGTGATTTTTAACATTGTACTTTAGTAAGTTTTGGGATATTAGTATATATTTTTATTACTAGCTAGATGATCAAATTAAGGTTTTTGTAAGGTTTATAACCTTGTTTATTATTTAGCATATTTTTCTAGTATTGTAAGTTTGTTTATCTTTTGGAGATGTTCTAGTAATATTATGGGTTGACTTGTGTATGCATATGACTTTATACGTTTGTTTATGATGTAAGTTTTTTGTTATATTTTGATATAAATATATATGAGAGTATTGTACGACGTGAGTGGATTGAATTCCATACTTCGCAATCCTTATACGGTGCAGATAATGTAGGTGTGTCTCTGATATTATGGAACACGTAAGGTCATGACTGATAAGTAGACCTGGCAAACGGGCTGGGCTTCGCCGGGCTGGGCTGAAATCCTGCGGCCCGTGGCCCGCCCGCGGGTTTTTTAAGTTGTTTTTTTTTTTTTTAAATATTTAAAAAAAATAATTTTTTTTTAAAATATATATATATTTACAACTATAATACATAATTTAAAATAAATATTAACTCTAATTATTTACAATTATAACACATAATTTATACATAATCATTTAATAATATTAGTAAAAAAAATAATCAATAATTTTATAGTCATATATATTAAAATATAACTAATCTTGTGATTAATTAATTGATAAATGTATATAATATTAATATTAAAGATAAGATAGTAAAAGAAAGACTAAAAGTAATATATATATATAATATTCATAATTATTTTTTGTATTATTATTCAATATCACATGTTAAAATTTACTCTTATATTCTTCATAATTTTCTATTTAATTCATTTTTTAAGTTAATATTTTTTTTTGTCATCAATATCAAATAATAAAAATAAGAAGAAAAAAAAAATTAGGCCACGGGACGGGCCGGGCTAAAATGCACAAATTTTTTTGGGTTGAAAAATGGGAGCCCATAGCCCAATTTTTTTGGGCCAACCCGGCTCGGCCCGCGGACCCGGGCCTATTTTGCCAGGTCTACTGATAAGTATAAGATATGAAGTTTGTGATATTGAGTAGTATTATGTTGTGTGACTTATAAGCAAGTATAAGTTTATGATGCCGGGTAACGTTATGTACCTTGCAAACTTTTGTAAGTTATTTGATAATTACTTATTTCTGGATAATCGAAAAGGAGGAATATCGTGTAAGTACCATGTTTTTAATGTCTCCGATGTAAGTTGCTCTCTTATATATATGTGTAAGATATGATTTTTGTATGTTTTATGAGTTGTAAAATTATGAGCAAGTGTTGATAAACTAATGCAAGTAAAGTATAATTTGATAGGTATTTTATTTTCATTAAATTATTTTTGCTAGAACTTTGATAATATGTAAGTTGTAAGTGGTGCTTAAATATATTCGAAAAGTATTTTATTTAGTAATTTTTGAATATCTTACAGTTTTATATTTGTGGTAAGATTATATACATTGTATGTGATAACAAGATTAAGTTATGTACTGATATTATGAAAGACATTTTATTTTAATAAGTTGTAAAAATAATATCTCTCTCTCTCTTCGTTTTAAATAAAAATATATGATAAGTTGTTGCACTTAATTTATCATATTCCCAAATAGTAATTTTACTCTCATTCGTTCATTTTCCCCCCCTTATTTGTTTATATTTATGAGCTTTTCACTCATTGTAAGTCTTTTTCTATTTCTCCCGACATGTAACACAACTGAGTTCGAATTGAGATTTGTACGTGAAGGTTGCGCTGCAAGAGTTAACTACGACATCTTTTGGAGTTATTAGATATAAGTAATTTTGATTAATTTGTTGTTAATTTTGGATCCTTATTTTAGAGATTTGATATTGTAAATGAGGTTTTTATTTGTTTCAATTCCTTTATTACAATTCTATTAATACGTGTAAGTCAGGTGACAGACCCTCTAGGATGAGGGGTGATACAACTTATATTTTCTCCAATATAAACTACCATTTATCTAATAATATATATTTTGTATTCTTTTATTATTATTTTTGTCCGTCTTTTAAATAAAAGATAATGACGAAGCCTCTACGCAACTAAAATTTGAGTCAACAAAGAAATAGTTTTACGAAGTTGAGATTTGCCAATGAGAAGCAAAAGCCAAAGCCAAAGTAAAAATCGAGTTTATGTTCGAAAATAAAGAGTTATTATGCGTAAACAATTATGTTAATTGTATCGAGTTAAGTGCTATTTTTATTTTTGTTTTATAAAAATAAAAAAGAATAGAGTTAAGTTATATTTAAAAATCATAAACTTAAGTGCTATATCAACAATATATAAAATAAAAATTTGGCCGGGCCCTAGCACAAAATCACAGGGCTTGGGTTAGGGTTGGGCCTTCATCCCCTTTCCCTCATTCACATCCGGACCAACTCTTTCTTGCCGACCCATGTGCATCCTAGTCCCTAAGGAAGACTATTGATAAACACAATTTTTTTCAATCATTTCCATATTGATAAAACCCAATTTCTTTTAATTAAAAATACTTGCATATTATTACATTTCTCAACAAAAAGAATACTTGCCTAATCAACGAGGCATGATAATTGAATTTGAAATTGCATCGAAATTAGCTAAATTACAATTATAATTTTTTTTAATAAACATAAAAAGAAACAAAAAAAAATGAAATATTTTTTCACCATTTCCGTCAAAAAATTTAGACCATTTTCCTTATAAAAAAAGAGAAATTATATTTTCACAAAAAAAATTGATAGTTCTGCAAGGTATAATTCACATGAATAATTAATGGAACTCACTTTTATATGAATAAGACATTACATAAATATTATTATTTTTTATAAAAATATGAATTCTCTAAAAAAAACCAGTAACTTTTTATTATTTAAGAAAGGTGACAAGTTAAGCAATCACTAAGTTGAATAGTCATGACTCAATAATTTTGTTTAAATTACAAAAAAAATAAAATAATAATATAAAGATAAAATAATAATTTAATTATAAAACTTAAATTTTTCTTTATTTTCTATCCATTTTTTTAAGTATCACGACGTCTACTAGCACTAGGATTAGGGTTTTATGTAGTTCTCTCTCTATCTTGCTATATATAAACAGAAGCCGGTTCTGTTCCCACTACCTTCATCACCCAAATTAGTCCCCATTTTTAGCCGCCCTCTACCGAGTTCATTATATTCTCGAGCGTTGTTCTTTCCCATTGTCAAAACTCTGTTCTTTTATTTAGATATAGATCATCTCCATCAAATCATGTTTTTGTTGATTTTTCATATATATGTGTTTGTATGAGCTAAAATTGAGTCGATTGAGGGTTGGTTGCAATGATTATAAAGTAATTCCTCGTACTGAATGCTATAGCCATGGCATGACAGACTCATTTTACACCCATAGAATATGAGCAACCACTTAAATTATTGATTGATGTTTTATTTGTTTTATTTTAATGTTTTTAACCTATTGGATTTAGTCAAGATTGTTAATTTGTTGAATGAAAATTCTTTAATGGGTATTTCATCTTCTTGTTCGTAGATTTAGATTTGCTTTTGAAATTTGGGATTTATGATTGTGAGCTAAATCTTTTAGCCATTTATCTAAAGGAGTTGGCTTTAAATACAGGGCAGTGGAAGTTTAATTTTTGCTGTCTAATTGGCCTCTCCTAAAATTGATTATGGTGGTGTTTAAAGCCCTAATTTGTCAAAAAGAGTAAATCCAGAGGTTAGGGTTACGCACACCTCCACATTTACAAATGGCTAACTATGTATTTGGCTCTATAATGTACTCTACCCTTCAAAGACAGAAACTCAGAATGCTTATGCACAATAATGCCTTCGCCAGATCAGAATGCTTATAAACTCAGAAGTGTGGCTCTCTTTCTTCTCTTCTCACACCCTCTTTTGTAAGGCTCTCAATATTCTTGTGTATCTCTCACAATTTTCTAATTTGCTCATTTTGCATCAACATCATGCCCTTTATGATCGAGTATAACTACACAACATTCAAATATTATATTGATCTTACCATTAAAAATAAGGCATGGCGTTAAAATCTGTATCATGTTTTATTTTTTAATAGTTAAGATGGATACGATGTTTAATTTTATATTTGAATGTTATGTATGTAAACTTGTCTCGTAAGTGTACAAAAGGATGCTTCAAGATTTGGTCGTTTGAAAAGCAAATAAATGTTTATTTGGAATTCCAAGATAGTACTCCAACTATCCCCCTTGCAAATGCTAAAAGTTTTCTATAAATTTTTCTTCCAACAACTGTATTTATTAGTTTTATAAAATTTGAGTCACCCACATAGGAAGACAATTTTTCCGTTTAGACCACCAGACCTCATTTTGGAATTTGATTTTATGTTTAATGAATTTATATGTTTCCTTCTTCATTTTTCTTAAGAAAGACCAACTATATTGTGCTTGTAATTGTGTTGATATTGTGTTGATGTGCTAAATATTTTCTTTTGAGCTGACATATTATTTATTCTCTATAGTGCCTTTTTTTCTTATTATATTTGGAAAAACTCTTTGGATTTCATTGTAAAGATCAAGTTGAGGGGACACATTTAAGCTTTTACATAAAATCATTATTGCACTGCTTATGTAACCATTTTGGGCTGGCAGGAAAAATTATTGCCGATCGTCAGTTTCCTTAAATTTTAGGCGATTGACATTGTTAGAGCGAGCAATAAATATTATTGTTTTGGTAGTCAATATTTACTTGGTCTCTCTTACGCATAATATTTTTTTTCTCAAGGAAAGGGGAAAAGGAACACCAAAAGATGTAAAACACTAATTTTAGGTTTCATTCGTATATAATTTATTCTCAAACAAGTATAAATAAAATCTACACTTGCCAAGATGCCCTCACCGGATTAAGAGCTATCTTGCCTTGTAAATCAAAGGGGACTCCTCTCTTTGTCAAAGCAGACTCTTGGATTAAATGATTTAGCCTTTAAGACCGTGGAGAACCTAAACTTTAATATCTTATATCTTATTTCTAAGGTAGAGGTTACGGATTCAAAATCCACCAAAACCTATTTAATATCTTAGTATATATATATATATATATATATATATATATATATATATATATATCAGTCCAAAAACTCTGCACCACTAGTTCATGCATCCCAACTATCATACTCATTTAATTGTCCCAACTATCAGCACAAATATATTTGCATCTCTGCTAAAGCGTCGAAACTTGATCCGAGGGTTTCTAAGGAGTAGTTTGTATTTCCGGCTCAGACTATTCGAATAGAACACACTCGAGAAGGTTGACAACCTCTTTAGAATTAGTCTCCACGCAAATTCTGGGGATGCATTTGTTCCATGTCAGGTTTAAGCTTTCTCGCAACGCCCATAATTCAGCAATTAAGATATTACGAAGGCCAATTTTCCCCTTAAATCAAAGAGTCTTTGCCCAGTGGTTATCCCCATCCCTCGGAAACCAAGAGGATGGGATTTCAAATCTTTGTAGTGACTAAGGTTGAGTATGTGTTTAAATTATTTCTCAAACTAGCAACAAAAAAAAAAATCCTCTAAAAACCCAAGTTCCGGTTAGCTTAATCCACCCCGACAAAGGCTTCTCCTAGGAAGCTTTTGTCACAATCTGATTTTTAGGTTTAGGAGATGTTTGAGAGACAGTAAGAGTGAGATCAGAAACGAGAGTAGAAATAACAAAGTTCGTCTCAAAATAGGAAGGCTGGGATTTCTTAATAGATTCTTGATTTCTATTTTTCCAAATTGTCCATATAGTGGACACAAATGGGTTGAGATCCTCTGTAACCAAATTATCTCTGTGTCGAGACCTATGACGATAGTTTTTAGGATCTATAACGACGGTATGTACCGTCGCTATAGCCTTATTTTTTTGTAGGGCTACGACGATGAGATATACTGTCGCCATAGATGCTAAAAACCGTCGTCATAGGTCTCGACACAGAGAAACAGATGATTTTTGTTACAAAAGATCTCATGCCGACATGGTCAGGACAGGGATTCAATACTTGAAGAAAGATTAGCTTTAATCCACTTCTTAAGAGGGAGTAAAGAACCATTCGTAATGGTGTTGAGAAATGAAACTAGAAGTTTAGTACATGTGTACTTTTGGACATATGGGACTATTTTGTAGAAGATAGAGAGTATTTAATTTTACCCTAGGAAAAAAAAGGAAATTAAAATGATATTTTCACATGAAATATAATATTTCAATGTAATTCTTTTTATATGGATAATGAGTGGGACTCACATTCATGCAAAAGAGAGTCATATGAAAATATTAGTTCTAAAAAAAAACTCTAGCATATGCACTTGAAACAAAATAATGCTTCCCCACCTGGTCCCAAAACTTTCACTCTGTGATAATGCCCAAGAATGAAACATTAAGGTGGAGATGTAATAGTAAGGAATGGTGATGATGCTCTATCCTTTAAGTCGAGTTCTTGGTGTTTTGCTTCGCGCCCCGAACTTGCAAACCATGTTTTTACAGTGGTTCAAGGCGTTATTCCATTGTGAAACGCCTCCGGTGTGTCTATTAGTGATCGAAAAAAAATATAGAATATCAACAATCTACGTGTAAAAAGAGTATCTACCCTGTTTCCGTAATGCTGCATTCCTTTTATACTTTCTAATTAGTGGGTTGTCTTCCTTCGGCTTGTCTTGTTGAAAAGCAATAGCCGAGGAAAAGCCCATATGGGACTAGGTGGCCCATCACCCCCTTAGAATCGCTTGCCTTTCTGCTTTAATCAGTTGTCTAGACTCCAATTGTCTAGGTTATAATGTACCTTCATAAGTCTCAGGTCGTGGGCCTGAAAGTATTTGGGTCCATCTTACACACCTAAGGCCTCTAATTGTTAAGGACCCTGAATCCGGACCTTAAAGTTAAGGTCTGTCAAGGTTAGCCTTTTTATAAAGATTGGTCCGTAGAATTGGACTTTCGGGCCTACCCTAACAAATGGCATGTAAGATAATGAGTGAAACGATTATCTTGCCATTGTGAGTGTTTTGTTCCCATAACTAATCTTCGTACTTTCCTCTGCACTTGGGACACTGGGCTCATTTGATCTTAAGCAAGTGAGCTTGTACAAGGGTTTCTTCATACTAAAATTTTTCTAGGATGTCGGTGTTTCCCGAATCTAATCACATTCTTTCCGTTCCAAAATATAATATTAAATTTGAGTTTTAAAAATTAGTGAGAGATATTATTAAATTTAAAATTGATATAAAATACTATTTAACTTATAAAAATAATAAATTTTGTCATTAGTAGTACAAGTTTGATAGTTCGTGCGAGACACGAGTTAGTTTGTATAATTTTTTTATAAATATTTAATAATTTGACTTAGCATATTCTATTACAATTGACTCGTGACTAATGAAATTGATTCAAAAAATTGAATTATGAATCACTTTTCGCATTATTTAATCAAGTAATAATTTTAATCTAATATCTAAAAAATAGAATATAGAATATAGGTAATTTTATATCATATAACAAACAAAGTCATACCATAAATACGTTCATATATATATAATGATTCTTCGGAAAAAAAGTTTTATGGGAGAAAAAAAATTTGAAAATGAATGACAGAATCCAATTTGGATTAAGCTAAATTTGGTAAATTGACTCATGATCAACGAACTCGGAATAATTAAATTTAGAATCGTTTTTTACGTTATTATAATTTGATTTGTAAAATTTTTGTTGTTTCACATAAATTTTATGTTGAAAAGGTAGCTTGCCTCGGACTATTACAAGTTTGGCTTTTGTAAATGTTTGCCAAGCAAATTAAATAAGCCAAGGTTTAATTCTATTGTTTGACTGGTTTGCAGCCCAAGCCTTATATGGAGGCATAATAAAGCATTGTTCAGGAGATTAATGCCTGTATTTAGTATTGCTACTTGAAATTGATGTACCAAGACCGTCTTATGTTTTCTTTTTATAGCTTGATATGATTACTTAGGGGTCTTCATTACTGAATGGTCTATAGCTCTAGCCTCTATTTTAGAATTAATACCTTCTTTCTTAATGTCAAATGAATATTTTTACTCACGCTGCAATACACACAAGAGAATGTTTGAAATTGCTTAAAATATATGATTTGTGAGTCTGATTACTATTTTTGCTAATAATAGAAAAGTAATTTGTGTTTAATAAATAAAAAACACTTCAATTTATTAGAAGTAAAAATTGTTTGGTATAATTTTTTTTTGTTAATCGCTTATTTTAATTGTAAATTACTAAAAAGAATATTTTGAGAAATAATGATGGATAATTAAGTGAATTATTAAAATAAATAGGGATATTGGTCAAACCTGATTAGTAAATTTGACAAATAATTAGAAGCTCCAAATTAAAACTTCTGATTATTTCCATAAAAAATAATTCTAAGATTAATTTATCAAATATTTTTTACTTTTTAAAACTGATTAAAAGAAAGTTCTATGGCTTATAAGCAATGACGGCTTATAAGCAATTTCAAATACCCTCTGAGATAGAATTCTGAATAAGAAAAGCTTAAATGGGAAGAAAACAATTATTCAAATTTGAATTGTGAAATTAGAAAAAAAAAATAATAATGGAAAAAAGAGAGGATAAATAAGCATATGGATAGGATTGAGAGGGAATGCCATTGTAGAGAAAGATGAGGTGCAACTGTGAACGCCACACAATATAATATTCCCTCGGTTATTTTTTATTTAATCTTGTTTCTTTTTATTTAATATTTGAAGATTTTAAAAAAATATTAATAACTTACTTTCTCAAATTATTTTTATATTAAATATTACTTTTTTAGAATTAATTTTAAAAAAATAATATTAAAATTTTATATCAAATTTGATCAATCAGATAAACTATTAATTAAATTTCTTAATATTTGTTTTTTTTTTCTGATGACGTGAATTCAAAAAGAACCGAGGAAGTATTCAACAAGAAAAGAATCTAGAAAATCTCAACAACTTTTTGTTTTTGAGGACTGTTTTAATTCATTGCCAACCTCAAAATAGACCTATAGATTGCAACCACCCAATAGCCAACATGCTCCCCACCAACCAAAAAGAAATTAACTGATAGTACCCACTTGCAAATGTGAGCACATGAAGGGATAATAAAACACAAACTGAAGTCACAGCCACTGATTTAGATGAAGAGATGAAATGGTTGGTTTTGAATCTTGTACAAGCAGTCAAGTTTTTCAATGAACAACCCATACTAAAACAACAATAAACATATTACAGAACTAAATAAAATTAACAAATCTTAAAAGTTCGAAGGTTAACTGATCTAATGTTTTTCAGCGTTGATAAAGCAAACTCACATCTTGCCTTACCTTTGTAGATCTTAGATGGAGGGTCAAATGGTTACAAGGCAGGCAATGAGGCACCAATAAGATTTGTGCATAGGAGGTTATTCTCTGTTCTTGGGCTGCTACCTAAGCTGCTGCTAGAAAAAGATCGAAACGTAGTCTTTTGTAAGACCCCAGTTGGTGATGATGCCAATCGGGGGCTACTGTCCCAGCCCTCAGTCATGAGATTAAGAGCTGACGAGTTCTTGCAGTCACCTGCACTACTATTAGTGCTATGCAAAACTTCCCCAAGAGGTCCACCCATGGTATTCTCCCAAGAAATAGGGATCCAATTTGCTTGCCTTTGATTCGTCTCATTGATGATTGTATTCATTCCTAAACCCATTTGACTTGAGTCAAGCTCACGCGATAATCTCAGGGGTGAAAGTGCAAGCTTTTCATTGGTGGGAGATGAAGTCGATGACATGAAGTCCGAGGCAGCCATTGGTATTGATATAGAGAGCTGAGTCCTGTCAGATTGCATATCAATATCAGGCCACGTCATGGCTGAGCGCTCGGACTGATTTTTCGGCCAGTCATCCATGAACTGTAGCAGCGAATGCTGTGATTTGTTTTGGCGGTCATTGAGGTCATCATTAGAACCATAGCTTCTGCAGTTGATCAGCGAAGAACTTTTCTGGAATGGGTTGAGCAATGAATCTGAGCAAACAAGTCCAAATTCTGTTCTAGAGGGTTCGTGGTATAGATTCTGCTGTTCTTGTATTTTCTCACCAACATTAACCTTGTTCATATAACTCCTGCTAAAGGAATACACGTCAGGTCCAATACTTGCAAATTGAGCTGAGAATACAATTTCGTAGCTGAGAGAAATGAAATAGCTCTACCCCTATATAAACCTGTGCTAATGTTGTATTGAAATTCACATAGATTACTAAGAAGAAGTACCACAAATTTAAAGATAAGAATCAATTACTACTTTAATGTGAAGCACACAATTTACATGCTTCAACAGCTATGAAAATTGAGTGAATGTAGTCTAGAAGTAATATATCCAAGAGGAAAACAAAATGCCCAAAAAGTATTGTTTTATCACCTCTTAAGGTGTGGGGATGCAGAAGGATTAGGTGCACCATGCTGCAAGTTGTTTAGTTGGTGGTCAGAGAGGCCAAGGCTGTTGGATGTACCGCTGTCCGGAACCACTGCGGCAGCTGATGTGGAAGTAGACAAAGGTAGAAATTTGGCGGTGGTGTTGGTGGTACCAGAGATGGAATGGGCAGTTTGACATTCCACAGGCTTTCTTGAACGATGGCGTCCTCGGTTGACATGCCGCTCGCAATACTTTTGGTCAGCAACAGCGTCTCTGGAGCACCGCCATTTCTTCCCATCAGTCCGACGACACCTCCCCGGCTCAGGATCAGTGTTGTTGGAAAATCCCAAATGGAAAGGACTCCATCCCACTGTTTGAAGACATGTCACTTAAAATCAATAAATACAAATAATTTTTCAAATCAAGAAAGTTAGTAGCAAATCTAAAAACAGTGATTACATATATACACAAGTTTTTTTTTTTATCTATTACATATTAAGACCATGATGAACAGAGTACTAAAACCAACAGAATCCTTTCATATAAACTACGTGAAAATATAGTAACCACTTTTTAAAAATCTTTTCTTTCTCAGGGTCTTGGGGTCAGTAGAATCCAAAGCAGCAAGCAAGAGAACTAATTAATGAAATAAATATAAAATGAAAAGCAAAATAAAAAATGCAAAACAAACATGGCGCCTACATCAACTACACATTGAGCTTAAATTTAAAAAGCAAAGTTATACAAATGTTTTGCAAACTATCAAAAGACCAAAGAGCAAACTTACAAGTATTGTGTCTTAGATGGGAACCTGGAAAGCCAGAGAACCCAGCAGATTCAAGGGCTTTTCTAATAGGGTTGAGAAGATTAGATGGGACAGGGGAATTTGCAGTGATGTACTTGTAGATCAAGGCTTGGTGTTCTAGCTCCATCCATTGTGATGGAGTGAATGGCCCTTTAATCCCTGTTACCGTTCCATGCATGTTTGCAGCATTCAAGCCTCCATAGCCATAGCCTTAAATAACAGAATGAGAAAAGATTCAGTTAGAACAAAAAAGCCAAATCCTTAAATAATAAATCAACCACTTTCACTGCTAACTGAAAATATAAAAGAGAAGAAAAATCTGCTTCTTTCTGACTGCTAATTGCAAAGAAAGGGTCAGGGTATAGAAAATATGACCAAAAAAAAAAAAAAACCTTGCAGTTATATTAACTTGCCTGCAACATTTATGGAGGCTACAGCAATCATGAAATCTTGTCTTTTGATAAAAATAAATAAAGCACATACAGAGAGAAACAAAACCAATCAATGATATATATATTTAAAAAAAGAAGTGGGGTCTTTGCTTTCTCCTTTAGTCCTTCAAATTCATTGCTTCATTTTTTTTCTTCTGTGCTTAGTAATAGTCCACTGTATTGAAAAATAACAACTACCCATCTCCTTAAAACAGAGAAGAAAGAGATTGAAATTTACAAGAAGGGGAAAACAACAGTTCTTTTTTATCCTTTTGACAAGACCTAAAACAAATACACACTCTACATAAATGAAAAGACCTTTCCAGCAGTACTTAGAATCAAAAGCAAAATAACTAATTAATACTAGTAATAACTAATTTCTGCAACACCCCAACAAGTAAAATACCCCAAATGCTTTTAAAACCCAAAGCTGTCATTCAAACACCCAAATGCTCACTTACGCAGAAGGAGAAACCTAGTGAAACATCACTTTCTACCCATTTCAAAGATTAAAAAAAATCTTGAAATGCTTATACACATATATTATACACATACATATATGTATATAACTGTATTTTAGTGCAAGGACTTCTGTTTGATGTTAATACCAAATGTCCACTTACCCAGAATGAGAAACCTACTGAAACATCACTTTCTACCCATTTCAAAGACTAAAAAAATCTTGAAATGCTTATACACACACACATACATATATGTATATACCTGTATTTCTAGTGTAAGGACTAGCTGTTTCATGATAACAAGGCAATGTCACAGGCTGTAAATTGGGGGAAGAGAAACTGAGCATTTGCTGCTGGCCATCAGAAAAGAGAGAGCTACTATTAGATTTTTCCTGCTTGAAAAACCCAGATCCGTACCATTTTTGCTTGATCTCAGGATCTGCAGAATAAGCAAAGGCAGTAGTAGTGGTGTTTGAAGGAGGAGAAAGCAACCCAACATCCGACCCAAAATCCATCAAATTAACCGACCCACCAACAAACCTATAAAGGAGACTTTGGAGGGAGAAAATGGAGCATTGAGTCCTTAAATAATAGTAGGAGTATTAAACACAGAGACATGAGGAGGAAGAGGAGAATGAGAGGATTTATGCATTGGGGGAAGGACCATCTTTAAGGGACAAAGGGTGGGTGATTAATGCATACAGTTATAGGTGCTCTATGTTTGGTTAAGCAAGCTTAAAATAGATAACCAGCTGACTGGCGTTTTACTGTTTAGTACTAGTTGATGTTTCTGAAAGCAAAAATAAGTGAAAATTCAACACTCAGGAGAGAGAAATAGAGTGGAAGTTCTAAAGTACTCCCTCCATTTTATAAAAATAAATAAATAATTGAAGTATAGAAAAATTAATTTATAATTAGCAAAAAAAAATTAAATAAAAATAAAAATATATATTTATAAAAATACAAGTCTTTTAGTTTAATTTTTCTTAAATTATACAAGAAGTATACTTAATTAAGATATTTTGAATAAAAAAGTATACCCCTTAATCAACTTCTAAAAAAGACTTGTGAAAATTATAATTTCATGACTTAAATTGACAGTATCACCACACAATTTTTTTTGATGATTCTCATATGAGTGTCACACTAATTTGTATAAAAATCCTTTCGGAAATTATCAGTTTCCTTACCATAAAAATCCTTTATCAGAAAAGCTCAAGAAAATAAATTTCCTTACTATGTTTTTATACGTACACATTTTTGGGACATCGGCGTTAATTTATTTGTTGCCCTTCCAATTTGCACTATTCTTAATACGATTAATTCGGATATGAAACACTTTCTAAATTAAACAAAATGTCTCTGAAAACCAAATTTGTTAAATGAGCAAGTGCTTTCAAAAGATTCAAAACTAAGTCGTTACACTAGAGCCACCAATGATCCGTTAGTCTAATAATATGTATGCCATATATCTCGTTCAAAACTTGTGTTTGATTCTCATCATATCGGATTAGGGGTGTTCAAAAATTTTGTTTTTTTTTTGATTTTTTATCGAATCGACCGGTATCGATTTTTTTTTGTACCTGTTTTTTTCAGTACCGATTTTTTCAGTATCAGTTTTTTGGATTTTTAAGATTTTTCGGTACCTGTAGCGGTATAGACATTTTTAAATTTCCGTAAAAATCGGTATACCGAAAAAAAAGAATTAAATAAAATAATAATAAATTTATATTAATTATTATAATATATATAATAATTATATGTATTATTATATATATAATAATATATATAATTAATAATAATTATATATACTACCAATGGGTAAAAATCGAAAACCAAACCGAAATTGTACCGAAGCGGTACCGAAATCGATAATTCGGTACCGGTATTGGTTCTTGTTTTTGCGGTATTTTTGATTCGGTACCGGTTCAATTTTTTACCGATAAACACCCCTGTATCGGATGTTTGATAATAACTTTACATTCAACACACTATTTGCGAAGGATCTCTAAATTCGGTTTTAACATAAATACGGTGGATATTCATTCAAATATGTGTCATTTATCTCTCTCAAAATTTGGATTCAAAACTTACGCGTGATAATTCCTTCAAATGTATACAATTGTTACAAGCACAATGTGTTATGCTGAAAATTTAAAATACCTTACTTATCTCTCATTTTTTACACCAAAAAAATAAAATGCACTATATGGTGTAAGAAGAAAAATACTTAAAATTGTTTTGAAGATTGTCTTTGAATTATATACACATATATGGTTTTAAAGGGACATGTGTACGGAGTATTGTATGACAGATGAGCTGTCAAATGTCACACCAGCATTTGCCAAAAGAAAGTACTTTTTTCTCCCAACACTTTTCCTAACCAAGAGCTTAGTTGTTTTATGTAGCAAACTAACACCGTTTGCTTTTTTAGGTAACCCTCATTACAATGCCTTAAGCTACAACAACAATAATTGCAATGCCAAAAGTGATCATAGCATTTTTCATGTTCTTTCGCAACAATAATCTTTTTTCCTTTTTAAAAATAGAGAGATGTGGTATTGTTATTTACTATTTTGACCCAAAAATTATTTTATATTTTTAAAATAAATAAACAATATATTTTTCTCTCACATATCTGTAAATTTTATCACAAATAAATCTCATATAAATATAAAATAATCTCTCCTATTGACTATTTTCAACGAACTCCCCTAATTGGAATGTGGGTAAAAGTGGGGTGGTAATGTAGTATGGTATCCTTTATATTTGCTTGTTTTTGTTCTCTCCCTCGTCTTTGAGCAAACACGCCCAAAAGTTAGTGGATGTCACGTGATGCTAGACATGCACAGTAGGTCGGCCTGGCCTGGGCCTGGTAGGCTTTGGCCATTGACCAGGCCAGGCCAGACTTTGACTTTTGGGTCTGTAGGCCGAGCCAGGTCGAGCCAGGTCGAGCTTCTCGATAAAAGTTTGGCCTTTTTAGGCCTGTAGGCCAGGCCGGGCCAGGCCAGACCAGTCCTTGGGCCGGGCCGGGTCAGGCCTAAAAATGTAATCAACTACTTTTTAATGTGAAATATAAATATTAAATAAGCTAACTACTATATTAATTAAATGTATTGACAAAAAATTAAAAATGAGTAACTAATCAATAATAAATAATGAGTCGGTTATAAATATTTTGCTTCAAAATATTTTAAAAATATCTTCAAAATTCAAATCTTCAAAAAATGTATCTTCCTAACTTCAAAAAATATCTCTTCATTATATCTTCAAAAAATATATCTTTAATCTTCAAAAAAATATGTATCTTCAATATTCATAAATGTGCAATTTCGCGTAGGCTGGGCCGGGCCTTTGCATAGGTCGGGTCAGGCCGGACTTTTTCGTAGGCCGGGCCACGCCGGACTTTTACGTCAAAATAGTAGCCTGTTCAAAGACTGTAGGCCGGACCGGCCCGGCCTGGGCTTTGACCAGGCTGAACTCAGGCTAGGCCAGGCCGACCTGTAGGCCGTAGGCTTTTTGTGCATCTCTACGTGATGCCATCACAAATATTATTCTGTATAATGGGTTTTGTTATGCATTGTAAATATTTTTTGACCGACTTATAATTATGATATAAATTAATAGATAAAATTATAAAATTGATTCATTATATTATATTTAATTAAAAAAATTATAACTAATCGTCATCTACTGACAAAAAAAAAACGATATATAAAATTATAACATATTTTACTCTATATAAATATGGCCTATAAAATTAGTATTTATATTATTTTATAATAACATGTCATGCAGATAAATGTTAAAAAAAATTAAAGATTTGAATTATACTAATAACTTGTACAATTATTATTTGAGAATACAAGTTAATGTTATTTCATTTTTGAAAATTGTAGTCGAGAAAAGCCTCTTTGATTAAATTGATAACCGAGCATACTCTCGATCTCCAGAATATTTAGAAAACAACAACACCAAAAAATTAAAACAAAATATAAAGATTGTAACCAAAAGGTTCCTTAAGTCTCCTGAAAAAACTTTTTGCATCATAATTTTGATGCTCGTAGTGTTCTTAGTCATGATTTTCATATTCGAAGTGGTCATTGAATTAAAAAAAGTACCAAATAGATGATCTCTAGTTCAACTAATGATCGAACCGTTGTTGAACTAGTGACGTTATAAATATATATAAAAATATATATTATTAATAATTAATAAAAATTTAAAATATCTAATTTTTTGTAAGCTAAAATATAGTGAAATTATGTTACAATATTACTAAAAGTATCTAATTTTAAAAATAAAAATATTTTTGTACTAAAAAAATACTTTAAAACCAATTCACTGAGTTAACTAACCGGTTTTACCAGTTGAACAACCGGTTCGACCGGTGATCAACTGATTCAATACAAATTTTGACCGGTATACCTAAAAATTGGTTCACTGGGTCAAATCAGACCGGAGTACTAACCGGTTTCGATTTTAACCAATCGAACCTACAGTCCAGTCTGGGTCTGATAACAGTGCTCTTAGTTATGTAATGAAACCATATAAATTGAAAGTTTTTTTTAAAATAAATTACTTTTGTCATTTGAAGAACTAACGGTCATGCCAAATTAGGCACAAAAAAAAAAATTATGCTCAACCTAATACGTATTACTATTATATATGAATATATAAATACTATATTATATATGAATAAATAACATTATTATATTATATATTATAATATAAATATAACATAAAATAAATATAATGTATACTAATACATATACTAATATATATTATATTATATATTCTATATATTTATTTTTTATAATTATAATATAATCTAAAACAAATATAATACATAATAATAATATAGTATATATCAAATATTATTCTATTATATATTATAATATAATACAAAATAAATATAACACCTATTAATATGATGATAGATTATATTATATATAATGTCTTAACATTCCCCCCCCCCCCCCCCCCCCCCCCTCGACTCATTGTTATCGCTATTCCATAGGAGGGATAAGGAATAGCAATTCCAATAGGAAACGCGATTATGTCAGAATGAATAGTCATTCTGACCAAACTTAGTGTAATGACCCAGATATTTATAAGGCTTGAAAAAAAAATGATCTTAAAAGATTATGATAAAAGTTAATATTTAAAACCAACAACTATTCATGTATGCTTTAACTATTTGAAAGACCTAATACGACTCTAATATACGATTGTATATTATTAGAGGTTAAAACTGATAACCTAACATATGTGTTAATTATGTATGATTGTGTTTTGCACAAGTATTGTATTTATATATTTGTTTAAAAACCCATAAATGATTTATAAGGTATACTTGGGAGTATATTATGACTTAAGTATTTATACGACGTATAAATACGAATTCACTATTCACGAATATAGGGTATGATACAAATATAATATGATAATTATAGAGTATAAATACAAAAAGTCAAAGTACAAAAATAAAAGTCAACTTTGGAGACTAACTAATTTAAATGGGAATGAACTAGAAGGCTAACTAAGTTGTTTAGCATCGAACCAGAAGTTGGAGTAACTAGGGCTTGTTTAACTAAACTAGAAAGCAAACCAAGTGAGGCAACCAAATTGGATGGTGAACTAGGAAGGAACCGGTTATGTGAGGATATAAAGAGTCATTTGGCAAGGTAGATGAGGGGTATTGGGTTCATTGAAGACCAATACTTGGAGGCCACAATTTGGTAGGGCATAAGGGCCATTTGGCAAAACTTGGAGGCCATAACAAGGGAGTGATCGGGTATGGAGGGGCATAAAGGCCATTTGGGCAAAACCTTGGAGGCTACACATTTTGTTTGGAGGCTACATAAAAGGCTTGGTGACCAAGTTCATCTATGCCTATATATAGAACCCTTAAGCTTCATTAGTTCTTACCAATTCACAAAGCAAGAAGCTTTAAAGTAAGAGATCTTAGTTGAGAGTTATAATTATAAAAGAGGAAGGAGATTGAGGCTTGAAGAAATAAAGTGTTAGAGTAAACACTTCAAGAGATAAAAAAAAAAGTCTTGTTTTAGTTTTGTTCGTGTGTTCTTATGATAGAATTCATAAAATCATGCACGAGTATGTTTATGATTTTGTAATTTAATGTTATGGAGTCATATAACATGATAAACTAGCTAAATAATACAAAAGATGTCGAGTAAGAATGATAGAAGCATGAACTTATGAAACCTAGTTTTCATTAGCATTTGTAAATGGTATGCAACCATGTGTAGATGGGATTAGGTGGAAAAACCTAAAGTAGAGTTGTAGAGGAGGAAGTTACGAATGCTTAGTATCAAGAATCACGCAAAAATATTTTGTAGATCAACGAAAACTTAAGTTTGAATCTAGTAGGTTTGAATTACATAGAATGAAAAAACCTAGAATTTGGGTGCTGCGCCACAGCATTGTTGGGCTGCCAAGGATTCAAGGCACCGTAGCACTGAGAGTGGGGTAAGCAAGGCATGGGTGCGTGCTGTGTGGGCTAAGATGGATGCACGTGCTAGGCAGTACCAGGGCATAGAGAAATGGTCGTTGGGGCGCAAGCCTGGTCAATAGCAGAGTGTTGGGGCACCTGGATTATTGGCGTTGGGGTGCCAGGCCTTTGGCCTTATGTAGTTTTTTATTTTTGATTGTCCAGGCCAGGGCATTAAACAGTTTAAGTTGTCGATCACTTGAACATCGTAAAGTTTAACGTATCAAACTTAGGGATGATTTAAAGGCTAATTAAAATGAACTAGTAAAGATGCATGATTAGAAAGTAATTAAAAGGGAAGTGATATTTTGACATAATTTTTTGATATTTTCACATATAAACTGTCGCTATAAACCTATAGCGAAGGTCAAAACTGTCGTTATAGACCTATAGCGACAATTTTCATGTGAAAATATTAAAAAATCATGTCAAAATATCAGTTTTCTAATTAAAATAAAGTAAAGTAAAGGGTCAAATTATGACTAATAAATATGTTGATCTCATAAAATTGTAAGTCGTAAGGAATACGCAAAAATAGCATAAACGGTATAAACATTACAGGCAAGTTTCCTAATCTTATGCACTTCGTGCAATTATATGCTCTTTTAAATGTTAGAATTTCATTTGTTATGTGAAATTCATCATGTTATGTAAAATGATTTATTTAAAGGAACTAATGCCATTTTACTTAATATGTGAGCTATTCCGGTCGGAATGATTATTGTTAAGATAATTGAATTGTTATAATTATTTATTTGAGATTATTGTACCAAACAAAATTATTTTATGGCAGCTTCTGTATGTTAGTAACTGTTTAAATTTCAATCGAAAATCCATGTTAATATCTGAGTTGAATAACCCTTATATAGGCAGGGGAGATGATGTGTGGGTAAACCGATCTAACTATATCGTCGATACGAATGTGGTCTAATTAGTGTTGTATTATTGTTGAACGAAAACAACACTATTAAGACATTTATAGCAGTATTGATGAGACGGGAAATTGAGCGATCATTAGTTCTTGATTTAATAACCACTCATCTTACTATATTGATAATTGATTGAAATCTTGTGTCTAGCTATTCTTAATATATATCCTGAGAATGTGATTCTTTTCTCATATGTACATCTGTTAGACTTGCTGAGCATTTTTAGCTCATTCTTGCAAATACTTTTTATTTGCAGTTAAGGAAGAATTATCAACGAAGTTGGCAGAAAGGGAACGTATAGAAATAGTAGTTAGATTAGAAGCATGTATTTGTTGTTTATTTATTTGTAATAGGAAGTAAGTTGTAATAACTTTAATTAAATGAAATAAAAGATTATTCTTTTGGAAATGAGTTGTATACTTTACATATATTGTTGCATTATATGATTTAAATACGTGGAGAAAGTTGATAGATGTTATGAGTAAAATACTTAAAGGTAGTTAGTGGATGTTAAGGCTGTATGCGAGTTCTTAAAACTCATACTTATGGTAAGTTTGTGACTCATAATAGTATAATGATTTATATTATTTTGATAAGTTCCTAAATTCATAATATAAGGTAAGTTCGATGAATAAAGATTGTAGTGTATTATCAGACAGTAACATTATTAGTAGCATCTAGAAAGTTCTATCATGGAAAGGGGTTATTAAATTGTGCGCTGTTAAAGTGTCGTCTTTAACGGAAAGCCCCTTCTTTTTTTAGAACGTTTTAGTTGTCAGTATTGTAAGTCCATAATATCTATACTCAGAAGGACTTAGTGTTGGAAGTTGTAGTAACGGATGTGAGTATTCGGTTGGTATTAGTTGAGATCAAGGGATGGAGTAGAGAATTTGTTTGTATTAGACTAGTTAAACCGATATAATTATTAGTAAAAAGGTTTTGGATGAAGTAAAAAGTCAGCACGGGGTTCGTATGGAAAGCGCATACTAAATGTCAAAAATGAATATTTGACTGGAATGGTAATTTCTTTCTACCCTCAATTCCTTCTAAACAAGTTGCTCATAAGTTCAATTTTTCTGAATAATGTGAAGTTTGTGTCATGGAATTAAACAAGAAATGTAGCCTAGAACTGACAGAAGAAGATCAAGAGATTATTCCCCACCATGGAGCTGGGGGTTACCATTCAGTATTGCAGCTTCCAGGGAGACCTGGTTTGATTTCCAATTAATTTGGAAGGAGCCTTAATTTGTTGATACCACGGCTACAAAAAGTACAACAATATCAGTCCATCAAGAACCTTCTTGCTTTCCCCTCCCCTTTCCCCTCTAAATCTATATTATTACAATTAAATTTTAAATATACATTTTAGTCTTAGAAATCTAGCTACATAGAACTTGTGGAACAGGTCAAAAGTAAAACAAAAAAAAATTCAGGAAAAACTTACTTTCATTATATATTTCGTATTTTGATTTTATTGGGAAGAAAAAACTCAAATATGTGACTTTTCATATTCCAAAAAGAAGGCTTATCACACATTTGATTTCAAGAGCCTTAATTTATTTTTGGTGAATAAAAAGTACATACAATGTAATATGAAAACTGACATTTTTACACAAAAGTAATCGAAATATCTAAAAGTTTAGCATATTAGAAATAGACATAAAAAAATGTTTATCAAGGCAACACCACCATTCACTAAGGCTGCAAATCGAACCAAATTGTTTGGGCTCAATTTGGACTTGACTCGAAAAAATATGAGTGAAACTTGAATTCGTTAATAATATGATCCAAATCTGAGTACAAAAAATAGTTCGAATAAAAATACTAGTAGAATCTGAGTAAGATTATACTCGACTCGTTTAGGATTCAAACTACTTGAATTTTTAATTATGATTCGATACATATTTGATTGATATATATTCGAATAGATACTCGATACATTCTCTTATAATATATACACAATTAAACAAAATTTAAATAATTAGTTATTATTATTTTTATTTTATTTGTAATTTTAATTTTAATTTTATATTTGTAAAGTGTAATTATAATTATATTTTTTCATTTCTAAGTAAAATAATAAGTTCAAAATAATAATTATATGTATTATAAAGTTAGTTACTATGTGGAGACTCGAATTCGAGTTTGAATTTAAAGTTCGCGAGTAGTTTGAATATAATTCGATCTGAGTCGGATTGAATTCGAGTAACGAAAATTCGAGTCGATTCGTATTTGAGTAAAAAATTTCAAATATAGTTTGAATCTGTGTCGAATTCGAATAAAAATTTAATTTATAAGTAAAATCCAAGTAACATAAATTTTAAATCGATTTGACTCATTTACATCCTTAACCCTCACATGCTTACGTGAAAAGACAAATTATATGCTTATGTAAATATCAATATAAAAGGTAATGTGCAGCGAGAAGACTCGAGCACAAGACTGGCACAATATACACACCCACATAAAGGTCAACATACAATGGAAAATAACTAAATCAAAGACCTTAAATATTCAAAACTCTAATACTACTTAAAGTAATCATCTCATTTAAAAAATTAAATTATTAAAAGAAACACTAATAATGTATACCAAACCAACATCCACACATAAATAGCGAATGATATCAATATTCACATGAAAGATGCATGTAAAAAATTACATTATCATATAATATTATTAATTTCCTATAATGCGTGTTAAATCTTGGTGAGTTAACTCTTACTCCTTATGTTCCAAAGTTAAAGTACCCTTTCAATTTTAATTATAATTACAAAGAATAATATGGTCTATGTTGCAATACTCATTTAGATAACTTTCTAGGCATAAAACTTTTGATAAATAAATTAGAGACATAATTATAACAAGTAAGATTTAAAATTTGAAAATTGACTATTAATAAGAATCAATTTTTGAATGTTATTAGAGTTAAAATGACTTTATCAACATTATATATATATATATATATATATAACATAAACAAAGATCAAGCACATTCTTTTATTACTAATTTCAAAAAAATAAAAATAGAAACAAAAATTTTAAAGCAAAAACAGTCACCATCACAAGTAATTAATTTCTCTTTAAAATTTAAAAAAGATAGATAAAAAAATATTTTTTTTAATAAAACAATACTTCATCCGTCATACAAGTAAACAATATATCTAAAATATATAATTTAAATTTAAAATGTTATATGAAAAGTGTTTTTCTCTCAAAATACTTGAGTATGACACCATTTTAGTTATCGTACGCTTTAATTTTTTTAGCTAATGTAAAAATTTATACTTGATACACTTTTATGGGACTGAGGAAATAAGTTTTTAAGCATATGTTAACTAATAAATATGTGAAGTAAATAAATAGAAACAAAGGGGTAGAATTATGGGTATACTTGCATATCATTGTCTTTATGACTTTTATCATATCATCTTGGAATCTTAACACTTACGCCACAGCCTACCTTCTTAAAGAGAGATGAGAGAGGTGATAATATATAGAGGGAAAAAAAAGGAATTGTACGGTACATAGATGTTGACGTGTCAACGGTGAGAGTGTTGGGCATTTAGTGGGCCCATCCACGGCAGCACGGTCCAATTCCAGTGAGAGTGAAAAGGACACTACTTCCCCAACTTGAAACTGTATAATTTTGAAACTATACGTATAATGAATGTGTATACATACATGTCTTTATACTTTGGCACACACAAATGCACTTTATATTGGGAAATGATATTTTCAAGTGTAATTCACGATGACAAATTAACAATAGTGTGTTGCGGCAGCGATTATCAAGCGTATTCCATATTTGTCTTAATTTATCCATTATATTAATATGTTTACTTACACTGAAAAACATGTTTTTGTTAAAGCATATAGAAGAATTCTTATATTCTTTTCGTCCTAAAAAATATGACTCGACTTTAAATACAAATGTTGTTATTCAAAAAAAATATCTAAAAATACATAAATCAAAAATCAAAAATCAAAAATGTAATAAAAACTACTTTGATCTCAAAAGTATACTTAAATTGAGTCTATTATGTTTACAAAAATAAATATTTATTAATAAAATTATATGGAGTCCACTGTGAGTAAAACTAATAATTATTTTATTATTTTATTATTTTAATTTTCTTAATTTGTGTGGAATGTATACTTTGTATGTCCTTTTAAGGACGGAGAGAATAATTATTAGTATTGAAATATTTAATATCACATTATTTACACTATGTTTCTTAGTTTTAGGCAAAAAAATAAAATAAAAGTGTTATTCCCAAATGACACAATGAGATCTATAAGGGGGGTTGAATATATTTTATCAAAATTTCAGATTAAAATTATTTATCCAATAATTAATTAATATGGTTCAGTTAAACACATCGAAATATTATAATTTATAAAACTCCATTTTCTGATTGAGTCAAGAACTCAATTTTGACTTTAGTAATATGAAAATGTGAGAGTCAGTCAAATGATATTGCAATTATATAACAATTAATATGACATTTTTATAGTAGTTATATAAAGCAATAAAGGACACAGAGATTTTAAGGGGGTTCGAAGCCTAAATTACTCATAGTCATCTCTTCCACTCCACTTAGCAGGATTTATCCATTATAGGATAAGGCTCCACTGAACCAATTACAATCTCCCATTGGAGAACTGATTCATTTATAATCAGGTAAGCACTCTGTCTCGACTTACACAACCTCCTTATGGAGTTAATCTCTTCAGAATTAGGCGAGATCTTTGACTCGACTTTTCAACCTCTTACTGCAGTTGACCCTCTTATGATCAGGCGAGATCTCTGTCTTGATTTTTTAACCTCCCATTGGAGTTGACTCACTTAGTATCAGATGAGATATCTGTCTCGACTTTTTTATGTACTAGTAGATGAGTTTGGGGTGCTGCTAAATTGCGGTTAGGCTCGTCTTTTGAATGATTTAGCAGCATGATTGATTTTTCTCCAAAGCCTAGAGTGGTTTTCTAGAATGCGTAGAGTGACCTTTGGATTTTAGGGATGTTTTGAGCGTTTAGACTTGTGAGCTTTATCTTATGTTTATGCTCGATCAATCGACAACTTTGAAATCTAGAGATGTAATCTATTTATTGATTTTTCTCTGAAAAATGCCCGTTTAGAAGTTACCATTGCTTTGTCTTATGTTTGCCTTAAAAGTATTTTCTTGTAGACTGGTACACTGACAGATTGCTACAGCCGCCTGATTTGTCAGTTTATTGTGTGTTGTGGCTGACTTAGTTTTCGCAATATAGTTGTTAAAAATACGATTGATTGGATATCTTTCTTTCAGTTAACACCCTTTAAGGATATTTAAGTTGAAGGTGTGTTGGAGAAGCTTCCTATCAGAACAGTTACTGACATGTCAGGAGTTGTACTCTACGATATCAAATGCCTAGGATCGTAGAGTCAATCCTCAGATATGTTTCACTCTACTCTCTTTGTAGCTTTTCATTGTTTTGTGCTTTTTTGTAGCTCAACATCGCTCTACTATTATTTGTAGCTCAGTCCTCACTTTACGTTTTTTTATTTTATTTTATAGATTTTACATTCTGCTTATTTGTTTGAAGTTGTTCTGTGATCTTTGAGTATTTTTTAGTCACTTTGCAATCTTGATATCTTCATTTCAACTCGACGACTCTGTCAAACATGCTTAGTTCATTCTGCGAACTCAGTGAACTAAGTTTTCAGCCTTTTGAACTTAGACTCTCAATCTTTACAAGTTCTACACTCTACTATTTTAAATCAACCTAACAAATTTGATCCCCAAGTCCTTATACACAGAAAGACTCTATAAGGACTTTACAAAATGATACAACTTTAATTCTTAAGCCCTTCTATAATGATTGTCTCTTTAAGGACTTTACAGTATTACTTGTTTTTCTTTAGACACATGTGCATTATGCTCATTGTCATCATATTATCATTAAATCCATCACCAGAGTTTAAACATAAATGCATTAATAATCTCTCCCTATTTGATAACGACAAAACAAATAATTTTTAACATTCTTCAATAACTCTAATGCAGATAATGCATAATTTAAACATGTTCTTAGATATAGTTAGAAGTTGTATTGTCTATAAAAAAAAATGAACTTTATTGATGCAATTGTTGATTTATAAAAGATTAGACAAGTGTTTTTTACACCAATAACATACAACACTTGTCTGATTGTATAACATAAGATTTTTTCAATTAAGTAAAGTTATAAAAGTTATAATAAATGCAGTGGGAAGAAAAATCTCCTTATCGCTTTATGATCGTCACTTCTACTCGACAATTTTCTCTACTTTGACATTGTCACTTCCATTCGACGATCTTCTTCTTTTAAACTCCCCCTCTGATCTTCACTTTCACTTGATGATCTTTTCTTCTTCTACTCCCCCTTTTGATCATGACATGTGATCAAATTTCTATCGTTTCAACTTGTAAGTCATGATCACTTCTTTTTTTCCCCTTTTTGTCAGCATCACTCAGAAGTCTCTCTCATGCTTCGAGTTGCTGCATGTGCTTTTCAGGTTCTGGGGAGATCTGGGACTTAACTGCCTGAGGCTTAACATCTTACCTCATCTATGCTCTTTTGATCCAGCTTGATCTAGAGCATCTCAATGTGGATATCTTTTTTCAATTCCTTTCTTCTTTGTAATTCTTTCCATTCCCCCCTCAGCTAGAGGCCTCCCCCTCACTAGCTGAATCATGGACACCTAATTAGATGTTATAAGTGCATGATAATGGGAGGGCATTTCTTTTTATGGGAACTGATGGACAACTCTGCATCTTACATATAATATCTTTAAGACCATCCTAGGATATGTGTTGGCTAATCAGTTCTAGAGCAAAACTAGTCATAATGGAGAGAAGCTTTCCTTTCACTTCTGATTTTGTTTCTCCATTATCTTTCTTCCCATTGAGATGATCTCTTCTTCAAGCCTTGAAAATATTTAAATTTCTTTAGATCTGAACAGTAGAAAGCTTGATTTGCATTGGGAGAGAGGACTCTGTTGATGTAAGCCTTATTAACACTACGATTGAAGCCCATTTAATTTCTAAATAGCAATATGAATGAAACTCAGAGAAATCAAGATAGGGTTCTGAATTTTCTTATAGGTTAGGGTTTCGAATGAAAGAGAAATATGAAAGTTTGTCTGAGAGAGATAAGTGTTGATGAATACTCTCTTTTAAAGATTGTTAAAGAGATAATTCGGAGAGTAATAATGATCTGAGGTATTCAAGGAGTCAGAACGTTTGAAAAATTGAATACGCCCCTTTAAGTTTGGCTGAGTGGGACATGTGTTGAGTTCTTACTCGTTTGTTAAGCGACGGAGTCGACTATAGCAGATACGTCTATTAGTTAGTTTATGTCGGTTACTTATGTCAATTATTCTCTCACGTCCGTCTGACTTCTACTCGTTTTTGTCCATACGTGTACACCATTCGCTGATTTGACCTTTGACTTTTACACTACAAATATCTAACTCGAGCACTTATAGTGGAATATAAGCCTTCGGCTTTTGTAGAGTAGTCATTTACTGAGGATGCACTCTGTGATTCACTCAGCTTTATGATCCATCATAAAGCATTCACACTCTACGTTCTTCACCTGTATGGTTATACTAACAAAGCATAATATATATAATCAACTTAAGTTTAACATGTCTAATTTACTAATTAACCTATTAAATCTAAATTCATCTAAAGATTTTATAAACACATAAGCAAGTTGATCATCTATAAGGATGAATTGTAAAGTAATATTGCTATTTTAAATATGATCCCTAATGAAGTGATGTCATATGACTATATGTTTAGTCCTAGAATGCAGAACAAGATTATTGGTTATGGTAATTGCACTAGTCTTATCATAATAAATAGGAATATACTTAAACTTAAACCCATAGTCGTTAACTATTTGATTTTTCATCCATAAGATTTGTGTACAACAGCATCCAGCAGTAATGTACTTAGCTTCTACAGTAGAAGTTGATAATAAATTATACTTCTTACTGAACCATAAGACAAGTCTATTCCTTAGCAGTTGACAAGTCCCACTAGTACTTTTTATGTCTATTCTGCATCCTACAAAGTCAGTATCTGAATATCTAATTAAATTAAAGGAAGACTCATTCGGATACCACAGTCCTAGATCAGGAGTACCTTTGTGATAACTAAATATTCTTTTGATATAGATCAAATGAGATTCCTTAGGATTAGCTTAAAATCTAGCACAAATATATGTCGCAAATATAATATCAGGCGTACTAGCAGTTAGATATTTGAGAGAGTCAATCATATATATATGTATCGATTAATATCAATATTTCTTTTTATCATTTTCATCTTTGTCTAACTTAGTGGCATGAGCCATGAGAGTCTTTATAGGAATGGCTAATTCCAAACTGTACTTCTTTAAGGTACTTGACTTTGTTGATGAATATGTCTTCATCAGTCCGCTTCACTTATAGTCTAAGGAAGAAGTTCATACATTTGTATTGAGTAATATAAATACTTTTATCATTTTCATATTTGTCTAACTTAGTGGCAAGAGCCATGAGAGTCTTCATGGGAGTGGTTGATTCCAAACTATGCTTCTTTAATAGTTCATTAAGGTACTTGGCTTGATTGATGAATATGCCTTCATCAATATACTTCACTTGTAGTCCAAGGAAGAAGTCCAGCTGGCCCATCATGCTCATTTTGAATTTGCTCTACATAAGCTTGACAAATCTCTTACATAGTTTTTCGTCAGTAGAACCAAATATTATATTATCTACATAAATTTGCACTAACAATATTTTATCCTTATTCTTTTTAAGGAATGGTATTGTGTCTACTTTACCTTTAGTTAATCATTTTTCAATAATTTTTTTTTAAAGTCTCATACCATGCTTTAGATGTTTGCTTAAAGTGTTTTATCTAATTTATAAACATAATTGGCTTGAGTTATGTAGACACCCAAAATTTGCACTTTTGCACTAACCCTGACAGGAGGGCAAAATCCTCACTTGACTCGACATACAAAAAGGAAGGTGGACCCCAACACGAAGCCACTTCAACGACTTATGGTCAAAGCTGCCACAACGAACAACGAGCATCAGGTTACTTGAGACAAGCTGATCCAGAAAGAACTTGATTTGATCACCAAAGACGACTAATGGCCACTACGCTTACGATAGTCGGGGGTCTCGCTCTCCGGTGAGCGAGCGGCTGCCCAGCTCGCCGGTGAGCTGGCGGGGGTGGAAGGGGGCAGCGCCCCCTGGAAGCCAAGCACAAAGAGCAAATTCTATATCAAGTCGCAGCCCTCCGAACGAGCCTCCCAGAATAATATGGCAAGTTTCCTAAGGATTCCCGGATTGCAAAATACGAGCCTTCCAGCGAACAAACGAAAGACTTCAGTACACGAAAATCGAGGTAGCACCGAAGCCGGCCACAGATGGAACTGCGGCTGGCCGCAGCTGCACCTGCGGCCAAGATCTGAGTTCTACATCGCCACTTCCAGTATCATTTTTCATCAGACAAAAAGAAGGAAGAGAAAATGGAATTGTAGAGAGAGAAAGGCGACGGGAGAAGAGAAAAAAAGAGAGAAGAAGTGAGATTCTTCATCTTTTGTACAATCTTTATACTAGGTATTGTATCCTAGTTGATTTCTAAGTGTTAAAGCGTTTATTTCATCATTTGGAATGTGAAAAATCTGAGTTTCATAGCTTCGTTGTGTTTTATCTAGTAAATCTTTTAGGTATAGTTTTATTTTGTTCTTATTGCATTTGTTGGGTGGATCTACTGTAGATCCGAAAATATTTGGTGCATTGCTATTTAAATAGTTTGATTTTGTGTATTTGGAAGTTAGATCTAATGTAGTCAATATATGTTGTAGATCTGTGGATTAGGGACGGTTAGGGAGGATTTATTGTGGATGGAATCTCCTCCTAACCTCCTGATGATATCCTTTTAGTTTATTTTATAGCTTTTACGTATGTAGCGATCGCGATGCACCTTTATGTAAATATGTAAATTTTTGGGCCTTAAAACGACATCGAGTCAAAAATCGGGTTTAAGGCCCCGTGATAGTGAAATATGTGATTGTGGGCGTTTGGGGCTATTTAGACGGCTTACATGCCCACAAATAGCTCCAACGTTATTTTGATGCTTGGTTTTCCCTTTCGACACGAGAAAACGATTTTGGGAATGAAAAGATAAAGATTTTCATAAAATCCATCAAAGTAGGATATTAGATCACTCGTGGGCTAAAAAATAAAAAATCGAAAGTATCGGATGAGCTCCATTCCTATTTGACGAAGGATTCGAAAACCTTATTTTATAAATGTCATCATTAAAGATTTTGTTATCAAAACGAAAGCTTAAAAATAAACTTTTCAAAACGAATCAAATCCTTCATGCATAGGGTCAACGAGATTTCTGAAGTATTTTTGAAAATAAAGCATTCCAACGACATTCATTTAGGCACACACGCACACACATGCGCACACATACATTTTATGATTTAAAAGGATAGAAAAAAATATCAAGATTGCGGTAACCGTGTTTTCACGGAAGTCGGGGGGTGCCTAACACCTTCCCCTCGCTTAAGCAAGCCCCCGAACTCTATGAATCTCGGTTTGCGGACCAATTAATTCGGAGTCACATATGAGCCACTGCGATTACGAAAGCAAAATTCAGATGAGTTGGTACATCCATTTCAAATATACCAACTGACGACTCTGGTCAATTAGCTCATCATAAAATCGATCTTTTAAACCCCGTCGACACTCAAGCCGACCCTTTTTCAAAACCACATCTCAATCCAAAGGCTAAAATCGGAAAGGGATTATTAAAAAACGAAACGACTTTTTTTGGCGTCGACAAGTTAGATTAACAAAACCTGGAGGTTGTTCAATATACATTTTTTCTTGAAGTTCACCATTCAGAAAATCACTCTTGACTTTCATTTGAAAGACTCTGAACTTTATGTGGACAGTAAAGGCAAGGAACATCTTGATTGCTTCTAGTCTTACTATTGGTGCAAAGGTTTCACCATAATCGATCTATTCTTCTTGGGAGTAACCTTTTGCGACAAGTCTCGCCTTGTTCCTTGTGATTACACCATTTTTATCCATTTTATTTTTAAAGACCTATTTGGTGTTAATCACTGGATGATCCCTTGGCCTAGAGTCCAGTCTCTATATTTTACTTCTTTAAAGCTGGTTCTATTCATCTTGCATTGCTTCTATCCAGCTTGAATCTTGAAGAGTCTCATCGATAATTTTAGGTTCCATTTGAAAAAGAAAACTCAAATAGAAATATTCATTGTAGGTTGTAGATCATGTACAGACTCTTATTGTTGGATCACCTATGATAAGGTCTTGTGTGTGATCCCTTGCCCATCTTTTTCCTGGTGGAAGATCTTTCCTTGTGCCTTTTTGTCTAAGTTCTTTAAGATTTGGTTCTGCTGGTCCTGAGGTTAATGGATCTTCAGTTTGTAGAGTGCCCATTTCTGAAGTGATTGGCTCTATAATTTTTTTATTTAGCTTTACGATTGTTGGGTTGACAATCGCAAGATCCACCAGTTCTTCATTTACAGTTTCGGACTCTACAATCACAAGTTGATTGTTTGTAGTGTTTACCTGTTCTATGTGCTCATCAATAATGGTAGCCTTACTTGGCTCTACATTGTTAGTTTCATCAAAAGTTATATAAATTAAAACTTCAACAGTTAACAATCTTTTATTGAAAATGCGGTAAGCTTTGTTAGTATTTAAATATCCAAGAAAGATACATTCGTCTGACTTTGGTTATAACTTAGTCAGATAGCTTTTACCGTTATTGAGGATATAACAGGTACATTCATAGATACACATGTAGCCAAGATTAGGTTTATTCCCTTTCTAGAGTTCCTAGGGTGTCTTCTTGAGTGTGGAGTGGATTAGAGATCACTTATGAGTATAGCAGGCAGTGTTGACCGCTTTAACCCAAAAATATTTTGGCATCCTTGCAGCTACCAAAAGTGTCCTTCCTACTTTAGTGATAATCCGGTTCTTCTTTTCTGCTGCACCATTTTGTTTTGTAGTTCTTGGAACAGAGAAGTTATGATATATTCCATTTCTTTCACATAACTGGTTCACCTCATAAACATCAAATTCTCTTCCATGGTCAGTACTTATTGCATTGAACTTGTTGGACATTTTCATTAATTTACTAAAATAAATGTAACGTGTTGTCAACATTTTTGTTCTATACTAGTATGGCATGTTCGAGACTAGCTTATAAGTTAGTTAATTCAACTTACAAGTATTTTTTTTTTATTATATGAGTGTTCATATGTGACTTATTTTTAACTTATAATTTGACTTATATGTAGGGTTTGAGAAGTCACAAATTCTTACTTCTAAAAAATTGAATTATAAATTATTTTAAAATAAGAATATTTGACCAAATGTAAAGACTCTTATGTCCTTATTTTACTAATCTGTACAACTTATTTTAACTTATAAGTCATTTTAGCATTCAATCTTATTTTAACTTAATTTTTGACTTAAAAGTATAAATGCTGCCAAGTACTTTTATTTATAAGTCACAACTTAACATAACTTATAAGTCATTTTAAAATATGTCATTCCCGAACAATCCTTTCGTAGGTCTACAAACACTGTATAGTAGGACGTAGGCCTGATCATTTGGCTATAACCGAACTGAATAACCTATTCGGTTATAACCGAAAATCAAAATTTATATAATTTTAATATCCGAATAAATATCTGTATTATAAAGTAACTGAATAATTGAAAATCGAATAACTGATTTTTTTATTCAGTTATTTCGGTTAATAACAGAAATTAAGCTAAGATTGGACTGAAGCTCTTCAAATGAGGTCAACCTTTTTGCAGATCACCATTATCCACCCTTTATATACTGGCATAAAATTAAAGTGAAAATTTAAATTATTCACCTCACAATGCTGGAACCAAAAGTGCAATCGTCAGGGGTGGATGGTGTAGATAGAGGGTAGAGGAGGCAGCTGCCTCTGCTGGCTTTTTGTTTTTATTTTTGTTTTTGTTTTTGTTCTAATATGTATAAGGGCAAAAGTATAATTTACTAAATTTGTCAAGGGTGGATGATGTAGATAGAGGGCAGAGGAGGCAGCTGCCTTTGCTGGTTTTTTGTTTTTGTTCTAATATGTATAAGGGCAAAAGTATAATTTACTAAATTAAGGGGCAGATTTATAAAAAATTGAACTTAGAGCTTTCTACAAACTACGTTAACTCAGCTACACCCACAAGGCTTCATAGCATACATTTTTTTTGGGGGCTAGTTTGGTTGAAATTTAACATTCTTGCCTTTGGCAAGAATGGATCCCAAGACCTCCTGGTGCTCAAGAAGTGGACTTAATCACTGTACCAAAGGAGGCTTGGTATAATATACATTTTTGATTTCTCTCTATCCCTCATTCTCTCTCATACAGCGGGTGGAAGTGTGGAACCAAGGACCAAGGTTTCCAGTAATCAATATCAGGTGAGTATATTGTTTTTACTTTATCTATCATCCTTAAATCCAAAGTTATGGATTTTAGGGGTTTGGATCTATTTCTAATCTCAGCCTTTTTGGTCGCTCATTGGTTGATTTGATTTTCATCTCACTTCAAATTGGGGTTTACAATGTGTTAGATTGTTAGTCGTAAGTTAAACAATTCAGTTATTAGTAGGCCGTAATTAGTCTTTGGGTTATTGTTTTCCTGGTTTTTCAGATATTGATTTTAATTGAGCCTAGTCATTTTCAATGTGATATTATTGTAATTAGATGCTGAGAGGTTGTACTTAAATTACAATTACACAGACTTAATAAGAACCCTTGTTCTTTGAAATCTTATTACTTGTCTTAAGTATTTCTTTTTTAACATTGTAATTAATGGTTTGTTTAATAAATATGATTAATCTAAATAGGCTGAATATTGGTTATTGTTTGTATTCTAAAACTGATACTTTGAGGGTTGAAGATAACTTATCTTTTGCTGAGTTAACACACTTATTCACATAACCGAGTTGGCTTGTTTCACTATTTGCAAGATTAAAAGTTAAAATGTTCAATCAGCTTAAAGGAACAAATGTAGATTTATGCAAATAAATAAAAATATTTTATTCTGATTTTTTTTTTTATAATTTGAATTATGAATATTTGATTTTTGTGTGTTTTAGAATTTTATTTATGTTGCAATTTTCATAAATTACTGGTTTGTTTGGGGTTATTAATTGTATCATTTATTGATTGATTTAGGCATTCATGTTATGTTTGCAAAATTCAAACATTCCAAAATAGAATTATCGACATCACAATTCATTCGAGTCGATGTGACTACTCAAAATCTGTCAAATAAAATTTCTATCCAAGAATCTTCTTAAAATACCAATTCTCAATCTCAAGTTGAATCTAATATAGAAAAGGTATTTGTTGCTGATTCGGGATTAATACCATTTATAATGGAATATAATGCTAACAAAAAATAGAGTATTCGTCGAGGATATTTGCTTAAAGGCCCTTATCGATCAATGTTTTCCGAATTCATTTGGATTGTTATTTGCGGAGATCCGATTGATACAAAAAGTATGCCGCTTAGTTAAAATCCGCCTCTGCTGGGAACAAATCTTGAATCTAGCCCTAGCAATCGTTTTGGAATCATCCGATTTCTCATTGCAAAAGATACTCTGAACATGAGCCTTGAGGAATGGGTTGTATAAATTTCCATGTCTTCTTAGACACTTTGCGCATGTTAGCCAACTCCAGGATACCTTGAATGATGTTTACAGAGGTGAAGCTTTTTTCCAAAATATTTGTCATCTGCATCAGATAGTACTCCATTGCACTAGTTCTCTTTCACCGTGGGAACGAAAACAAAAGAGAACTTAAAAATAGTTTTTAAAAAAATAAAATTAATTCGGTTATTTGGTTAACCGAATAATATAATTTTTATATCCCAAACTGAACTCGAAAACCAAATTATAAAACGGTTATAACAGAAAATGTCCAAATAACCAAAATATTTTGATTAAAATTTTTGATTTGATTCAGTTAGGTTCGATTATTTCAATTTCCCCATTCTTCGTTCAGTCTTAGTAGGACAGACAATTTGCAGTGTTTCAATGGTATGTATAATTATGAGAAAAATATGTTATATAAAAATTAACTATTTTATAATAACCAACTAATATGGGGATGAAAAAAAAGCTTGTTAACATATATAGATGTTATAACATGTCAACATACAACATACATGCACAGTTAACATGCTATAAGATGTTGTAAAATAATAATTTTACAGATTATTCTTATTTATTTATTTATTCTAAATTACAATAAGACTTACATTATAATGAGTCCAATGTGATTTTTATTTGGACTAGTATGCATGCCTTTGCCCCAAATTTTTTTCTTTATTTGATTATTTATTTTATTAAAAAATTATTATATATAATATATAAAATTAATTAACAATTTATAATAAAAAGATAATATATTATTGTGCGCTTTAATTTTTTTTAGAATGATTATATATACCTTTGTCACAAATCAATTAATATTGTATATCTCTCCCGTTCCAAAATATAAGATTATTATTAATTTTAAAAAAAATAAAATTTTTAGACATTTGAAATTTAAAATTGATATGATACTAAAATATATAAATCTATAAGAAAAAGGGAAAAAAATTGCTGGAGGAGATAATATGAATTTTTAATATGATAAGTATGCTTTAAGTTTTGGATAAAATTTTTAGGATTTATTTTCATAAATAACTCAAAAAAGAATATCCATTTCGTGAGTTAAACCATTCATGACCAGCCAAAAGAATTTTTATTTTCTGAGTCGACTCATTTATGACCAACTAAAAAATTCCAACTAACTCAACTAATCTTTTTATAGGAGCGAGTATGTTGTGGTTTGAAGTCTAAATAACATATGAAACCGTTTAGGTGTGGTTTGACAAATTCAAAACTGTAGATAAAATCGCTTGTGATTGGTGCAGTGCGATTTTGAATCACGCGATGCGTTTTTATTTTATGCGATTTCGATTCCAAAATTAATTAAAATAATTAAAATTTATGCAATTTAAATTAATAATTTAGCATAAAACAATATTAAATATTACTTTGATAATACACACAACCTTACTTATAATATTTTGTCTAAACAAAAGTAAAATATAAGTTACATAAGAGATAATTTCAAATGGATTAATCAAAAATTTCTATTAATATATAAAAATTCTAAACAGAGATAATTATATGAGGTATAATTCTAAATGAATTAATTGAAGCGTGAATTCCATTATAATGCTTCTTGATATGCTTCATGTTGAAAATGGCCAAACTACGAAAATAAAAATAAAAAACATGGTGCAGTGCGATTTTTTCATGTGCGGTTTTGTCCAGAAACCAAACCCAAACCGCAAATTCGATTTTTTAACTCACCTAAAACTGTCATATACGCTGAAATTGTTGGTGCGATTTGTGCGATTTTTGGTGCGATTTCGATGGCAAATCGATTTCTTGCTTAGCCCTACCTTTTTAGTTGTTCTTCTTATTATATATGCTAGATCGGTGTCCCGTGCCAAGTACGAAATTTACTATGTTATTTATTAATTATAATTTATGTTATCAAAGGTATACTTAATATTAGCTAAGTATTGATCGTGTGATGCTATAAATGACAGTAAAAATATAATGAGAAATTAAGACCATCATATCAGTTTATAACCTTAAAATAAAAATATATCTCTAATTTTGGATTGAACTAAAAATAAATTTACATCTGTAATTTTAAAACAGAGCAAATATTACTTAAAAATCTTATATTAAGTGACTTTGTAATGTTGTTTTTATTATTATATATTAAAATAATTAAACAAATAATTTTACCCAACAATGATATTCATATTCGTTTTTAGTGTTTACTAAAATTCTTGGCTCATCAAAATAGAAAAAATAAAAATAGAAAAAAAAATCAAAAGGGAGAAAGAATAATAAGAAAAGGATTTTAAATGATTGTATAATACAATTTAGGTTTCCTACAAAGTGAGAGAATTTACAAACACTCATATATATCTTACGAGATAACGTAAATAAAATAAAAGTAAAAATATCATTAAGTAAATTCAATTATAGTTTCATGAGTTTACTCAGTTCAGAACTAAATTCAATTAACTCATATGATTAAACGTAATAGATAGTATTTTGTCTATTATAATAAGTAATAGATAGTATAGATTTGAAAAGAATCCAACGAATTTATAATTTATAGAGTTGGCTCCTCTTTATTTATTTATTTATTTTAATTTTTTGAAGCTTGAATCATAATTAAGTATATCATTGCTATTACATTATCAATAACAAATCAAATCTCAATAATGAGGAAAAAATAAACTCATCTTAATAAGAATTAAACTTGAAACTTAAAATTATATATTTTAATAATTAGAATAAGACCTCATCGGTGAGTTGGCTCCCCGTTAATATATTTTTCTCCACTTCTCTTTAATACTTATTTATATTTTTGAATATTATAATTGAAAATCAACACATAAGACTGTTAACCGCATCGATGCCCACTAAGCCAATCAAATTTAATTTTAGAGCAAATCGTCCGATATATTTTGGAGAAAAATTTAATCCGAAATAATATTTAAAATGAGATTGGTTAATAAATTGTCTACAATAAGGCGAGCGTGGGAATTAAATGAATCATTGCAGATTCTGGAGGTAGGATCAAATCTCTTTCAATTCAAATTCCACTCAGATTTTGATTTGAATCAGATATTGAAAGGAGGACCTTGGTCCTTTGATAATCAGCTATTCTTGTTGAAACGGCGGTCGAAAGGTATGACTGTGGAGAATATACAACTGGATCTTTCCTCCTTTTGGGTTCAAATTTGGGGTGCTCCGTTTGCTATGTTTTCTCCCCAAGTAGCAAAGGAAGTTGGGCTTCGGTTGGGGGAGGTTGAGGAGGTGGAATGGAAGACAAAGAAAGATGAAATTAGTATGTTTATGCGCGTCCGTGTGGCTATACCAATATCAAAACCTATTCGCAGAGGAGGTTTTATTGCCGGATCGGATGGTGTGAAGTCTTGGGTGGCATTTAAGTATGAAAGGTTGCCCATGTTCTGTCATTTTTGTGGAATTTTAGGTCATGATTTGAAGCATTGTGTTGCCCATTTTGATGTGGAAAAGAAAGGAGGTTGTGTTGATTTGCAGTATGGGGATTTCCTTAAAGCAGGGGGAATCCGTTTCAGGGTCTCAGGTAGTAACGCAACTAGTCGAAAAGTTACCAACGTAGACAGGGCTGCAACTGATTTAGTAAAAGGTTGTGCAATGGTAGGAAACGGTGGTCCGGTCGGACAGATGGAGGTGCAGGAGAGCAGATCTGGGAACGGTAGCAATGAAGATAAGGATAGACCCGTGAGTGAAGGAGTCTGTGCTGATTTTACGCATAGTGAAAATGAAAGTCCTACTTGCCGTGCAACCGTAAAGTGTGCAACCTCTAATTTACAGGAACCGAGTCCTTTAATTCTGCTCACCGAAAAGCTACAGACAGTTGGCAAAGGAGAATGCACTACGGAAATTATCACTTACAAAACAATTGAGGGTCCAGTGGAGTGTCCATCAAAAGCTGGTAAAAACTTTGAATTGGGTAGTTTTAATTCAAATCAGGATGTGCATGGATCTAGCATAATTAAGCCCAAAGGTACTTGGACCCGAAAGTCTAGAATGGATAGCAGAATGGACGTTGGCTCTACAGCTTTAACTAAAGATGTCAATTTATTAGGCTTAGGTAAGAGAGAAATCTGTCAAGGGCAGTGGGGACAAAATGAAGAGCAGATTTTGAAGAAAGGAAGGTTGAACTCTAATGAGGAAAATAACGAATTTGGATCGGCGGGGGTGATGAGTCACCCTTGCTGGGAGCAATGACACTGTTAAGCTGGAACTGCCAAGGGCTTGGGAACCCTTGGACAGGGCGAAGCCTTCGCAAGGTTGTGAAGGAGCAAGTTCCCATGGTATGTTTTCTAATGGAGACGAGACTTGATAAGGATGGTTTTGAAAAATTATATGGAAATCTACCATTTCAGAATAAAATTACTGTCAAACAACCGGGTTCTGGGGGAGGAATAGCTATGTTGTGGAGGAATGATGTAAGATTAGAGGTGATTAATTTCACTACTAATCATATTTTATCTAGAGTCACGGAGGAAGATGGATTTGTATGGTATTTGACTAGTTTCTATGGGTGGCCGGAAGCACAGCTAAAAGACAACTCTTGGAGATTATTGAAATATTTACAAACTTTTGTAGTGGGTCCTTGAGTGGTAATTGGGGATTTTAATGCTTATTTACATGTTTCAGAAAAGAAGAGTGTAAGGCAGCCTACGTTTTCACAGATGGAAGCTTTTAGGGAGACTTTGGATTCGTGTCACCTTCAAGACCTTGGTTATAAAAGGTATCCCTATACTTGGAATAATAAGAGACCTGGAGAGGCTAATACAAAGATTCGTCTTGATAGAGGTGCTGCAAATAAGGAATGGATTGATAGATTTCAGTTTAGTAAAATTGTGCATTTATCAACTCATGCTTCGGATCACCTCCCAATTTTGTTGAATGTTAAATCCTTTTCCCAACAACGGCAACAACGTGGGAGAAGCTTTAAATTTGAAGAATCATGGCTGTTACGGGCGGACTGTGAGGAGGTTATTAAGGAGGCTTGGATGAAGGGAGGGGAAGAATGGACAGGTCTAGCCGCAGTTCAGGAAAAAATAAAGATTTGTAGAGAGGCACTCATGAATTGGGGTTCTGCTATAACTGATCCGGATATTCTTACTATCAAAGATGTTCAGCATCAGTTGGACAAATTGGCTGAGGCTGATTTAACGGAAGCATCAAAAGTGGAGTTTTTGAGTTTGAGCAAACAGATGGATGAACTTCTCAAGCAACAAGAAATTTTCTGGGCTCAGCGATCTTGAATAAACTGGTTAAAACATGGGGATAAGAACACAAAATTTTTCCATACCAAAGCAACACAAAGAAGAAGGAAAAATTATATAAAAGGTATACAAAATAATCAAGGTCAGTGGGTGGACGATTTAAAGGAAGTGGTTGAGGTAGCTTCAGCCTATTTTGAAGATCTTTTTCAGGCTGGAGTAGGAGCTCAAATGGACGATTGTTTGAATGTGGTGCAGAATGTGGTTACTGAAGACATGCGACAGCTTTTGACTACAAAATTCACTGCTGAAGAGGTGAAGGCGACTTTATTTCAAATGGGACCAACAAAAGCTCCAGGACCTGATGGTATGAATGCCCTTTTCTATCAAAAATTCTGGCATGTTGTGGGTGATTCTGTGGTGTTAGCTGTGTTGGATTTTTTAAATAATGGTAATATGTTGTCTGATATTAATCATACAAATATTGTACTTATTCCAAAAGTTAAATATCAGGAGAGAATGTCTGAGTTTAGACCCATAAGCTTGTGCAACGTTATTTACAAAATTATGTCAAAAGTGTTAGCTAACAGGTTGAAGCAGATTCTACCTCAAATTATTTCACCCACTCAAAGCGCTTTTGTTCCTGGGCGTTTGATTACTGATAATGTATTGGTGGCTTATAAGGTGCTTCATACTATGCAGTCTCAAAAAAAGGGGAAACAGGGTTCCTTTGCATTGAAGTTGGATATTAGTAAGGCCTATGATCGAGTGGAATGAAATTTTCTTCAACAGATTATGGAAAAAAAGGGGTTTCTTGCTGTTTGGATTGAAAAAGTAATGACTTGTGTGACAACTCCATCTTTCTCTATTCTGATTAATGGGAGATCCTATGGCATGATTTCTCCACACAGAGGAATTCGACAGGGCGATCCTTTATCTCCGTACCTATTTTTACTGTGTGCAGAAGGCTTCACTGCTTTATTAAATAATGCAAAATTAGAAGGCCGAATTAGTGGGGTTTCTATTTGTAGAGGGGCACCAAAGGTCACTAATCTTATATTTGCAGATGATTCACTACTGTTCTGTCGAGCAAATAGGACTGAAGGGGAAACCATAGTAAAGATACTCTAAACCTATGAAAAAGCCTCCGGACAAAGTATTAACTTTGAGAAGTCTTCCGTTTATTTTAGTCGTAATACGCCGGAAAATGAGAGGTGTCAGCTTTTGGAGGTGTTGGGAGTAAAGGAGGTTAATCGTTTTGAAAATTACCTTGGTCTACCAACTTTGATTGGGAAGGCCAAGTATCACACTTTCGCATTTCTGAAAGACAAAATCTAGATGAAGCTTCAAGGATGGAAGGGCATGATGCTGTCTCAAGCTGGTAAAGAAATTCTTATTAAAGCTGTTGCTCAATCTATACCTACTTATACTATGAGTGTGTTCCAACTCCCTTTCAAACTATGTGGTGAACTAGATGCGTTATGTGCTAAATTCTGGTGGGGTCAAGTGGGAAATGAAAGGAAAATTCATTGGAAGAGTTGGGCAAAACTGACAGATTCAAAGAAGATTGGTGGAATGGGCTTTCGGAACTTGAGAGCTTTTAATCTAGCTATGTTAGCCAAGAAAGGATGGAGGATGGTGCAAGACAAGGATTCGCTGCTTTATAAATGTTTTAAAGCAAGGTATTTTCTGAGATCAACTTTTTTAGAGGCTAAAGTCTCGCCTAATTGTTCATATGTGTGGCGGAGTTTGATGGCTGCACGTCCTATCCTTCAAGCTAGGTACTGTTGGAGGGTTGGGAATGGGAATTCCATCAATGCTTTGACGGATCGGTGGTTACCTAATTTTCCCAATAACAAAGTGATACATCCAGTTCAACATAGTTGGGATGAATTAATGGTGTGTGAGCTGATTAATCCTGAATTGCATATATGGCGATATGAAGATATTAGAAATATTTTTCATAAAGATGAAGCTGATGCAATTTGCCAAATACCTTTGAGTAGACGTGATGTACCTGATCGGATTCTATGGCTACATAACTCAAGGGGTATATATTGACTGTCAAGTCAGCTTATCAGGTGGCAAAGAGACTAATAATTGATGTAGATCGGGCAGAAACATCTACGGGTGGTGCTGTCAAGAATATTTGGGCTGCATTATGGAAGCTTCGGATCCCTAATAAAATTAAAATTTTTGCATGGCGAGCTTGTCATGACATTTTACCAATAGCAAAGAACCTAAATAGAAGAAAGATTCTCCGTGAGGATAAATGTTTGATTTGCAAAAGTGAAACGGAATCCACCATCCATGCTCTACGGGATTGTGTGGCGGCTCAAGATATATGGGCTAGTAGTGTTCGTAAACTGCAGAAAGGTAAACATGGACAACTCGATATTGTGGAATTAATGGAGGATTTTATGGAACGTCTGACTGGTGACGAAATGGAGTTGTTTTGGATCCAAGCGTGGTTTATTTGGAATCAGCGAAACATCTTATTACATGGAGGAAACATGAAGCATCCGAATATTTTAAACAAAAGAGTTGAGGAATATATTGCAAGTTACAAAGATGCCCAAAATCAGCTGAATGTTCCGTTGAGACAACAATCATATGGAGAGGTATGACGACCACCAACATCTGAGGAGTACAAACTTAACTTTGATGCTGCAATTTTTTCGAATTTAGGAAGAACTGGATATGGTGCAATTATTCGCAATGATAAAGGAGAAGTTATGGCTGCGATGACTGCTAGTGGACCGATGGTTTTTAACAGTGAGGAAGCTGAGTTACTTGCATGCCATCGAGCTTAGAATTTGCTGTTGATACTGGTTTTTCAAGGTTGATTATTGAGGGGGATAATAGCGGGATTATGCAAGCCATCTCTTCAACTGTAAAAAATTCTTCCATTTTTGGTAATGCGGTGGATGATATTCGTCATGTGCTAAGGGGTCTGCAATGGTATTTTATTTGCTGTATTAAAAGGGGTGAGAATAGAGTAACTCATGTGTTGACTCAATATGCTAGACATAATTTAGTTGAGGATTTGTACTGGATTGAGGAATCTCCTCCACCAGCTTTGGATGCTTTGTCTTTTGATTTGTTATCTCTTTAATTGAATGATTATTTATTGGTTTCAAAAAAATAAAATAAAATAAATTGTCTAGTTATTATTGGCCAAACTCAAAGTACTCTATTAAAATGTAATAATATTTAGGAAATATGTTATATAAGGCAACTTAAGTTTTTTTTTTCTTTAGGGTTAAGTTTTTAATTTTAAAATTTTATAAAAAAAAATTTCCAATAAATTTTTATAAAATTACATTATTTTATTAAAAATATCTTAATCAAACTTAATTAAGACATAACTTAAATTTTATTTCCCTAATATATAACCATTTATATCATACATATTTATGTTATGAAACGGTGATTGACCGGGTTAGCGGGTCACATTATTAGTTTATATTGTCACATATTTAAATAAAAATATAAAAAAATATTTAATTTTTTATTTATAAAAATTAAAAAAACAATTACCAAATTAAAAAAAATTAATTATTCATAGTAATTTTTGATATATAAATGATTATAAAGAGATAACATTATACGCACAAACACAAAAAGCAATAGTTGTCTTGTCTTATAGTGTTGACTTTCTTATCTAGTCTCAATGAACGTGTTACATAAATGAATTATTCAAAGACGCATGCAATTTGCAAGCCCCACATCAGATCATTAGGGTCGTGTGTAAACTGTAAAGAGCATCCTACCCTAATGGAGATTTCAGAGTCCTTCATGCTATGGCCTATAGCTGTATCTATTCATAATGATGCTTTATGTATTTATGTTCTCCCTTTGTTTTATATAAATATAAATAATTAATATTTTTATAAAAAAAATAATATTTTTATAAAATTCTATTTATATAAATAATAAGTGAAATTCATTTTCATATAAATAGAATCTTATAAAAATATTAATTTCTTTTATATAATAATGGCATATTTTTAACTTTCTTACATTATTTAATGAAATCCTAAATTTTAAAATTAAGTCCTACTTATCAAATTAATTTTGAAATTAACAAATATGATAACAAATAACAATTATTAAAAAATTTATACTCCTAATAATTGCTATTATTGTCAATAAAAAAATTATTCTGTATAATAAAAAATATTAATAAATGAGACTTTTTATTAAATTATTATTTGATTTCGATCATTTTATTCAAATATACTCCAATATATTTTTGATCACCATGACAAAAATTTCTCCCTTCCCCACTGATTACACCTGTCAGAAAGAGAGAACTTTGAGTTTCCAATGCATGGATTATAGCATTGGGAAGTACATGAAATCAATAGAAAAATTAATATATAAATTATTAATGAGCAGTTTTTTATGAGTTTTTTCAAAAGGTTAGTAGTGGGTCACATATGTCTTGCATATTACAATAGGTTAAAGCATTGGGAAGTACATGAAAACAATAGATAAATTATTACTGAGCAGTTTTTTATGAGTTTTTCCAAAAGGTTAGTGGATCACATATGTATTGCACAGTGATATGTCTCTTTGGGTAGCAAAGCAATTAAGTTATAGTACTAATTATTTATCAAAATCAAGAAGGAACAATAAGCCGACACGAGTATCCACACTCGAGCATAAAACAATAAGTCCCTTTAATATTAAATTATTTATGCTTATTAGAAGAGTTGTATAATCGCAAAGGTATGTCTCATTACCTTTATTTGTCTTAGTTTAGGTAAAGAAGGATAAAATATTTTTATAGAGTCACCATCGTCCTTAATTTCCAAGTCATGTTCTTTTGGTGCATCAACTTCGGTGTCGCCTTGCTAGAACCCTACTCCTCCATGGTTTCTAGGGCTGTCTTTAATTTCCAACATTTCTTTCTAAACCCCCTCCTGGCCAGTCTCCTTGCTAGAACCATGCTCCATGAATCTCCAAACTACATCGGTTACAGTAAAAATCGTGCCATGTTAAGTAAATTTGTGTTGTGTCTGATATTTGTTACGCTAATTCAGTCAACATTAGCACTATTAATTCAATTAATTGTGTCCAGATATTCTCTAGTAATATTAATTTTTTTTATTAATTATATTAAATGCGTTGACTCGTCAAGTACTCAAACTAAAAAATTTAAATAAAAAATACTAAACAATTTCCCTAGTTATTGAATTATAACATAATTTGTTTATCACAATGATTATATTTAACAAAATATAAGATAATATGCATGCTTAGAAACATAGTAAAAAAAACTAAAATTAGTATTTAAGGTAAATTATCTTCATAAAATATTTATTTCTTAATTATTTTAAATAAACGCATCTAATTCTCTAAATATTAACTTGTTAATAACATGTATCTGACCTATTTAGATTTCATATTAAACGCATCTAGGGACGGATCCACTGCTTGATTAGTATAGGCAATTATCTACATTGGCTTTTTGATAAATAAATTTTTATAGAGATAATTATATAAGTGTGGGCGCGCTTAGGGAATTAGATAAAACTTTTTCAAGTAATTTGATAAGAAAAAAGAGAAACTTTTACATTATATTTGTGAATTTTGAATACAGAAAAAAGAATAGAAAACTTACAAGTTTTCTTTTGTGTTGTTTGAGAGTTTATAATTTTTTTTTGTAAACTTAATTTTAAAATAAAGATTACCATTTTACCCTTAAATCTTCTTGTATTTGTGTATAAAAGGTTACGTAGAAGCTACAAATATTTTGCAGTTTTTAATTTTTTGGACAATTTTGTCCACCTTTGGACTGAAGAATTTAGCAGTAAAATAGTATATATATATATGGGAACGATTCATAACAAATATTTGCTATGGATAAAAATTGGGCAAACACCATCTTATCCTTTCATTTTAAAATTGAACGGACATAATTAATTATGGAGACTCGGCGTCCGCTAGAACTTCTAGCGGATTGGATAAATATTATAAATGGACTGTTGTATCCCTGTTATGTAAGTAGGCAAAGAAAGGAAAAAGTAATAGGTCCACTAGAAGTTCTAGCGGATTAATATCAAGACCCTAATCTACCAATAATTATAGCTGCCTAGAATTCAAAGAGAAATAATAATATTATATTAAATAAATAAATTAAATAATTAATAAATCTTAAACTCTAGTTAGTAAGTCATAAACCCTAGTTAATAAACCCTAAACCCTAGTTAATAAATATTTTTATTAACTAGGGTTTATTAACTATGATTTAGGGTTCATTAATTAGGGTTTAGAGTTTATTAACTAGAGTTTAAGATTTATTAATTATTTAATTTATTTATCTAATATAATATTATTATATAATATTGATTAAAGTAAATTGGCTAGGATAATTAATAAACACTAAATTATAGGGTTTATTAATAGGGTTTAGGATTTATTAATTATTTAATTAATTTTTTTAATATAATATTATTATATAATATTGATTAAAGTAAATTGGCTAGGATATATATATGTTGTTGCTAGCTCCGCTTGAAGTACTAGCAGAAGAGAATCTATTCAAACTATATGGGTTAAAGCCATCCAGAAATGAATACTAATATGTTCGCTAGTATATCTAGTGGACGACGATTTTTTTTTATTTTAATCATGTCCGTTCGCTATAATAATCTAGGGATAAGATGGTGATTGTCCATTTTTTGTCCATAACAAGTGCTTTCTATGGATCGCCTCCCATATATATATGCATATATATATGGGGACCGATCTATTAACAACGTTGTAAAAATAGAACTATTCTTACACCAGATCTTAGCCATCTAGACTGAGATCCAATGGTTCAAATGACCCTAGTCCACAATATAATTTTCAGGCATCCGCAGTATTACACTGCGGACGAGATTAAAAGTCCAAAATAACCTTAGCATGCATTTAATATACTCATCGTCTGCAGTATTAAACTGCGGACGATGAAGACTGACCTTATTCGAGGAAACGATGACGTTTTGAAATTTCACCGTCTGTATTATTATACCGTGGATGGTGAAATTATTGCCCGTAGTTTAATACTTCAGATGCTAGTTTAATTATAAAACTGCATTCTTCTTTGTTCATAACAATCATTTTGGATCTCATCTCATTTTCAGAGTAGCGATCTAGGTAGTTTTAATTATGGCTATTAAATTCTCAATTTCGTCTTGCAGATAACATGAATCTACAACGAGGATACGCAGGAGAAACAGAATAAAACTGTGTTTGTCATTGTTCATCATTTTGGATCTCATCTCATTTCATAGTAGCGATTTGGGTAGTTATAATTATGGCTATCAAATTTTCTATTTTTTCCTACAGATAACATGAATCTGCAACGAGAATACGCATGAGAAATAGAAAATTTGTAGCCTTAATTATTAAACTGCGATCGTCATTGTTCATAGCAATTATTTTGGATCTCATCTCATTTTCACAGTAGCGATCTGGGTTATTCGACTTAAGGATATTAATTTTTTTTCTTCTTCTTGTGTATTGTTATTTTTACTGATTCATGTGATATGGGCAGATAACATGAATCTGCAACGACAATACGTAGGAGTAAAAGAAATTTTTAGTATCAGAATCCTTTGTCCATAGTTTAATACTGCGGATGGGAAAAATCAAACGACAACGTCCAAAACGACGTCGTTTAGGGACTGACCTATGTCTCCCCTCCGTCCGCAGTATAATACTGCAGACGGGGAAATCAAATAATAGCGTCAAATACAATGTCGTTTAGGGACTAACGTATCCCCTTCGTCCGCAATTTAATACTATGGATAAGGGAAATCAAATGACTGCATCCAAAATGATGTCGTTTAGGGACTGCCTATGAATTTCCTCCGTCAGCAGTTTAATATTGTGGACGCTTGGTTTTAAATATTTTTTGTTGCAATCAAATTTTAGAAATTTCAAGTGATTACATTGGGGTAGCAATCATTTCCCCATTAATGGAGAGAAAATTGTCATTGCTCTTTGAATCTGAGTAATCCAGTCTACTATAAATAAGTTGGGGGATTGTTTACTGCTCTTCAATACTTAAAGCTCTCAGAAAGAAAAGAAATATATATTCTTTATGGGCATGAATGTTGTCTATGTTCATGTTCTTTATTCCAGTCATTAATCATTGTTTATTGCTTATTATTCACAGTTTTGACAGTAGCGAGCTGGGTAGATATTGCGTATTGTTCATTATTTTGATAGTACTAATCTGGATAAAATTTTTTTTTTACCGTCCACAATATTAAACTGTGGACGAGGTCTACTTTTGAGAAGGATAGAAGAGATCCGAGCGAAGAATTGTTGAAGAATCTTTGTAAAAATAAAGCAAAATCGTTATGAAAACGATGTTGCTATTTTTTTTATAGAGATTCTTCAAAAAAAATTCACCCAGATCTCTTGCACTTCCTCAAGTAGACTTCGTTCGCAGTATTAAACTATGGACAGTAAATTATTTTAGTTACCCGTCCGCAGTATAATACTACCCGTCTGCAGTATAATACTACAGACGGTGAAATTTTAAAATGTCATCGTTTCCTCGAATAAGATCCAGTCTTCACCGTCCGCAGTATAATACTGTGGACATTAAATGTATTAACTGCATGCTAGGCTTATTTCAGACCTTTAATCTCGTTTGCAGTATAATGCTGTGGATACCTGAAAATTATACTACGGACGAGAGCCATTTAAACAGTCAGATCTCAGCCTAAACGGCTGAGATCTGTTATATGGATAGTTCTATTTTTACAACGTTGTTAATTGATCGGTCTCATATATATATATATATATATATATATATAATTTTATTATCTGCCATTTAAGAAAATGACAAACAAAAAGAAATGAACAAGAAAAAAAAATCTCTTTTCCGTCTATTTTAAAACTCACAAACACAATGTTACAGAAAAAGTACGTGTAATTAACTATCATTCTAACATCATATATTCACTATGAAATTTTTAGTTAATATGTTCTTAAAAAAATCTTAGTTGATATTAAGGATACATTTGAAAATATAAAATTATCTTTAAAAATTATCGTTTTAGAAATGTATTCTGGAATTGAGAGAGTATATTGAATTTTAATTTTTTTTACTTCGCTCTAAGTTTTGTTTAATTAATAATTTTTTTATGAATAAAAAGTTATTTATCAAAAAATAATTCTGCCTACACTAAAATCAAATCCTGGAAGCGCTATTGAGCGTATCGACCTGTTATGATACTTAACCTTCTTATTGTATGTCATATTTGTGTTATCTTATCGCTATTGAGCGTATCGACCTGTTATGATACTTAACCTTCTTATTGTATGTCATATTTGTGTTATCTTATCGTTAGGCCTGATCATTGGGTTATAATTGAACCAATATAATAACATATTCGGTTATGACCGAAAATCGATATTTACGTAATTTTAATATCCGAATTATGAGATAATCGAAAACTGAATAATTGATTTTTCTATTCGGTTATTTCGATTAATAACTGAAATTAAGCTACATTTTTGTCAAAAAAAAAACATTCATATAATTTTTAGTGAGAGTTGATATTTTCACAAGGAAAATTGATAGTTATGCAATCTCTCACTCAAATGAGGTGGGGTTCCACTTACTATTATGTGAGTGATACATTGCGAAATTATAAATTTTCCTAATAAAATTTTTAATTCTCTTGTTAATTTGTGTGAGTTTGCAGAGAAGCATTGTATAAAAAGAATTATATATTTCCTAATGTATATAGTAGAGTATTCAATTGTTCTATCTGCTTAATGCTGCAGTTTTGTTATCCATGCGTGGCTCTTTAATTTCATAGCTGGTTCATGCCTAGTAAACATTTTGATTCTTCACATTTCGCAGCTATATAAGTTGCATCTTGCCTACGGCAGGTGGCTTAATGATTGTGAGAATCACTTTTTAATCTCGAAAACTTGTCCATGTTCAGGATTTCACATGCATGTTGTTCGTTTTTGGATCACTGTAAAGTAGACATAGGCCAAGTGTCTTTATTAACTATTCTTCCATTGCTATATTTCATTGTAAAGAGACATAGGCCAAGTGTCTTTATCCCGTAAGTGCTTAACCGAACAGTATAATTTTTATATTGAAAATTGAATTAAAAAATTGAATTGTAAAACAGTTATAATTAAAAATGTCCAAATAATCAAAATATTTCAGTTTAAAAGTTCAATTCGATTAGGTTTGCTTATTCGATTTTATTCATTTTTTACTGGGTTCTATTTATTGTACCATGCACAAATTGACGCCCCTAGATAATTTTATATTTTGAAATTTATTCTTATTATCAACTAAGAATTTTTTAAGAAGATATTAACAAGAATTTAATAGTGAATGTATGATGCTAGAATGATAGTATGTTTTGTGAGTTTTAAAACGGACAAAAAAGAAATAATTATTTTTTTGTTCAGTTCTTTTGTTTGTCAAATATATATATATATATATATATATATATATATATATATATATATATATATACATATTCTTGCCAAAGTCTTCTGTCCAAAAGTGGACGTAATTGGCCAAAAAAAAATTGCAAAAAAAAAAAAAAAATGGTTGTTCCAACATTACCCTTTATACATAAATAAAAGAAGCTTTAAGATAATCTTTATTTTAAAATTAAGTTTACAAAAAAATATTAGAAACTCCCAAACAACACAAAATAAGACTTGCAAGTTTTTTGTTCTTTTCTTTTGTATTCAAAACTGACAAATATAATGTAAAAGTTCCTCTTTTTTCTGTATCAAATTACTTAATTTTTTTTTATCTAATCTCCTAAATACATACACATATATAATTATCTCTAAAACAAATTATTTTTCAAAAACACAATTGCCTATACTGGCCAAGCAGCGGATCTGCCCTTTGTTGCTCATAATGTTCTATATGAAATTTAGAAAATATAAAAATGTCTCTCATTCCTTGGGTAGAATTACTTTCCATCTATGTATCTATAATTTAGAAGCTTATCTCACATTGAATTAGTATATAATTGGCATGTCTAATTCCAAATCAAAGACAAGGTCCATAACCATCGGCCATGCACTCATTCACAATGCTACTACTATATATGTATGTAGGTGTTGCTTTTGTCCACCACTCTATAGATTTAAAATACATGAGTTCTCCCGTACATCTAAAAAGTTGGTTTCTCAAAAATTCAAAATGAATAAACTGATGCATGAAGTCATGAGCCTCGCGCGTTAAGCAGTGTTATAGTCAAATTCAGCACTCTTCTTTGACCTAGTGAGTTGTGTCCCAATTCCCACATTGTGCTATTTAGTGGTGAGACTTTTATCTTTTAAGTGTTGCAATAAATTATGATAAAATAATTTTAATATATTAATATCGACATATGTATTAATATGAGATAAAAGAGTACTCACGTGTTATCGTTCTATTTTATCATTTACAGTTTCATGTTAATCGTAATTTACATTTAACATATAATTCCTTTTATATATATATATATATATATATATATATATATATATATACCTTTGTTTGTGTGATGATCCAGAATTCTGTAACACTTATAATATGATCGTTAATGATTAATAAATAAGAATTTTTGTGTTCTAATCGATGTGTTATGTGATGCTTAATGATTTGTGAAAGAAAAATATTTTTTCAGAAAAATAACACAAAAAGCACTATCTACGCGTAAAGTGTTTTTTATTTTTTTGAAATTTTATATTCACAAATAACGTTTATACGAGGCACGAGAACGTATTCACTATTCAAATATACGGGAATCAAAAATTGACTAAATACCGAACTAAATTAGTTGGTATGTAACTAGGAGGAAAAACCTTAGTTGAACCGGTTCAATTAAAGAACTAGTTAACTTAACTTAACTTAGTTAGAAACCCTAATCATATGAACCAAAACCCTAACTACATGATTAAATCCTAACTAGGTTGGTGGGTTGGGTTGTAATGAGTTAGTTGGCCCAATCAATTGTATATTGGTTATTAGGGCCAAATTGGTGGGATTTAAATAACAAGCCTAACCTAATTAATGTTTATAGAGAATAAATGGCCCAATCAATTAATGAAATGAGGCCTAAAGGAAAAGGTAGAGAAGCTTAATGATTTAATTGTTAAGAGCCCAAATCCTAGCCCAATGTTAGATTTAACGATGGATATATATACATATATATATTTATGGAATTAGAAGAAAAGGTAAAAAGGGATTTTTAGGGGCTGTGGGCCCCCTATTTTGGCTGAGCATAAGAGCAAATGGGTGAGGTTTTGGAGCTTCTCCTAGAAGCTAAGTTACATTTGTAGAATCTAGGAAAAAGGGTGCCATTGTGTAAGGCTTTGTAGGATGGTGTAAGGAGGCTGGAATGGCTATGGTGTAGTTGGTGGAATTGTATATTTACACCTCTTATATCTATACATTTTTGCATGATAACTTTTATATTATCCCACCTTTCTTTTTTCATTTCCCTAGTTTTCCTAAGTGTTAGAAAGTTAGAGAGAAAAGTTTAGAGAGAGCTTAAAAGCTTAAGGAGAAAAGAAAGAGAAAATCACCAAGAGCGAAAGGAGAAGGTTAGCAAGATAAGAAGGTGGATCATTTATCCTTAGTGAGTTACCTAGCAAGGAGGAAAGCCATCTAAAGGTTTAAAAGTCTTTTAAACCCTAACTTTAGCTAACTTTATATATATTGTTGTGTTTGTTAGTAAATGTTTGTTGTGGAAGATTTTGTATTGTTTGTAGTGGAACATGGTGGATCCAAGGTATTAGGATAAAGGTTTGATGGTGTTATATGTTTATGTATGGTTGATAGCATGAAAGTAATGTTATGTGGTAAAAATCATGTTTTCAATAAAAACCCTAGTTTGGTTATTAATAATGTTTTTCAAAAGAAAACCTAGTTGATTGTGTATGTTGTAGATCTATATGTGTTTATTATAGATCTATACGTGTTTATTATAGATCTACAAGTTATGCGAATAGATTAATGTTTATGTCTAAGAGGTTATGAAACCATGAAACGATGGATTAACTTATGAAAACCCTAGTTTTGCTGGCTATGTGTTTCAAAAGAAAAACCTCACTTGTGTGAGTATTTTTAAAGATTCACGTGTTTATTGTGAAGATCTATAAGTTAATAAAATGATCTATCTTGGCACAATGAAAATGGAGTATGAATGAACTCACAATGTTCTCAAGCGGGGAAACTAAAAGTAAGATAATCGGGCATATGATTTCAGTTGACGCTTAATATAGATATTTATGTTATGCACAATATAGGGTATTGTTAGTTCCCAATGACACGAAAGATATCTAGAAGGGGGGGGGGGGGGGGTTGAATAGATTCTTTAAAACTTTTTCTTTGCTTTGTTTTAAGAGATAATGAATTATTAATCAATTAGTTTAGCACAACGGAATATGATTTAGATACCCCTTCTTTGATATGTTAATCTAATAATTCAACAAACAGTTATATAGCAGGTATATTAGTTAAAAGACACAAGATGAAAGACACAGGTTTTAAGTAGTTCAGAGTTCACAAGACTCATACTCCACTGTTCTGCTCTTCGAGCAGCAAATCCACTAAGGATCCTCTTACAATTTTCGAATCTCTAGGATTCCTTCAATACCAGCAGTCTTGGTACTTTAGTTCACTAAGAACTCTACAAGTCCAGCAGACTTGGATACTCTAGTTCATTAAGAACTCTTATCGTGACTAGTGATGGTTTTGGTGTGCTACAAAGTTGCGTTTAACATAAGTTTATGAAGAACTTAGTAGCGAGGCAAGATTCTTTTCAGTTTGATCTTTTTGAACTCTTGCGTATGTCTTTCTTTCTTGTGTAATGCTTGCTATCTTCTTTTTCAGATCTGGGCGTTTTATATGAGAGCTACAGATTTCTTCCCATTTGAATGTCTGCCCTTAGCTACAGATTCTGTCCATTACCTCACAGAGTAGAGCTGCTAAATATTATATTCTTTTAGCTCATTAATGCTCTAACGAGGTATTAATTGACCTGCAAATACTGTCCAAAAAAAATGTTTCCTTTTTCCTTGGGACAAGACATGATAGTCGTAGGTTTTTATCAACTTTCATAGAGGCGTTTGGTCTTCCATAGAAATATGGCTGATATAACACAATCTTTTAACTTTTACTACCTTGAAAATCTTCTCTCTGTTGCATAGCACGCTGTCGACGCCGGGATTTTCGTCGTTTCGTTTTTAATAATTAAAATGCCCTTTTCCAATTTTAGCCTTTTGAATTAAATGTGATTTTGAAAAGGGTCGGCTTAATGTCGACGGGTTTTAAAAGATCGATTTCTTTATGAGCCAATTGACCAGAGCCGCCAGTTGGTATATTTGAAATGGATGTACCAACTCATCCGAATTTTGTTTTCGTAATCGCTGGCTCATATGTGACTCTGATTCAATTGGTCCACGAACCGAGATTTATAGAGTTTGGGGGCTTGCTTAAGCGAGAGGAAGGTGTTAGGCACCCCCCGACTTCCGTGAAACACGGTTACCGCAATCTCGATGTTTTCCTATCCTTTTAAATCCTAAAATGTGTGTGTGCGCGCGCGCGTGTGTGTGCGCGCGCGCGCGTGTGTGCCTAAATGGATGTTTGTGGTGTCCTTTTGCATAAAAGTTGCTTTGATTTTATATGGCAAAATGTGTTTTGTCGGGAAAGCGTTTAGACGTCTTTTGACCCAAATGACAAGGCTCCGTTTTTTATAATAAAGATTGATTTTAATTCCGAAAACGATGAGGGTTTTTTATTTAAATGTCATTTTTAGAAAACCATAGTTTTTAAACTTTTGTCAAATAGGAATTGCCTTCTAAGAGTAAATATAAATAAAATGAAGGCAACTTCTAGAACTCTTTAACCCTATGCACAAAGTTTAATGAAAACGTTTATTTATTTTTTACGAAAACATCTTTTATGACATTTTAAAAACCAAATGTAGCCTTTTCGTCAAACAAGGATCAAAGTTCGCCAAAACTCTTAATTTTTAAACCTCGTGAATCTGATATCCTAATTTGATCATTTTTTAGAAAATCTTCATCGTTTGCCTTATTTTGGAAAACCGTTTTTTGTGTCGTAAATCAAAACAAGCATTCAAAACGTGTCGGGGCTATCCATGGGCATGTGAGCCATCCAGACAACCCCAAACACCCACAATCACATATCTTTATTACTACGGGGCCTTAACCCGACCTCGACTTGGTATCGCTTTAAGGCCCGATATTACATATATATAACCACGGACCCTATCTAATGATTACATACACCCAAAAATGTCCATCATCGGGATTTGATCACCACGACCTCCTCCCTAGGCTCACAATTACCCAAATCACTACATAACCAATATTACGGCACAATCTAACAATACTAAACTCATTATGGTAATATATGAATCACAAATCTCAATGCCAACACTAAAACTATCTATGAACTCAACGAATGATATATCACCGTACGGATGTCATCGGGGCGTTAGGAGGAAGTTACGTTCCAATGGAACCCTCACTAACGACCCCTAACCCACGGATCATCATTAATACAACAACAAACCATGGTAAACAACCCAAAACACAAGATTATCAAATTAATACAAACAAGAAAAATATCAAAAGAAACACCCTTTTCACCTTGCAAAATGTCGATTAAAGCTTCTTATTTCACAAATCGGACACCACCACAAGAACCCTCGATTAACTAGCAAGAGAATACAAATATTTCACTCAAATCTAACCAAGAACAATACTATTCTCTCTCCTCCCGTGAGCTTTCTCTCTCTAAAACTCCCTCATTTTTTCTCTCTTCTTCTTCTTCTCGGGTGGAAATAGCCGCTGTATAGAGTTCAGCAGGCAGCCGCAGGTGCATCTGCGGCTGACTGCTGTGGCCGTCCGCGCCGAATCCTCGGCTGCCGGGCTGTCTCCTCGAGCCGCGCACTGTCCCGTTTGTCGGTGGCCGCAGGTGCATCCGCGGCTGTCCGGTTTATTTTTCTCGATTTTCGTGCCACGCGGTCTTAATTCGCCAATTTCTGCGGTATTATTTTGAAAGGCTGTTGCCTAATGTATAAATTGCTCTTTTGTGCTTAGAAGACCCCCGAACATCGTAAGCGTAGTGACCATTAGTCGTCTTTCAGGATCAACTCAGGTTTTTCTGGATCAACTGTTTGTCTTGCCTCAAGTGACCGGATGCTCGTTGTCCGTTGTGGCGGCGTTGACCGTAAATCATTGGGGTGGCTTCGTGTTGGGGTTCACATTCCTTTTCGCATGTCGGGTCAAATGACGATTTTGCCCTCCTGCCATGGTTAGTAGAGAAGTGCAAAATTTGGGTGTCTATACACGCTTTGGTCAGTCATTTGACTTTTCTGACTTTAGGCTCTTGACATATGTTTATCTGACACATTGATGCAAATTGTTCTTCTCCACGAAGTTGCTTCTGTCTTTAGATCGTAGAGTTTTATTGTAAGGCTACTCTGTTGGTCGTAAGTCCTTTCTACGATCACTTCTTTCTTGGTCGTAGAGTATGTTCCTTTGCTTTGACCAAATCGTAGAGTTTTCCTGGCGCGGCATCGTAGTGTCCACTCTACGAACATATTGCGTTAAGCCTTCTTTGTGCAGAGTCGTAGAGTCCATTCTATGATCAGACTGACTAAAGAAATATAACACTAGATCAACCTAACAAATTTGATCTTATCTAACTAAGTCCTTGTACATCATAAACAATCAAAGGTCTTTACAACTCTACTATTGAATGCATTTATCACCTTAATTCTTATCATCAAATCAAACATGCAATGTTCAACAGTACGATTAACTGTAGTGCCCAAGGAATCCCCGTACTGGCCACGGGCGACCCCCGGTCTTTAGCGAACAACCTTCTCATTACTAACCACAACATAATATAATAAAACGTTGCTAAAAACTCAAACAATTTAAACTTTTATAATATTCCCTTAAACTTTGTCTCAGAATTGCAATCTTTACATAAATCTTTGAACAACTCAGATGATATATATATCATGACCTAATTCAATGCCAAAGATATACAGATTAACTACCCTTAACTTTATAATTATCTTTTAAGTCTATTTATCATTCAAAATTTATTTCAACTTTTCACTCTTACATATAACTACATAACACCTCGCTTTGGTACACAACAGATTTAAATGTTAAACTAATATTTCATTACAGTCTATACCTTTTGGTAACACTGTTTATCCCCAAAGAGTTTATCGAAAAATATCTATATCTCCTGGGATAGTGCATAAACATTCCCTATACTTGATCTTTACTGGAACCTCATATGTCTCGCACGTAGCTGAAAATATTTATTTAAGCAAGAATGAGCAACTACGTTGCTCAGCAAGTTTAACAGTTACACATAACACGTAATTCATACATCATGAATGTTTATCAATATATGACATTTTATACATATAGATAGGTTAGAACAAAATCCATGATCCGTATTATCATGCTTGTCATTTCACAATTTATACAGTTCACAAAGAACAGCTAACTCAACTTATCAGTTGAACAACAACTGTTTAATCACATTACGGTATAAAGGCACATTAACTCATGTTTATATATAAAAATTTCACACATAATGACAGTTATCACATAGGAGCAAGTTCTGAAAAATTTATTTGAATTGCTTCCTCGCTTACACTTACAGAATTTAATTTACCTCATTTGAAAGACCTAATATGATTATCTTCCAATTAGTAACGCATATATGGATTCATATATCATTTTCAAGTAAATTGACTTGACAGGACATAGTTCCCTATTTACTAACTCATAAATTAAAGGACAGTATTATCACCTTTGAATAATATTTTAATTATAGACCAGTATTATTAATAATACATCATTCAATTACAAACGTTACTTGTTATTTATCATTACACATTAATGATGTAATAATTAACTAGTTTATTAACTTTAATTGCCTTTAATTATTATTTAATGTCAATCTAAATAATAATTAATTAATTAATTGTCTTTATTTATGACTCTATGAAGGCCTAGACACCAATACTCGAGTATATTCAAAATTGGTCGAATTCTACACAAATGGAGTCTATGGGAATGGAAATCCTGTCTACAAAGATATATTTTTGAAAGTCTGAGCATGGGATATGTCTCATTTTAGATTCTCCTTAAGAGCTGAGATATGTCTTAGTTGTTCTAGATCACTCAAATTAAGAACATAAAATATCCTTATTTATTATTTAATCTTAATTAAATAATAATTACTTAGTTTATTAATTTTAATATTCTTTAATTATTATTTAATAATAATTAATTAATTAATTATCATTGTCGCTTCCTATTGATACATTTGATCTAATATTGATATAGTTGATTTGACAATATATCAATTTATCGTTATTGCATTATATTAATATCACTACAAGAAAAAGGCTCAATTCCGACGGAATTATCTCCGACGGAATTAATAGTATAAATACGACGGAATATTCCGTCGTATTTAATTCCATCGATAAAACGTTATACTCGGCGGAATTCCGTCGATATAGTAGATTCTTGTTGGTGCCAAAATTCCCGTGTCCAGAGGATATAAGATCGACGAAATATAACATATAATCGACGGACATTCCGTCGAACTTATATTATTTTCGACGGATCTAATATCGACGGAATATTCCGTCGAAAATAAGTTAAAACCCTTTTCATCGTCTTTTTCCCCCAACCGCTTCAGTTATTTTTTTTACTCTCTCTCTCTTCTCGCGATAGATTTCTCTCATCTCTCTCAAAGCCTTCCGGCCCTCCGACCGACGACCCACCTCCGGCCCACCCAGCCGACCGACGACGTCCATGCCGCCGTCCGCCATCCGCCGTCCGTAGCATCGGGTATGTATATATATATAACAAATGTGTGCAGGCCGGTTGGAATTTTGTGTCGGTCGGTTGGGCTTTTTTTTCCGGCAGCAGTACAAATGTGAGATATATATATATATATATATATATATATTCTGAAATTATGTGTGTATTAAATTGTGGCAGTATGTGGACTATATATAATTTGTTGTGTATGTTAATTTATGGCAGTATGTGGCATTGGTATTATTTTGTGTATTTCCGACGGAATTTCCGACGGATTTTTCGACGGAATTTGGAATTTTTGTTAAAATTGTTCAAATGCAATATTTGTGGGCCCTACATATATTTATGTATTTTCCTAATTTGTCAATATTAAAATAAGCTTAATATTTACTTAGTTTTGTAATAATAACATAAAATGAAATGAACTAACATAAAAATATAATTAAATTAATTAAATAAAATTAAGTTAAATTAAATATACTTAAACTAAATTAAATTCATAAAACTAAAATTAAGTAAAATTAAATGCAGAGAAATATAATTCAGAAAAAATAAATTAAATTACGTAAAATAAAATAAACTCAAATAAAATATAATTAAATTAATTTATTATAATAAAATTAGTGTAATATAATTAAATAAAATTAAGTTAAATTTAATATAATTAAAATAAAATAAAGTTAAATAAAATAAAATAAAATAATTACATTAAAATTAAATTAAACTAAGTTAAATTAAATACAATTAAAATAAACTAAAATAAAATATAATTAAATTAATTTAATATAATAAAATTGTATCATGTATAATTAATTTACATTAAATTAACTTAAATTTAATATAATTAAAATAAAATAAAATAAAATAAAATAAATTAAGTAAAATAAATTATAATAAAATAAATTAAGTTAATATAATTAAAACAAATTAAATTAATTTAAATTAAATAAAATTATGTGAAATTAAATATAATTAAGAAAAAATAAATTAAATTAAGTAAAATGAAATAAACTAAATAAAATAAATTAATTTAAATAAGACTAAGTTAAATTAAATAAAATGAAAATAAAGTAAATTAAGTAAAACAAAATAAAATAAAATAAAATAAAATAACATTAATTTAACGTTCCTCACTTGACATTCACTCGTAACGGGTGAATATGGAATACTCTCAATTTAATTAAATGAGTTGTAGATGCAGTTTCGTTACGATTTTAGAAATTCAATTGCGCTATAACCAAAAAATTCGTTTAGTAAATTCAATCACTTGTGCATGTAATTTGGTTAGGAGCTTAGAAACTCGTTTGACATTCACTCACTAGGAGTGAATGCCAAATAGTCCCCCGTCTGGGACTGTTGCTAGATGTTATGTCTCTCACTTAGGTTTGTGTCAACAATTTGAGTACGTTTTATTTGTTTTGGGGACTTTTAGTTGACATCTCTACATGTTCTCTGAGTACATACTTAGCCTACGTTGACGTGGTCTATTTCGTGTACTTAGAGACCATGGGGAGGTGCTGTCGAAATTTCTTTGAAACAGAAAAAACGTGCTCACGGTGTTGACACAAGTGAGGAGACGCATCTAGGAACGGGATAGAAGCCTGACCCGTATATTTAGAAAGTGAAGTCATGCAGGAATCATGAATGCACACACATACGCTAAGTACCCTCGTTAATTTAATATATCGTATTGTTCAGTTAAATATGTCAGAGGACCGGAGCTGGATGTACTGTAATATCCCGGATATTTAAATGAATTAGAAATAAAATATTTAATATTTAATAAAGGTTGGAGTTTGATAACCTAGTAGTGATAGATAAATAGAGGTCCAAATTAAATTTAACGGACTAACTTAGATATGGTGATATCAAAATTTTTGATAAGTTAGCAAGTAAAGTGATAATCCAATAAACTTGACTAACAGCAAGTCTAATTAAATTAAGAGAATTAATTAGTGGAGTTATGTAATTATACGACGTGGTTGCGTGTAAATTAAATATGTATTTATATGAATATATATATGCATGCATATTTAGTAACATAATTTAATGGTTAATTAAATTGTGATAAATAGATAGATTAATATTAAATTAATCCGATTTGAATTAAAAGGTTTATTGTGGAATTAATTTAGTTAATATATTGATTATATTCATTAATCAATATTTATGCAAATTATTATTTGTGAGGAATAATTATGTAATTTATATAATTATAAATTATAAAAGTAGTTGAGTTAATTAAGGGAGAATAGTAATTGTATATATGTACAATATTTAATTTCATATATATGTGTATATATATATAAAGGGATTAAATTAATTGTGTAATTTTAAGTAGTAATTGAATATATTAAATGAATATATTCTATAATTATATAAAAATCATTGTAAATGATTTATGAGAGTGAGAAATTGAATTATACAATTATTTGTGTAATATTAATTAAATAATTTAATAAATTATTTAAATAAGAAATTGAGTAAATATATTATTATTTCAATGTATTTTCGGGTAAATGGAATTATTTCCATAATTGATGAGAAATGAATTATTTAATGTAAATGTATTAAATAATTTAATTTATGGCCTAAATAATATATATTAAATTATATATTGTATTTATTTTAATTTCATAATTTATTGTGAAATTGTTTTCGAGGTAAGGTAATGTGTATAAATAATATATATAGATTATATATATTATTCTTAGCGAACACACTCTAAAGTTTTAATATCAAAATAATTGATAGGTTGTCATTAATTAAATATTCAATCAAATTGAATATAATGAGTGAGGTAAAAATAATAAATTAATTAATATGATTATTAATTAATGTAAATAATGTGAAATAATAATAATAATATTATTAGTCCATTTAGTAATTTAATACTTATGGGTTAGAATATTTAATTATTTATTCAATCTAATTATTTATTTAATCATGGATTGAATAATTAATGTGTAAATTATTAAATTAGCCCAACATGGGTCAATTAGTAGCCCAAGTGGAGAATAATAAAATTTGACAATTTAGTAGCCCAAACAATTTAATAGAAGCCCAATTGGTATTTTAAATTAAAGCCCAATGATTGGCCCACTTGAAAAATACTTAATTAAACTATTATTTAATTAATTAAAAAGTAGCAAGTGACTACATTTTGGGACAATAGGATTGAGGATCAGCCGGCAAGGATGAGAAAAAAGAGAGTTAGTTGATTGTTATTTTATTATTTTATTATTTAATAATTAGGTTGCTTGTTTTAATTTTTGGTGAGTCTTTTCCCATAAAATCTTCACCAACTAAGGCATGGGTTAACTTTATTGTGTAAGTATCCAATAGCTAACTTGTGTTGGTGTAATTTCATAGATATAAGATATATATCTATACATTATGGAAGACTTAAGTCATTAGAGAGAGAGAATTGTTAGTCATTTTTCTTCTTTCACTTTTCAAATTAGAGAGAAAATATTTGAGAGCAAGGATAAGGAAGGAGAAGGAATTCTTTGTTCATGTTATCCCCCTTCACAACCCATTTTGGAAGAAAAATGAGGATAGCCATTAATATGAGGTAATGGTTATTTTAAATGTAGTTTATTTTATTTTTTATTTAAATAAACCAACATGTGAGTATAAACATGTTAATGTAGTTAATAATATGTGATAGTAATATTTATGTCATGCTTGAGTTTAATATGCTTGGTTTGTATTTTTGGTATAATTTATATGCTAAAAACATGTGTTTGGTGGTGTTAAATCAAGTATCAAAATAATGTCCAAAAAAATAAAATTTTATAATATTTAGATTTAATGTTATAATATTATAGAACATTAAATCATGAGAAAAATAAAGTTTGAATCACTCAAAATGGAGTTATACACAAAAAGTTATGATTTGTGGTAGTTTATGTGATGTAAAAATTTTTATAAAATTTTTTAATATTAAATCATGAAAAATTAAATTTTCATGTTATAAATTGTATTTAAGTTATTGGTATTTTTTCTGGATTTTTATTGAAGAGTTAAAGTTTACTTGAATGTATAAATTTTATTAAGTTGTGTATAAAAAAAGCACTGTTCACGTTCTGTGAGAGAGAAAAGAAAAAGGACTGGCCGCCAGCCAAATAAATCTGCCGGACAGCCGTACAAAACGACGCCGTTTGGCGCATAAAGAATTAACCTGCGCGCAATGCGCGGAGATCGGTTTCCGTTTTCGAAACAGCGCCGTTTTGGTCCTGCATTCAGTATAACGCGCGCAATGCGCGGAACCAGTTTTCGGCGAAAATTACCATAATGCCCCTCCGTTCGGTTTTTTGATTAATTACGAAATTGCCATCGGTCCGGTTTTTCAGTTTATTTACGATTTTGCCATTCTGGATAATTTTAATTAATTTAAATGTTTAAAAATTAATTAAAAATTATAACAAAAATATTAATAATACAAAAATGATATTTAGGTATTGAATATTATATTTTCCAAATATAATAAATATTTAGGATTAATATTTAAATGTTGTAAATATTAATCTAGTTAGTTTAATATTATATATTTCAAATATAATAAGTATTTAGGATTAATATTTAAATGTTGTAAATATTAATCTAGTTAGTTTAATATTATATTTTTTTTTAAATATAATAAGTATTTAGGATTAATATTTAAATATTGTAAATATTAATCTAGTTAGTTTAATATTATATTTTTCAAATATAATAAGTATTTAGGATTAATATTTAAATGTTGTAAATATTAATCTAGTTAGTTTAATATTATATTTTTTTTAAATATAATAAGTATTTAGGATTAATATTTAAATATTTTAAATATTAATCTAGTTAGTTTAATATTATATTTTTTTAAATATAATAAGTATTTAGGATTAATATTTAAATGTTGTAAATATTAATCTAGTTAATATTATATCTTCTGAATTTATGATTAAACTAATTATTATTTAATTAATATTAAATAATAAACAAGGATGATAAATTAATTAATTATTATTTAATTACTATTAAATAATAATTAAATACAACTAAGATTGATTATTTAATTATTTATTATTTGATTAACTTTAAATAATAAATAAATTTAGTTAGTTATTATTTATTATTAAATAATAACTAATGATATTTGAGTATTTACTATATAATTTTATTATTTATTATTTAATTAACTTTAAATAATAAATGAATCTAGTTAATTAGTTATTATTTATTATTAAATAATAACTAAAGATATTTGATTATTTTTAATATAATATAATTATTTATTATTTGATTAATTTTAAATAATAAATAAATCTTGTAAGTTACTATTTATTATTAAATAATAACTAAAGGTAGTTAATTACTTACTATTTAATTAATGATAAATAGTAATTAAATGAAATTAGATTTAATGAAATAAAGAAAATGTCTTTTAACTCTTTTGTTTAAACAATTATAATAAATTGTTTAATAGTTTAACAAGTGTCCAACACTTAAGAAAAATATTTTCTAATTTATTAAATTATTAACCTAATTTGATTGAGGGTCTATAAGGTTAATAATATTGTTTTGACTGATGTAAATTATGTGTTAGTACTTATTTGTGGTAGATAAGTTTCTTAATGAGCGTATAGTTGTACAAATACGCTGTACTAATTATTAGACCAACTTTACTAATGTTAGGTCTTTCAAAGTCAGCTAGTTAAAGTTAGACATTAATTGTAGCTGAGCAAACAGGCAAGTTTCCTAAACCCTACTCAATTTATATTCGAGTAGGATATATTATTTTATTGTTCAAGTCCCTAACTCAAATTCAAGTTATTACGTTTCAAGCATGCTATGGTTTAATTCTGTATAATTATTCCACATCTTTAAATTGTTGATTCGCACATAGTGTTTGTTGCATGTGTTCATCAGGTATGAAAGGCTGATCACCTTCATTACCATAAGGTTCAGTTAAAATTGTTCATGATCATTATTGACACTCAACATTACTTGATTCAGTCATTCAATTATTGAAATTATGATTCGTACTCTTTCACAATTATTATATTGTTGAAAATCCGAAAGCTTGTTCTTTCTTTCAATCATGATATATCGTTATTGTATTTAAACTTGCTGAGCAAAGTCGTTGCTCACTCTTGCTATATCATGATAACAAATTTCAGAATAATACGAATGTCCGAGGAGAGACGGAGGCAGAAGCAAAAGACAAGATTATAGTGTTATTCATTATAATTAAATTGTTATATGATGTAAGTAATTTTGTAAACCTTTTTATGAGTCTAAAGGTATATATGTAAGTTAAGGTTAGAAACCTTGGGAAAATGTTGTAGAATAAATAATTTATGTTTATATATTCCGCATTAGTTATAGAACGTGTATGAAGATGATGTATCGTGACGTACCAAGTCTAGGGTTAAAGGAACCCGGATTTGGGATCGTTACAAGTTGGTATCAGAGCTGATAGGTTATAGTTCTTAGGTAGCAGTACCTTAGGCTATAATCATAGAAATATAATGAAGACAGTGAAAGGATAAACTCAGATAGAGTTTAGAAATGAACATATACAGTTTATAAAGGAGGAAATAAATCTATATAGATACGTAGATATATAAAAAGATTCAAAGAAGGATCTTCAATGAGTGTAATCCAAATAAATGGAATAAGAATCAGGGAACACTTGATTCAAGAATTTAAAAAGAGAAGGATCGTACAGTAAAATGACCAGAGATGAATGATAAGATGATAGAAATAAACAATCCTAGAATAAAGGAGAGGTAGTACAGTAAAATCAATTGTGTTATAAGATCACGATGATCATAGTAAGATCATGGAATGACAAATGGTCTGTTAAATGATTAAGGGGTTGTGTTGATAGCATGGTGCTATAACAATGAAGATACTGTGAAATAGTAACAAGTGAACTCTTGAAGTGTTGAGTGTGATAAGGTATGAATTGACAAAATTCATATCAAGTTAAGAGAAGTTAGAGGTTTGTAGGTTTTTAATTGAGGACTCATATTAGTGGCTGAGTTGTACAATTCCTTGTATGGGCGGGGAATTAGTGCTTGGTTTTAGAACCGCTTAGCTTTCTATATTGATACAGTGGTTGAGTTGAACAGTCCTTTGTATGGGCAGGGGATTTGTTCTTGGTTTAACGACCGCTTAACTTCCTATAGTGATTAGTGGCTGAGTTGACCAATTTCTTGTATGGGCAGGAGATTATGTTTGGTTTGACGACCACTTGGCTTCCTATAATGATAATCAACTGAAACCTGGTGTCGCGCTATTCACTATATGTATGTTGAGAAGGTGATTCTTTTCTCATGTGTATAACGGATAGGTAGAGGATGTTAAGATAAGTTCGTGTTCTGAGAATTGACACGCATAGTAAGTTCGTGACTCATAGTCATGTGATGGAGCCCCTCAGCGAATGGGCGACTTTGGCCTGACTAGGACAAGTTCCTCAAACCATATGATTGTGGTAAGTTGCTGAGCCCAAATACGTGGTAAGTTTGATGAACAGTAGGTATGGATAGAGTTAAGTAGTCAGGTTAAGGCTATAATAGATATAGTTATTAAGCTGGAAAAGAATGTGGAGGAAAAATTTGAGGTGTTTTGAGGTTTTAGGATATTCCAAATCTTCTAGCTATGCTAGACTTTGAAATTCTTAAAAATCGTGCCAAATTCGCACTTTTGTGCTTTTGAAAAGACAAATGTATTTTTGAAATCATTAATGCATTTAGTGCAGAGATGATAACCGATGGAGTTACGAAGCTCTTACACTTCAAGAATGAGCATGGCTGCAGTGAGAGAGGTTTCAATGAGTTGCTTAGGCTTATCAGCGAGTTCTTACCAAAGGGTCACACTCTGCCCTCAAGTTATTATGAAGTTAAAAAGATGGTAAAGGGTTTAAATTTGGGGTATACAAAGATCGCTGCTTGTGAGCAGGATTGCATGTTATATTATGGGGCTGACATAGATAAACTGCAGTGTGACATTTGCAACATGCCTCGTTACAAGACAACTAAACGTGGGGGGAAAACTAAGTGTGTGCCTAAAAAAATCTTAAGGTACTTTCCGCTTGCCTCGAGACTTCAGCGTCTATTCATGTCGACCCACACTGCACCGCATATGACTTGGCATAAAACAAGGGACGTCGTGCCTGGTCAGTTGTCTCACCCCGCAGATGGAGATGAGTGGAAAAAGTTTGATGCAAATTTTCCTCAATTTGCAGAGGAAAGTAGGAATGTCAGGCTTGGCATGGCTATGAATGGGTTTTGTCCATTCAATAATTTTAGTCAACCATACTCCATGTGGCCAGTGATCATGGTAGCATACAATCTTCCACCGTCAATGTGCATGAAGGATCCGTATCTTTTCTTGACTTTACTCATACCGGGGAATAAGAGTCCTGCAAAGGACATAAACGTGTATCTTAGGCCGTTAGTCAATGAACTTAAGATGCTGTGGGAGACGGGGGTGCAGACTTATGACAAATCAATAAAGCAAATTTTTTTGATGAAGGCAGCTTTGTTGTGGACTATATAACAGATTTTTCGGCACTTGGGATGATCAGTGGGTGGTCGACTCACGGAAAGTTGTCATGTCCAGTTTGTGTTGGGGGATGTGCAAGGCACACATCTAAAACATGACCAAAAAATTAGTTTCTTTGGTACTGCTCGTAGATTCTTGCCGGCTGATCACAGTTACAGAAAGATGTCGACACAGTTTAATAGAAAAACAGAGAAAAAGGGGGTTGTCGGTCGATTGTCAGGCAGCGAGGTTTTCGATTGGCTGAACGATCTTAACTTTCCACCACCAGGGAAGGAGCACAGTAAATATAGGGCCCAAGGTTACGGCAAAGCTCATAACTGGACGCATTCGCCCATGTTCTTCGAGTTGTCGTACTGGGAGTCGCTTTCAGTCCGTCACTGTATAGATGTAATGCATACAGAAAAGAATGTGTTTGAGAACTTATTTTACATCGTGCTAGATGCGAGTGGTAAAACAAAAGACAACGACAATGCACAGAAAGATCTGGAGGCACTTAACATATGGCCTAATTTGTGGCTTCGACAAAACAACTCAAAACCTACAGCTCCATTCTGTTTAACCAAGCAACAAGTTGAAGACATCTACAAATTGATAAGTGCGTTGAAGCTCCCAGATGGATATGCTTCTAATATATGTCGTTGTAGTAAGGTTGAACAGTTGAAAATTACTGGGTTCAAAAGTCATGATTGTCATGTATTCATGCAGAAGTTGATGCCAATTGCATTTCGCGAGATGTTACCCAGAAAAATTGTAGACGCCTTAACCGAACTTTCAAATTTCTTTCGAGATCTATGTTCAACGGTTATAAGGTATACTGACGTGGAGCAAATGGAGAAAAATATTGTCCTGACAATGTGCAAGTTAGAAATGATATTTCCTCCGGGGTTTTTTTACTCGATGGAGCATTTGCCTATTCATCTGCCATATGAACTTAAGCATGGAGGACCTGTGCAATATCGATGGATGTATCCGTTTGAGAGGTATTATCGTCTACATTTCTTTGTTGATGATATTCATAACTCATATTCGTAATGTTTGTGAACTTATTTAATGTATTTTAGGTACATGCGTCGTTTAAAGCAGAAAGTAAAGAATAAAGCTCATGTAGAGGGTTCTATTACTGAACGGTACACGGAGGAAGAGCTTGTCAACTTCAGCTCATTCTATTTTGAAGATGTTGTCAAAACGAAACACAATCATTTAAGTCGAAATGAGGTCGTCGGAGTCCAACCATGTGTTGATGAGTTAGCTGTATTTTCTTATCCGGCTAAACCATTTGGCCATGAGACGATGACGTACTTAAGCGAAAAAAGATTTGAAAATTGTGTCTACATATGTGCTTCTAAATATGCCCGAAGTATCGTCATGCATAACGTAAGTAAATACTATTTATAAAATTTTAATTTTTAATAGCCTAGTCTAAAATTAAATCGTGTTATAACTGTTTCAGTGCATTTGAAGACGAAGCATGTGCTTTAAACCCGAGCTTAAATGTAGTACAGTTGGAATCACTCACGACTACAAATTTTCAACAGTGGTTTAAGAGAAGGGTTGCAGAAGAGAACAATTATGTGCATTTAAAAGATGTCATCGAAGGACCTTACAAATTGATTAGTTCATTTCCCGGCTGTATCGTCAATGGGTATAGATTTAATGTCGATGACATAAACGAACCGACTTCAGTCAATTCTGGTATTGTCGTGTTGGGCAGTTGTTACCAAGATTCGGAGTCCAATTATTATGGACGTTTAGAGGAAGTAATTACGCTCAATTATCCCGGGGGTAAAAAGGTAGTTACATTTAAATGTCGCTGGTTTGATATTGAGAAGGGTGTTAAAGTTGATCGTAACAGAATCGTCACAGTAAATATAAAGTCAAAGTTACATTCTGCTGACGTATTCGTATTAGCCAGTCAAATGACTCAAGTTTATTACGCATCTAATGTAGTAAATTGTAAAAGTCCCTGGTATACAGTTGTCACAACAAAGACTCGTCCATTTGATGATAGTAATATGTCTGGGACAGATGAGCCATTGCAGGTTGATATTAGCAAATCCAGTCAGGTTGTCCTACATAACGACGATTTGTTGGTAGATGTCATTGATGTACCAGATAATGATGATGTCGAGGAAGACGTACCCGATAATGATGAAGTCGAGGAAGACGTACCCGATAATGATGAAGTCGAGGAAGACGTGGTTGACGACGAAACTGATAATGAAGAAGTCGTGTCAGAATCCGAGGATAACTATGAAAATGATTCTGATGGGTTTGACGACGTATTACATTTAAACTTAAGAAGTGTATTTTATTTAATTAAATTAATTAACTGCATATTAATTGCATTTTATTTTTGTATTTCAGTAGTACATTTATGGCTAGGCATAGTGGTAGCGGTCAGCGCGGTGGTGGTCGTGCAAGATCATCTGACGGAACTCAGGGCGGGTCATCATCGTCAGGTAGTAGATTTTCTTAAATATTAATTTGTTTTGCTTACTATTTGTAGGTTTACTTTTGTGAATTGATTTATTAACTTTAATTATTCAATTTTACTTACAGATACTGCTCGACGACGTCCTCGAGGGACGAACCTCGGGTTATTTGGTCGCCCGCCAGCTGTTGCGCATATTGTCCGCGTAGATGTCGGCTCTGCGCAGTAAGTGTAAAATAGCGTTATGTTAAGGTGAATTAATTTATTTTGTAAAACAATAAACATAACTTTGCGTTATTTGTTTTGTTTTGTAGTATTATGGATCCTGTGGCTAAAGCCACTTTACACGCCATATGTCTGACATACCTCCCCATTGGCTGCATGCGATTTACGCAGTACGCGCAGCATGATGCCTCCTTCATGGGTACCGTGTTACGTGAATTTCACGTAAGTTATTTTAAATAATTTAAACTGTATACGTACATACTACTTACACATTCAATTTAGTTTTTCTGATAAGTTAGTTCATTTTCTTAGATTTACTTTAGATATGAGGAGGGCATCTCCCAGGCGACAGGCGACGGTGTTATTATTGCACATGTCGCGAAGAACTACGCCGGCTGGTTGTATGAGATGAGAAATAGGGCTGCCCGGGCAGTTGTAGACCAGCCCGGGACTACTATTCGAGACCATCAGCCCCCTATTGTCTCAGATGCAGCATGGGAGGTCATGTGTACTCATTGGGATGCTGACGACTTCAAAAAAAAATCAGAACAAATGAAGAAAAATCGTAGCCAGCTCCAAGTAGTACATACTACGGGTTCACGGTCATTTGAAGAAGTAAAATTGGTATGTATATATTTAGTTTACTTTAATATTCTTAAATTAAATATATACTAAATAAATGATAAATTAAAATTTTATTTGTTAGGTCATGGGCGGTGAGTTGGGACGACCTCCCACCATGATCGAGTTCTGGGATAGAGCCCACACGCCAAAGAAATGTAGTATGTCACAGGCAGCTGCAGCTATACGGGTAAGAGTTTTTATAAAGTTATGTAATAATTAGTATCATGCACTTAATTAAATGAGTAAATAAACTACCATATACATAATAAATTGCAGGATCGATTTCAGAGCCTTCGGGACGAGCGTGTAACTGAGTTGCAGGCTACTAGGGGAGATTCTACCATCCCTCCGTCCGACGTTAGCTTATCTAGGGATGAGGAGATGACTCTTTGGGTCGCGTCTCAAGATCCCCCTAGTAGCACTACGAGCAGATATCGAGTGTTGGGGCTGCCGAGGGTGCCGGCATATACATTGACCGGAGGTATTTATTGTAGTATGTTGCTCGTTAATTCAAAAATTATATTGATATTTCATTTTTTTTTTTGTGTTATATTTAATGTTGCAGGTTCTAGCCAGCGTTCGAGAGGACATGTTGGACAATCTCATACGGGCGCTGGCTTGGACGACGTGTTGTTCCAGCGGGTTATGGCGGCGGTGTCGGAGACTTTTCGTACAGATCTGATATTCCGTAGTCAGAGCCTACCTACCAGTGCTCGTCTTCATCAGCTTGCTCAGGACGTTGCAGCAGGGGCCAGTGTCGAGAGTACGGGCATATCTCCGGAGCAGTTCGCCGCGATACGAGACGAGGTGATTCGGATGGTGACTATCCTGTTGTTGGAGGCTTTTGGCCCGATGCTGACTCAGCGCTCGACTGCACAGGTATTTTGTTCAATTTAAGTTGTATATTCTGTATGTTCTGCAATAATTATTTAACTATGAATTTTTATCTCAAGTACGGACTAATGACTGATATTTGTAATTGTATTAACCGGATGATAATTTCGAGCATGTTGACGATGCCGATCGCGAGCGGGGGGGGGGGGGGGGGGGGTGACAACGATGATTTTCATACACCATAGCAGAACCCTCGATCTCTGGGTGATGATTCTTTGTAGATTATAATTTAGTTGTAATTACTTTAACTTAATTGATTGTAATTTATCGTAATTTGGTTTAGTTTTGTAGTACGATAATTTATTTTATAATGTGTCGTCGTTTATATTTATATCAAGTGTGTGAACATAAAGAATGGATTGTTGTTGTGTTGTTGGGATAAAGCAGGTTTGCAGGTACAAAAAAATGTGGTTTTAAAACCTGGCATTGAAAAAACAAAAAAAAACCATATAAAAAAAATTCTTGTATTTCCGACGGAATTTGCTATTTACGACGAAATTTTCGTCGGAATTATTGCATTAAATTATTAATTTACTAATTACTGGAAGGACTATTACCGATGGAATAACTTTATTACGACGGAATTTCCATCGAAATTATGTACTTATATTCGACGGACGGACTGATTTTTCTGACAGAATTTCCGTCGAATATAAAATTCAAATTTTGACGGAATTATTTATTTTCGACGAAATTAATTCTGTCGGGTATATAATTATTCCGACGAAATTTCCGACCAGAGAAATACGTCGAGGATTATTTATTTTTGACCGAATTTTCGACTAAATTAATTCCGACGCGGTTATTTTCGTCCGAATCGTCGACCGAATTTTTCGTCTGGAATATTCTAATTCCGACGGAATAGGTTTATTTCCGACGGAAAGTTCCGTCGGAATTATGCCTTTTTCTTCTAGTGTATATTTGTTCCAATATTGATATATTTGGCTTGAAAATATATCAATATCGTTATTGCATCATAACTTTTTCATTACAAGTTCGTTTTTGTTCATCTTTATATCAAATTAAAACTTCTTAAGTCTAATTGAATCTTATCTATGCCTTGATTTCAGCCCATTCTCCAAAAAAAATTAAAATAGATCTAGCTATTTTCCCAACCTGTCCCAATCTTACAAAATTAATTTTTTCAAAAATACTCTAGTCCATAAAATGGTTCAATCTCATGAGTATTTCTAGCAAACTTTTATATCTACAATTTTTTAGTTTACACCAACATCAAATTCGAAACACATGATTTTATACAATTTTTACAATGACATAAATCGTTGCAGATTCTGGACAGACTATTTTCGGTCCAACCCAGCCTGCTACAAATGGTCATTACGAACAAACCACAAGAAATTTTCATGTGCTTGAATTTTTTTTGTAAAGCTTACTTCCATACCTTTTATTTGATATATAGCCCAATCTCCAACTCCAAATACTCAATTTTATATGAATTTCCATAGCCACAGCAACATGACACAATATTTCTGTGAATTTGCTCTTCAATATATTCTTTCATTTTACATCAATTTCTTTAATTCTTTGTTTGATTCGTGATAATCTATGGTTAGACCATTACATAAAAGTTTAATCATGATCTACAACCATACATTTTACTAAAACTCAATATATACCCAAGAAAATTAAAGATTCTTAAAGGGTTTAACAATATACCTTCATAGCTTTATTTTTCTTCTTCATTTTCTTCTTGTGCATCCATGACAGCCCCATATCCTTTTGTTTCCTCTCCTTTTCAGTCACGAGTGTGAGTGTGTAGTGGCTAACTTACTTGCTTTTTAGTTACTTGAGATTATACATGGTGAAGGAAGATGAAACAGCTTGAAAGCATAAATTTTTTTTCACTCTTCTTCATCTTTTTTTCTCCAACCCGTGAGCTCTCTTTCTCTTTCTCTCAAAATGCTGATAATGCTCTTGTTAGAGTGATGTGAGTTTAGTTAATTAAATAAGATAGCCAAGATAAAAGATAAGAGAATGAGTTTTGATTGGTTGAGAGTAAATTTCATTAAGATAATAAATGAGTTGACTTAATTTAATATCCACCCATTAAAAATTTGAGAAATCTAGCTGGCCCCACTTAAAAATTTGTAGAGATAAATTTCTCTTTTGGGTCCTACTTTTAATTATCTGACCCGCTATTTGACCCGAAAATCAAAATTTTAATATTACAATCATTTTCTACTAATTTCGGCGTTCCCATCGCAACGGTGACATCCGTTTCTTTAAATTCACTTTCGAACTTCAAGTTTGACCTTTTTATCCTAAAAATTCAAGCAATCAACTTTGACTAAAAAGGCAACCAGAACACCTATCGTATTTATAGTCCATACTTACTAAATTCGACGTTGCCGTCGCAACGATGAAGTCCGTTTCTCAAAATTCTTCTCCAAACTCAAACTTTGACTTTTCACCTTTCTAAGTCAAACGGTTGACTTTGACCAAAAGTCAACCCCCAACACCAAATTGTGTTTACTATCTCTCTTTGTTAAATTCGATGTTCTGAATTCAACGGTGCAGTCCGCGTCTCCAAATTCTCTTTCGAACTCCAAATTATGTTTCCATGACTTTCTTATCTTTCCTTTAGTTATACTTTAACTATTTAACCACTTTGGTCATTTCTTGACATTTTAATTTGTTAACTTGTCTTTATGTAACGCACTCGAAATTCCAACTTTCCTTATTCATTTCCAATTGCATCTGGATAACATAATTATTAATCTTAAAACCATATTATATAATCATAAAGCATCTTAACGGCGATTTCGTGCATTAATACATAACTTTTAACCTTTAAAATCATTATTTGACCATAATGCGGTCCATAAATCTGTTTATTTATCCTACAATCATAACATGTCTCAGGATCGTAACGTTCATGTATTATTAATTAGAACTTAGGTCAAACATTTATTAATTGTGACCTAGTATATTATAATTATCAGAATTATATATATTATGATTTACATAACATAACCTGTGAATAAATTTTTATAATTAAACTATACATACATAACCCTATTTGCTTATGCCTGTTCCATACATAAGTGTTGTTTACATACATTTGTACCATACATACGAGTTTAATACATATAAAACTCGACTAATAACAATACATTAATCTTACATCGTTATACATTTCTTTGAATAATACATACATGCACATTTATCTTTATGGATTTACATACCATTCATTCCTTATTACTATCATGGTTTAACATTAAAATCAGACCATTACATAATTTATACTTGTACAAATTTGCATTCCTTTATTGCATTTATATATATATATATATATATATATATATATATATATATATATCACATACAGGAATATTTTACATTCCCTCATGCAATTATCTATGCATTTAGTATTCTTTACCTTTAGCTTAACCAGAACCTCCAGTCTTCTCGTATTTTACCTGAAATGTTAGTTTATAGCAAGAGTTAGCATAAAGACTCAGCAAGTCAATCAGATAATATCTTTAATGCTTACAATTTATATTTATGCATCATGCATTTCTTACTTTACCATGCTATACTTAAATGTCATAGATTTTATTTAGTAGTTAAATTATATAGTTGCACCTAGGGCAAATTCCACATCTTCTACTATCATATAGTTCACATAGAACAATAATTACATTTAAGTCTGAAAAATTTGATTGATCGTCATTTATTTACTTAACCTTTATGTTTCTCGTTCGTTTTTTCTATCCTTCCTCGCATCGGGTTGCTAGTCTGAACTTTATCTGCCAACATTGCACCTATATAACATTATAGGATCATAAGACTTAATATAACTTATCAAACTTTATCCATAATCGCTTAACCATTTATCTCTATTCATTTTACTTTTGATGTATTATACCTTATTTAGGTTAATAATACATCCTAACTTATCTCCGACCTAGCACACAAGCATTACAATGCTTTTATATAGTTGTAGGTATATTATATTATACCATTTTCGGTTTCATTACCTTAATATCATTTATCCTCATTTACCTCTACTGGTAATATCTTATCCCAATTGGATATTACACAACCATAATGTTGGTTCATGCATTGGTTACACATATGTGGATGCTAAACCTTAGCCTATAAACTATCTTCTATCTTTACATAACTTTAACACATAACACATTATTCCTTTATACTTTAATCTCTACCACATTGATCATTTTTATCAATTTGTGGCATATCATTGATAATTGAATTTTATTCCTATTAATTGAATATTTTTAGGCTTAATTATTTGTTAGTTTTTAAGTATTTTAATTGATTTTAAGTAATTTATTTAATTTTATGTGTTTTTATTATTTTTAGGATTTTTATATTATTTTTAAGTAATTTATATTTTATTTTGTAGGAGAAATAAGCTGTGGGTGGCAATTTGGTAAATTCAGCAAAGGGAGTGGCAGTTTGGTAATTAAGCAACGCAGTGGCATAGTCGTAATTAAGCAGACAAAGGAAACGCGCGCAATGCGCGCGGTAGCAAAACAGTACTGGTACAGACGACGTCGTATAGAGCTGGGGCGGTGCAGACGCGCAATGCGCGCGGCCAGGCTGACGTCACCAGCGCGTTTCAGCGAACGTTGACCTGTCAAAGCGCGTTAGGGCAGTGTTTGGTGACGCAGAAATGCTGGGATACCAGATTATTCGCGGGATTTAGCATTAATTTGATTCCAAATTGGATTTTTTTTCCACATTAGCTTATAATTATTATTGTATTCCTATAAATATATTATGTAGCTATTATATTCAGTACTTTTAATATATATTAGAATATATTAACATAGAATAGCAGATTATTAGAGTAATTTAGGAGTAATTTTAGGAGCAATTATTTAACACGAAGGATTCAAGAATTGAAGGCGGAGTTTGGGAATTGGAGACTGTGATCCGAGTAACAGACGGATATCAACACATATTTGATTTTTTTTCTTTATCTTTTATTTTTGTAATTTTGAGATGTTGAATTATTTGTGGTTAATTAATTATTTAATTATGAGTTAATTTTGATTTGAGATTGCAATTGAACCCAATGTGTAGTTTAATTTAATTTGTTTTCTTTTTAATTAGTGATGATTATATATGAGTTGTTTATCATATTTTATGCGTTCATGTATAATTATTTGCGCAATAATTAATTGTGATATCTTAGAAGGAATTGTAAAAAGAATTCTAAGATTAGATCCGGATATGATAACATGTGAATTTGTTGATTCTTTTTAGGAAGAGTAGCATAATAGTGTGTAGGATGGAGATACCTATATGCCACATGTAACTTTATTGAGAGTTAGATCTTAATGAGTTTATTTCAAATTAGTTTGCATAGAGATATAGTAACTTAATTGGAATAAATCTTTTTATTAATTCTTGAAAAATGTTAGTAAATAGTTAAAAAATCTCAGTTAACAATTCTATATAGTTAATTAATTAAAAAGAGAATAAAGAGATTTAAATGAAGTATTGGGGAAAATTGTGATCTTAACTATTTTAATTTGATTTAATCATTTTTAGTAGTTCAATTTAGTTAGTAATTTTGATTAGTTTATTTTATAATTAAATTGAGATTGTCTAATAGAACTAATTTGATATTAACTTAGTGTTTGGTAATTATTATTATTTAATTTCCTGTGGGTTCGACACTCTACTTTATCACTTTATTACTTGTTGACCGTGTATACTTGCACACATATATTTATATAGAAAATACCCAACAAGTTTTTGGCGCCGTTGCCGGGGAATTAATTTAATAATTATTGCCAATATTAATTTTAGTCTAATTAATTTTAATTTAAACTTGTATATTTTTATTATTTGATTTTTATTTTATTTTATATTTTTATTTTCAGGTACAATGGCTGGAATTAATTATCAATGGTATTTTGATAGGATGGATCCATCAAGAGTGGCAATACTTGAGCCATTGGTTAATCAAATTTCGATGCTTGAAAGAAAAATTGACGCTCTTGGGAATCAATCCGTTCAAAATACTTATAATCAGCAGTCTAGTTATACCCCAGACTACTATCATCCGGGTTGGCATGATCATCCGAGCAATTCATGGAATAATAATCAAGATCAATACTTTGCCTCAAGTTATTATCATCAGGATTTTCAATACTTACCTCTACAGCAACAAGAGCAGAAATCTAATTTGGAGGAAATTCTTGATAGAATTTTAGAGCGAACTGAAGAAATAATGAATAATCAAGAAGTTTGTGATCCAAATTCATTATACCCGTCAGAATTTTCGTATTCACCTTAATCATACGAATTCCCGTATCAACAACCTCCACCGCAGCAAGATCACTTATCAACTTGTGAGAAAATTCTTGCGAGGATTACAGAGTATAACGAGATGAGTAGTAAACGCAATGAAGAATCAATGCAAGAGTGAGAGATTCAAATAAAAGAGGATGAGATTCGAAGGGAACAACTTGCATCTCTAGTCAACAATTGCATTCACAATATGTTACCTAGCAATACAGAGATAAATCTTGAGGAGGAAGGTAAAAAGCAGTGTGAGGCAATTACATTAGAAAATGACAAGGAGTTTCAAGAAGTTAAAAAAGTAAATCTAAAGAGGTCTCGTTCGGATGAAGAAGATGATGATGAGGTTGAAAAGAAATATAGCAAGGTTTGGGATGCGAAAGAGAATGATGAGGATGATCAAGTCTTGAATTCAAATGATAGTAAGAAAAATCCGATTGTGCATTCTGTGCAACAAATTTAGAATTTTGAGGAGTACTATCGGGTTGACTTTGTTAAAGACTTTGATAACTTGGATGAATTCCAGTTTGGGGGTGGATCGCAATATTTCAAGGATGCCATGAAGATCAAAGAAAAGACAAAAAGAAGGCATGAAAAGGAAATTTTTACGATTGAGCCTGATTGAAGAAAATGGAGTAGTCAGACTGAGACTTAAAAACAAGCGCTTATTGGGAGGCAACCCAAGTTTTAGTTTTAATTTTTAGTTTATTTTTATTTTTAGTAGATTTTATTTTAGTAGTAAATTTTAGTTATTTAATTATTTATTTTAATATTTTATTTTGTTTTTGTTTTGTGTCAGGTTTATTCAATGCAGCTCAGACTTAACAGATGAGAAGGAAATATGCTACATAATTCAGGGAAGTCCCTTGTTCTTAATTTTCTTTATTTTATACATTGAGGACAATGTATGTTTTAAGTTTAGAGGTGTGGGTAAATTTGAAAGAATTTTTCAAATTTTTAGGTTTTATTTTGGTTTAAATTTTAGAATTTTGTGGGTAAATTCACTGTAAGCCCTCACGAGACACAACTCATCTACTTGGGGTAACCAAGGAGTTTAAAGGCTTGTTGAACATGCTAAGTGCAATCGTGTTTCCTACGAAAATGGGGTAACTTGTTTTTTAGGATGTGTCACTTGGGCAATGAATTAGTTGAATTAAATTTTTGGTCGATGATAAAAATTGGTTTTTATTTAATAACTTTTGAAAAATGGATAAATTTTTGCATAGTTTGAATTTTGGTATATTATTGGTTATCATTTTATTTGAGATTCTTTAAATTTTTATGCACATGTCCATTTATTTAAGCTAGTTTTTAACTTAAGTGAAGTTTATTGGGTTAAATGCTCATGATAGATATTTTTGAATTCTATATTTTTATTTGATCGTAACTTGAAGTGAAATTGTGGTAAAATATGATTTAGGAGAGATGATTTAAGTGAATTTTCTGGGATTAGTAAAATTAATTTATCTTGTGGAGAAAAAAAAAGAGTTAAGAAAGTTATGTGATGAGTTGAAATAGAGCGTAAAACGCACTCACTCATAAATATGTGAAGAAAGCGAGATGAAGCGTAAAACGCACTCGCTGGTGAGATGGAGCATAAAATGTACTCACTGAAAAAAGAAAAAAAAAAGTGGAAAAGAAAAAAAAAAGAAAAAAAAGAAAAAGAAGAAAAAATGGGATGAAACATAAAATGCACCCATTTAAAAGAAAGAAAAAAAAGACAGAGCTTAAAAGAAATTAATAATCTTAGTAGTGCTTGAAAGATTAAAAAACTTTTTGATCTCCTAAGTTATATTTGCATGTATTAGCTTTGAGTAGTGTGAACAATAAAAGTATAGAGTTTTGTTGTATATATTTTTGATATCTTTTATGTGACATTTAATTACGTGAGCGGATCTAAGTTTTTTCGCTAGTTTGATACATTTGGATTCACACACACACGAATGGTCTTGAGTAGAGTAAGATTAATAAATATGTTGAAATTTTATAACTTTGCATAATTTTAAAATTTTCTTTAAGTTATCATTTAAAAATCTTTGAGGTTAAAGTTGAAATTCATATTGATTCATTGCTTAAGTAATGTTGAGTTGTTGAGTTAGTAGAGTTTTAGTTTTTATTGTTGTTTTGCTTGAGGGCAAGCAAAATGTTAAGTTTGGGGATATTTGATAATTGGATTTTATTCCTATTAATTGAATATTTTTAGGCTTAATTATTTGTTAGTTTTTAAGTATTTTAATTGATTTTAAGTAATTTATTTAATTTTATGTGTTTTTATTATTTTTAGGATTTTTATATTATTTTTAATTAATTTATGTTTTATTTTGTAGGAGAAATAAGCTGTGGGTGGCAATTTGGTAAATTCAGCAAAGGGAGTGGCAGTTTGGTAATTAAGCAACGCAGTGGCATAGTCGTAATTAAGCAGACAAAGGAAACGCGAGCAATGCGCACGGTAGCAAAACAGTACCGGAACAGACGACGTCGTATAGAGCTGGGCGGTGCAGGCGCGCAATGCTAGCGGCCAGGCTGACGTCACCAGCGCGTTTCAGCGAACGTTGACCGGTCAAAGCGCGTCAGGGCAGTGTTTGGCGACGCAGAAATGCTGGGATACCAGATTATTCGCGGGATTTTGCATTAATTTGATTCCAAATTGGATTTCTTTTCCACATTAGCTTAGGATTATTATTGTATTCCTATAAATATATTATGTAGCTATTATATTCAGTACTTTTAACATAGATTAGAATATATTAACATAGAATAGCAGATTATTAGAGTAATTTAGGAGTAATTTTAGGAGCAATTATTTAACACGAAGGATTCAAGAATTGAAGGCGGAGCTTGAGAATTGGAGACTGTGATCCGAGTGACAGACGGATATCAACACAGATTTGATTTCTTTTCTTTATCTTTTATTTTTGTAATTTTGAGATGTTGAATTATTTGTGGTTAATTAATTATTTAATTATGAGTTAATTTTGATTTGAGATTGCAATTGAACCAAATGTGTAGTTTAATTTAATTTGTTTTCTTTTTAATTAGTGATGATTATATATGAGTTGTTTATCATATTTTATGCGTTCATGTATAATTATTTGCGCAATAATTAATTGTGATATCTTAGAAGGAATTGTAAAAGGAATTCTAAGATTAGATCCGGATATGATAACATGTGAATTTGTTGATTCTTTTTAGGAAGAGTAGCATAATAGTGTGTAGGATGGAGATACTATATGCCACATGTAACTTTATTGAGAGTTGAATTTTAATGAGTTTATTTCAAATTATTTTGCATAGAGATATAATAACTTAATTGGAATAAATCTTTTTATTAATTCTTGAAAAAGGTTAGTAAATAATTAAGAAATCTCAATTAACAATTCTATATAGTTAATTAATTAAAAAGAGAATAAAGAGATTTAAATGAAGTATTGGGGGAAATTGTGATCTTCATTATTTTAATTTGATTTAATCATTTTTAGTAGTTCAATCTAGTTAATAATTTTGATTAGTTTGTTTTATAATTAAATTGAGATTGTTTAAATAGAACTAATTTGATATTAAATTAGTGTTTGGTAATTATTATTGTTATTTAATTCTCTGTGGGTTCGACACTCTACTTTATCACTTTATTACTTGTTGACCGTGTATACTTGCACGCATATATTTATATAGAAAATACCCAACAATCATGCATGCCTCTATCGTTTTATATCAAAACATTTCGATTTGGACTTAAAATAAAATTTCTTGGTTGGAACAGTACATCTCGCCCCGCGCGAGATGTATAGCCTGGAAGATTTCACTGGCCGCGAGATTTTCTTGACCAGACTGCACCTCGGCTTCCCCTTGACTCGCCCCGGCCAACTTCTACGGCAGCACTGCACCCCGACTCAGTTTCCAGTTCAAATAACTGCGCCCCGACGCAATACTGGTTTTTCTGAAAAAAAATTCTTTCAAAAATCCATGCTATTTTTTGCTCTTTTTTGTAAAACTTGATTCCAACATATCGCATAACACATATAACATATAATTTACTTGCATAGGCCTTCAAAACATTTAAAACTTTTCAAATAGTTTTATTTTTCCAATGTTTTCATTTTAGGCATCGACGAATGTTTTAAAATGTTTAAAATTCACAATTGTCGCCATTGACACCAAATGGCTTCCAAAATAATTCTAACACATGTATGTATGTAAAAATTAGTTGTTTGGCCTTATTTGACATTCATTTATACAAAATGGCCAAAAATCACATGTTAATAGGATTTTTGCCAACTTTCAAAACTTTGCTCTTTAACCTATACTTCAATTCTTGGCTCCACACATCAAATACATTATCACATGTTCATTTAGCAACTTTATGTATTCACATAACTTTTATATGTACCTTCCAAAGCACTCTACAGATTATAATTTAGTCTATACACAAGGTATAGCCTAATATTGTAACTTTCTATCACAATTCATACATTTAAACCATTTAGGCATCTAACTTACCATTTAACAAAATAATTTGCTTGCATCAAACATGATCAACCCTTTTAGTTAGGTTTTTATCATTTGTAGCAACATATAACACATAATCCTTGATGAATCATACCTTAATATTACTTTTTCCTTAAATAAAACATGTTTCTCTTCTATTTGTTCACTTAGGATAATCTCTAGCATAAAATATACATGTATCATACATATTTAACACCTCCAACTAGGGTTTTACTACTTTCCTCAACATATAACACATGATTATGCATTAAATTATGATTTCTAGCCTTGAACATGAACATGAATAGTGTATTACCTTTGTTCTTCCAACATATGAGTTTAGGGTTTCATGATAATCTACACATCTAGCACATACTCCACCTAATCAACACATATAGCCAAAGATTCATGCATGACTATCCTTGTTCTTGAACTTAAATACATAAACACAAAATCTTAAAGCTTGAACATATTTATACCTTCTTGGATGTCCAACTTCTTTACGTAAAGAGCTTCCTCATGATGAGACCTTCCTATTTTCTTCTTGCTCCAAGTTCAACCAACCATCCTATCATCAAAACTCAAGCTTCCTTTTCTTGGCTTCCATGGTTTTCTCTCCTTTTCTCTCTCTTAGGGCTATTTTCAGCAAAATGGAAGAATGAAGAAGAAGAGCTCCCAATTTGGCTAATTATGAGACTTAACTAGGCTTGGTTAAGTATAACAACCATGGTTAACTCATCCAATGGCATTTAATCATTTCACATCATTAATGAAAGGCATTTTTGTTATTTCATCACTTGGGACACATAGGTCATTACTCAATTTGTCAAGGGTATTTTGGTCATTTTATCCTTTAGGACACAATGGTCATTAACTAAATTGTTGAGGGGCATTATGGTAATTATCCACTTTTGCTAGAATTTCCATTTTCCATGCCATTTTCCTTCTTAATTCAATTCTTTATACATCCCTCTTAATAATTCATTTCATGCTTTTTTGAATTGTTTTTTCTTTCAATTGACCGACTAGATCATTCATTATTCATTGTGCTACGTTCACGTAGTCTCATTTCATAACTTAATTAGCTATTTAATTGCAAATAGACTAAATAACTCTTCTTAACCATAAAATATATTTCTCATTTCCTACGAACTTTCTTAGTTCCACCTTTAATAAATTTCAACTTCGGACACCTCAGATAGTCATAATCTCATTTTTTCTTTTAAATCGCTTTTTCGAAAAACGAAACTTGATCAGATTATCAAAATCTATCATCATTTATCCATTTTAGACTCATATAGTCATTATACGACTTTTACTTCATTTTGCTTATTTATCTAGCACATAATGCCAATTTAAACTATTCTCGTATCCAACATTCTTTTTACTCTTTTTCAGGGGTATTACATTATGTACTTATACATCGTATAAATATACTTCATTCCATTAATTAATATGGATTTATTAATCCATTTCAAACATTGAACTTCATAACCATTATCATTTAATCAATTACTCATATACCAATTAGGTCAAACTGTTTCTTCTTTACTGCACATTCAACCACACATTATTGTAACTTCTCGTAACCTAGCCTCTCAAGGCCTAATCATTAAAGTCGCTATTAATTTTCATAAATAAAGCATCAATTTAAATACATTTTTCTCATTTCCATAATTTTCTTCATTTTCAACTTTAATTCCTTCTTTCTTTATCAGATCGAATACATCAATTTTCATACATCCAATCTATCATATACTGACACAATTAGTGTCCTACATATTTTTTTTTTGTCCTTTACCTTTAATTCGCTATATTTCCATTTAATCATTGAAATTTATATTAATAATATTTGCATCATCTGCTACGTTCACTCTAAATAGATAATTAATCCATAAATATTTTATAGACTCTTATTCACCCTAAGAATTCTTCTGTACAATTTCAACCACACATGTTATTTCTAGCACATTTTTTTAAATAATACATAATTTTAATCACATATTAATACATCATATCCTTCTAAATCAGGTTTTAATCCTTTAACCTTTACTTAATTAGCCAAGATTCTCAATTAGAAATCTTGTAAAAATTCGAGATGTCACACTTTACACATGCAAGTATACTCATGATATCAGGTATACGTTACCTCATTCTCTTCACACCGCTATTTCATGTAATCACAATCACACAGGGTTCATCCTTAATTTTAGACTGTCACATTACTAACTTGGTCATACATACAAGTCTTACCATTATTAAATGTTTAGGCTTGTTCACTATATTCATATGGCTGACCATATATATTAATTTGAATCGCCACAATCTTAATCCATTTTGGAGTATTGTTTAATTTCTAACACTTGACTACTAGGTTGAGTTTAATTTTAATTGTCACCACAATACCTAGCTTATCTCTTTCCAATTTACTAATTTGGGCTACCTTAATCTACTATTCAAGGTTAAATTTTCATAAGCTTATTTGATTAATAGATTAAACTTTACAGCGTTCTTGATGATTAATTCAGTTAATCATTTATTACGATCGACTAAAATATAATTAACACACCTCCAAATATATACGTATATATATATATATATATACCTTCACGTTAACTTAAAAATATCTCACTAATTAAAATTTATTTTCTTAATAAATTTTCTCATACATCATATTCAAAACTTCTTACATAACATTCTTTAGTCAAATACTTTCATCGTACTTTAAATGTATTATATTACCTTATTATTAATATACCTCCAAGTATACATAATAATCAAATTCTAGGTTTTAAAATTTTAAAACATACATTTACTCATATTTAAATCCTAACACAAATATTAGGGTAAAATGTTTACTCACTTTCTACATCTTTTACTTCTCTAAATCTAGCTTTTAACTTCAACTCTTATTCCATCATCAAAAATCTTATTTAAAAGTCTTGTCAAATATTCGGGATATTACATTGACTCATCCCCTAAAGTATACATCTTAGAGTAATGTGATCTCATGACTACCGGACACTATCAGTCCTTGTGATTGGTATTGTTCTTAACGAGTTTTTGGTCTTATAACCATTCAGCATAAAAGATACTGATTTTAAATCTAAAGAAATGTTGCTTCTATTATTTAAACCTCTTCACAATTATTAAACAATTGTTGAAGGTTATCCGAAAATATTTTACACGTGAGACATTATGTTTTTAAATTATTTTATACTTGCGGAACAACTTAATTACTCACTCTTGCTTAAACATAATATTTCAGCTAAACCAGAGAAAACCATTAGATCTGGTAAAGATAAAGAGAAAGAAAAAGCAACTGACTAAAAGTCGTTTATTTATATGTAGCTTTTGTTTAAATAGTAATGTGTATGTAATGAGACTTCATATTATTATATCTTTTGTAATTTATAAATTTTATAGTAACATGAGATTAGACTAAGACATATTGTAAGAATATTAAATTAAGTTAATATTTTAATGGAATGTATGAATATAGAACTGTGGTAGTGTAGTTCCATGAGCACCATATCCGAGGTTAAAAGTAATCCAAATTTGGGAGTGTCACATATATATACACACACACAAAGTTAAACCATGAATTTCAAGTAGATGTAGTACCAAAAAGAAGTAAAAATCTATTTTTTTTTATTTTGAAATTTATAAAATATTGATATTTTTACTTTAGACCCCCAAGATTTATGAAAGAAAATTAAATATATAATAATAATACTTTTTTTATTTTTAAAAACGCACATCTCCCATTTAATTTAATTTGTTAAGTCAACTTAAAACATAGGCAATTCAATAAATATATCACTCTTCTTAATTTATTAGCATCATTATATATATATATATATATATATCCCATTTTAGGATCTATATCCTAGCTTGTGTATTAGACTTGACAAAATTAACTCGAGCTCATGAGTTAAGTTGACTAGTAAAAATCGGGCTTTGAATTTAATTATTTTGGTCCATGAGAACCTGGGGCCCTTTTGGCCCGACCCATGGTTTTTTTTTAGAAAAAAAACAAAATATCACTCTCGCTGAGAGTTAAACTCTAAACCTCCAGTTTAGTAAACTTGTGCTCTAACCAACTGAGCTATAATTTCTGTTTGTTAGTGATTCTTTTTATTTGATTTTGTCTTTCACTTTCCCTTTCCGAACTTTTTGTTTCCTATTCGATCTCTTTTCCTGTTTTCCATATCCCTTTCCCTTTTCATTCCTCATTCATTCACGCTGCTCAAAAGACTAAAATACAAACCCTAGATCTTGAACAATTGAACGCTATCTTTTAGGGCTTTTGTTTTCATTTCTTATCGGAGATATTAGAATCCTACCATGTTTAGTGTTACATAAGAACAACAATTACAGCCTACAATGCAAGCTCCAACAACAGTAGAAGAAGAAGCCTTGAAAAGAAATATACTTTCTCGCTTCTCCCCTGACATGCAAAAAGGTTCAATATGTTATATGTATGTATAAGCTCTGGTGACTCTTGGGTTTTGAGAATTTTCTTTTTCTTCTTGATTTAGATCTTTGCAAGAGTTTCTGGTCTAGTGCTTGATAATTAATTGACTTCAGATATTGTTTAGGCGTTATTGCGTTTGCTGATTAGGGGTTATTAATATTATACAGGGCTTTTTATTTGTGTTGATTGATTGATATATTTAGTGGAAGTTTTGATGATATTTTTCCTGCGTTACACTTGAATTCTATATCAGCTTTGTTGTGTTGGGTGTCTCTATGTGTTGATTGCTTGTTAATTAGTGATGAAGGTTCAATTTTTCTTCAAGATCTGATATTTTTTTATGGATCTGAAGAGAAGGGTATTTGAGAAATTTGGAGCAACATGAAGCTTAATAATACTTGATATATTCTTAATGATTGTATTGAATATTTGTAAAACTCGTTCACAGTGATCTATAATGAGATGAATAACTTGCAAATATGTTTTTTATGGTTTTTTTTGTTCAATATTAGCTTGGAAATGGGGTTTCGCATGATGTTCAATAATTTAATATAATGATTGAAACCAGATCATATTGATTTAATATTAATATATTATGATTTAATTGGAATGGTTTAAAACTATATTATCTACCCTTAGCCTATTGAAAGTGTTTTGTTTTATAAAAAGTAAAAATAAAAATTAGCCTGCGAATTGGCTCGGCCAACCCGGGTCATTCATTTTCAACTCACAAAAATTTGAGTCATTTTAATCAAATCTGCGTATGGCCCGTCTCATTTGAACCAACTCGACATGTTTGTTAAGTCTGTTGTGCACTATAAAAGTTCATATATATTGCATACAGCAAAATATTAATTTTATTTTAATTCAAAAATATAAAATTACTTTAAAATATTGGCTCGGAAGAATTGTCACAACTCTCATCAAATTATTAATGCCTTTATGCCTTTATAGTATTATTATGCTTTGAGCGCTTAAGAAGGTTTTTTAGGCTTCGTTTCTAATGTTAAAGACGTGTCATATATTTTCTCAAGAATTGTGACATGACATGTCACATGTCACGTGGCGACCACATGACTGAAAATATTTTCCAAGACTAACCTAGATTTAATCCAACCCGGAGGATAAAGCAGAAGTATATAAAACCTCTAGGATCAAATTCCAACAACTTGGTAGAGTTTTTTAAATAGTTGGAGTCAGAGCTCCCACTCATGGCATCAACAATCTCACTACAAGCAATGCCTTTGCAAATCAATAGAAATTGCAAGTTAGACAAAATAAAATAATACTATTAGTAATGCTTTATGGCTTTTGGTTGGAAAGAAACTATACACTAATAATTTTATTACATTTTGTTATATTATTTATTATATAGTTTTGAAACGTAAAGATGACAAAGTTTGGTTAGCAAGTGAGATTGAGAAACCCTATGAGGATTAGTCATCCTTAAACTATATGCCTAAAGATACTTCTCACATATAATCTCTATTTTTTTTACCAATCTTGGGAAACTATTTTTACCAATGAATTAGTAAGTAAAATACCAAAACTGGGCTCACCTTTTTGAAAATGACAATTGTAATAGGGATCTTCATTCTGGGTAATTCAAATAGACAGTCTATTAAGCAGTTTATATAAACAAGTTTTATATAGTCGAATATTAGATTTACATAATATTTGTACAACAAAGATATCTGAAATCCAACTCTGTCTATGTAAAACAATTTATTTTTATAAATTACCGAAATAAATTAACCATTTATAAGTGTCCGAAATTCAACATTGTCATTTTGGGGCGCTCACTTCCACTAGCTATGTTATAGATGATTGGAAAATATATGTTTAGAGGATTTCTTACCAACATGAGTTATTCAAAGCTTATGTCACATGCAATAATTTATAAAACTTTAAAGGAATTGATTAGTTAAATGATTAATATGGATTCTTACGTTCACATATCCATAAATAATAATTTGGACGCAATTATCGAATATTCGCATGCATAAGATTGGTCACGATTAGTGTAATAAAGTCTTTTTTTTTTTTTGTTTATTTATAATCTTTATAATTTTTTTTTTTTAAATACAATTGAGATGAGGGCTAGCATGTGAGAAGATCTTGGGATTGACTCCTCCAGCACGAGGTCGTCGACAAGTTTTCCTTCCACCCCTTCCATGATATCTCAATCTTTCTACTCTTTACGTTTAATTAATATGAAATCAAGCTAATACATATTAATCTATATAGCATGTACTTATCTTCACACATAAGGGCCATTCCTGGTTTATATTTTTATTCTTTTAAAAAAAACTTTAAGAAAACTTTTCTTAAAAAGTTTTGTAGGACCCTAGTAAGGCCAGCAATGTTATAGATTACTATGATTAAACATGCAGGAACGAGATATAATTAAGTGTATCTTTGGCAAAATTGTGCGGTGCAATGAGATAAAATATTTTTAGAGGTAGAATTTTTGATAAAAATATTTGTATAAAAAAGTTAAAATAGTGTTTTGTTACATAAACATAAAAGTATTTTTGAAGGTATTAATGACAAATTTAAGATAAGTATGTGACTATGTGAGGCTCCCCTAACTTTTGTGAACCACATTTATCGGCTTTTTTAATATTTTTCCTAAAGTTTAAATAAGTTGCTTTTAAAAAAAAAATAATGTAAAAGTGCGTGTTTTGTATTTTGTGTCTAGGCAAGGTGTATAGAGTATCGTATTCTAAAATCATTTTGAGTTGTCAAAATTTAAGAAGCCTAAGGTATCTACCGTCTTCTAAGATATCTAAGTCGAGGTAGAAAAGGAAATCTAGGATTTAGTCTCATAGAGTTGTCATGAAAAGTAGGGATGACAATAGTGCGGTGTGGTTTCGGTTTTTAGTGATTTGAAATTACATCGGTCTTAAAAAATCTTGAACCGGAATCACACCCCACCGATAACGGTTCAAGATTTTTTTATACTAAAATCACACAGACCGATTTATATTTTGAACTACACCACAATGATTTGCACCGGTCAAAAATTAATAATATTTTTAACTTAACTTTTATTAAATTAGTTTAATATTTTTACAACACACATTATGATAACATTCATTAAATAGCTCAAGAAACATTAACAAATAATATAAAATATATGTTCAATTAAAATTAAGATATCATTGTTATAATTTTAAGATTATTATAGTTTTAATAGATATCAACTATGTATAAAAATATTCATAAATTAACTTTTGATATGTAAAAGTAAAAAATAATTAAAATATACATTTGATTAATTCTATGATTATATATAATACTATATATAAAAATACAGAATTGTTATTTCTACAACGAAAATTTGATATTTTCTCAAATCCTTACTCACATAGATGTGAGTTTCGTTTACTATTCACATAAGATATAAGAGGGATCTTGTGGAACTATCATTTTTTTTGTGGTGAAAATATCAACTCCCTTATAATAATACTATGAAATATAGAGATATAATAAAAATAAACAAATATATATTGAGTGGTGTAGACACCCAAATTTTGCACTTGTGTACTAACCCTGACAGGAGGGCAAGATCGTCACTTGACCCGACATACGAAAAGGAAGGTGGACCCCAACACGAAGCCACCCCAACAACTTACGGCCAAAGCCGCCACAACGAACAACGAGCATCAGGTTACTTGCGGCAAGACGAACAGTTGATCCAGAAAAACCTGATTTGATCATAACTAATGGCCACTACGCTTACGATGTTCGGGGGTCTCGCTCCCCGGGGAGCGAGCGGCTGCCCAGCTCGCCGGTGAGCTGGCGGGGGTGGAAGGGGGCAGCGCCCCCTGGAAGCCAAGCACGAAGAGCAATCTATACATTAGGTAACAGCCTTCCAAAATAATACCGCAGAAATTGGTGAATTAAGACCGCGCGGCACGGAAATCGAGAAAAGCAAGCCGGACAGCCGCGGATGCACCTGCGGCCACCGACAAACGGGACAGTGCGCGGCTCGAGGACGGCACACGGCAGCCGAGGATTCGGCACGGACGGCTGGCGAGCCCAGCCGCAGATGCACCTGCGGCCATCCGCAGTTGCACCTGCGGCTGCCTGCGGAAAGCTATAGATTGCCATTTCCACCCGAGAGTTAGAAAGGAGAGAAAGAAAAAATAGATTTTAGAGAGAGAGAGTGCGCGGGAGGAGAGAGAAGTGCTCGGTTCTTGGCTAGATTGGTGTCAAATCTTCATCTTCTCTCGGCAATTAGTTGAGTGTTCTTGTATTGTTGTCCGATTCGTGAAATAAGAAGATTCAATCGTCTTTTGCAAGGTGAAAAGAAGTGTGTTCTTGAGTTATTTGTTGTATTGTTAGCATAATGTTGTGATTGGTTTATTTGATGTAGCTATTGTTATATATTGATAAAGGATCCGTGGATTAGGGGTTGTTGGCGAGGGTTCCATCGGAACGTAACTCCTCCTAACGCCCCGATGACATCCGTACGGTGATATATCGTTCGTTGTGGTAATGAGTAGTTTGTAGTGATTGAGTTGTGATATTTGGGCTATGTAGTATGATAGCAGTGTTTATCTTGTTAGATTTGGTTTAGTTTTGGTTGGGCTGTGATTGGATGATTGTGAGCCTAGGGAGGAGATCCTAGGGATCGAATCCCGATGATGGACGTTTTGGTATATGTAATCGTGGCATAAGGTCCATAGCGGTGTATTTGTAATATCAGGCCTTAACGCGATATCAATTGTGATCGGGTTAAGGCCCCGTAATAATAATAAAGTATGTGACTGGGGGTGTTTGGGGTTGTCTAGATGGCTCACATGCCCATGGATAGCCCCGATACGTTTTGAATGGTTGTTTGGATTTACAACGCAAAAAACGGTTTCCCAAAATAAGGCAAATAACAAAGATTTTCTAAAAAGAATCAAATTAGGATATTAGATACACAAGGTTTAAAAAGTAAAGTGTTTTGACGAAATTTTGATCCTTGTTTGACGAAAAGGCTACGGTTGGTTTCAAAATGTCATAAAAGGTATTTTCGTGAAAAATAAATAAACGTTTTCATTAAACTTTGTGCATAGGGTTAAAGAGTTCTAGAAGTTGCCTTCATTTTATTTATATTAACTGTTAGAAGGCAATGTATAGTCTTGATACCTATTTGACAAAAGTTTAAAAACTCTGTTTTCTATAGACGACATCTAATAAAACCCTCATCGCTTTAAAAAGTAAAATCAATCTTTATTATGAAACAAAGCCTTGTCATTTGGGTCAAAAGACGTCTAAAACGCTTTCCAGATTAACATATTTGCCATGTAAAATAAAAGCAAACTTTTATGCAAAACTCACCACAAACCTCCATTTAGGCACACACACACACACACGCGCGCGCGCACACACACATTTTAAGATTTAAAAAGGATAGGAAAACATCGAGATTGCGGTAACTGTATTTCACGGAAGTCGGGGGGTGCCTAACACCTTCCCCTCGCTTAAGCAAGCCCCCGAACTCTATGAATCTCGGTTTGCGGACCAATTGAATCAGAGTCACATATGAGCCATTACGATTACGAAAACAAAATTCGGATGAGTTGGTACATCCATTTCAAATATACCAACTGGCGACTCTGGTCAATTGGCTCATAAGAAAATCGACATTTCGAAACCCCCGTCGACACTAAGCCGACCCTTTTCAAAAATCACATCTTAATCTAAAGGCTAAAAATTGGAAAGGGACATTTTAATTATAAAAAACGAAACGACGAAAATTCCCGGCGTCGACAAGTGGTTTAAGGATAGGTGCATCGACAATTTAAGAAGCGGTATGGTGCACAAGTGGTTCAGATGTAAATACCAAAACCACATCGCACCGGCCCTGGTTTAATTTTTTTTGCAAAAAACGCTACACCGATGGGGCCAACGGTTCAGATAAAAACTAGTAGGTTCGATGTGGTTTAACCGATTTCGGATCGGTGTCACTTTAAATTGTCATCCCTAATGAAAAGAAAGTCTAGGGCATCGTCTCCTAAATTGTCTAAGTCATGGTAATATAAATCTAGGATTTCGTATATTGGAGTCAACATACAAAGAAAGTATAAGGTATCGTCTCTTAAATCGTATAAGTCATGGTAAAAAGGAATCTTGGTTATCGTTGGCTAGAGTAATTAGGTAAAGAAAATCTAAAGTATTATCTTCAAAGTCTTCAAAGTCATTGTGAGTGCATTCTCTTGAAAGCTATTTGAGCCCTAATTCTTACGGATGAAGGATTTTGATTTGAAAGTCTTTCGAAAAGCTTAGATTTTCATGAATGTCTTTTGAAAAAAAGTTGTTTGAATGTTGTTTTTATTGAAAAGATATCTTTCAGGGGCTTTTGAAAAAGATAGATATATTTGTATAAATTTGTAAGAAATTAATTTTTTGAACTTTAGTTTGATAAAAATGTTCCTTTTAATTTAGAAAATATTTTATTATATAAATAGATAATCATAAGAAACTAGGGTTTTGATAATGAAAATAATTTTTGCAGTCCTTTTGTCAAATAGGAAACAAGATTCAAAATACTTTAAATTTTTAACCTAAAATTTATTCTAATAACCTAATTTGATTCAATTTTAAAAGACTTTTTTTGTTAGAAAGCCATTTTTCAAGTGATAAAATAAAATCAAGTATCAAAATAAGGTTGAAGCTATTCATGGCCATGTAAGCCATCTTAAGTAACCCCAAGTAGCTCAAAATAATAAAAATACATTATAAAGGGGTCTTAAGCCCAAATTTTGGGCATAAAAGCTATATGAATTATTTTATGGCCCAATTTATAATTACAATCACCAAATCACAAAATTACAATTATATCTCTAAATCTATCATGAGAATTTCCTTCAATTTCCATTAATATAAAGTTTAAGGGCCTTGAATTCATTCATAAGCTCATATAATTTATATTTTAAGCCCGACAAAATATCAAGATCTTTTAAGAAGGACCTAGAGTTTAGGAAAGCAAATCTATAAACCCTAAATCCATATATCTCATCAAAATACCAACAAAATCACAAATATAGTACTAATTACACAATGAGAATTTATTTACACTAACAAAATCTAAAAAAGGAATTTAGGATCTAGAGATGGAAGCCCATAAATCATAAACTCCATAGATTTATCAAAATAACACTAATTAACTCATAATCACAATAAACTAATAATAAGTCAAATAAAATATTAATAGGATTTTCTAGCCTAGTTGGGAGGAATTTCTTTTTATACGAAATCCTCCCAAACAACATATAATTTAAAATAGGATCAAAACACCACTAATAATAAACTAGGATACCTAGAGAGCCTCAAAATGAAGGAATAATTATCAACTAATCAAGCTCAATCAATAACAATTCACAAGAGAAAAAGAATAAGAAAGGAGATGAAATGGATATTGAGATTAGGAATTCTTCAAATTAAATGGACTTTTTCTCTTCTCCAAACTTCCAATTGAATATATATATATATATATATATATATATATATATATATATATATATGAATGAATGATTTTAAACAAAAGTGACGGATCTAGGTTTATGAATTTTCTCCTAGACGAATTTTCTCTCCATTTTTATAGGTTTCTCTAACTTTTTCTCTTTTTTTTCCGTTCTTCTCTTTAGAAAATGAGGGAAAATGGTCTAATATTGTTACAATACCCAGGCGCCATCATGTTAGGCCCAAATGGGGCCCACTTATTAGTATTTGTCTTGTATACTTAAATGGCCATATATTGTAATCCAAGAAGAATTAGGAGACATGTCACCCCAATCCAAAAATCTCTTCTTGAGACTTTCATAACGGTACCAAATTTGAGCATATTTGGATTTGTTATAAGGTAAAAAAATGAAAAAAAAAAAAAAACCCATCTCCTAGCAAACACAAGTAATTTCTTGGATCCTCCTTTTTTGTATTTTGATACCTTAAGCTATACGTGTGCTCTCCAAGTAAATCATCTTGCCTTTGCGAGTCATCCCTTGACATCCCCAGCTTGTTGTGCATTTACGTTGTTACTCTCCTGTTGCAAAAAACCAAAAATACGTTCAAGATTTAGCTGTCTACATACTTAATATAATAGGTCATTTTGATAATCTTACTCAATCTCATGTAGATATACGTCGCAATCGTAATTTTGCTGAAACCTTTCACAATATATATATTTTTTATCAACAAAATAAAATTTCATTAAATTTATCATTCGTATTACACGTACGGTGAAACTGGAATGTAATGGCCTTAACTTAGTTACACAACTCCCTTAATGGATCTAGATAAAATCACCACAACAGAATAAAACACTTACCCACAACAAATAAAATCTAATACCATGTCAAAAAATTCAGATTCTACCACAATAACCAATAACGGAACACCAAATTAGCTTGGTCAGGACCCAAGACCTACCATATTAGCGGCAATGCACATAGCTGGACTTTTTTGTATTTTGTACTTTTGTCAAAAGTATAAATTTTCTAGTTTATCTAAAACTGCTTTCAAATCCAAATCCATACTTTTTAAAAGTGCTTTCAAATAGTTATTAAACATCAAAATACTTCTATATTTAATTTAATTTATTTTTTTAATGCATCCGAAAACTACCCAAATAAGCTCTAAGAATATTGCCTATAAAAATAATGAGAGGAGGATAATAAGTATACCAGAGGTCGAGTATGTTGAAACACTTTTTAATGTTTATTAACGAAGAGTATAAATTATTATACTGTTTTGATGATAACAGAATAAGAATTAAAAATATTTAGAAAAATTAGGATAAACTCATCTCCATAGAATTTTATATTACATGATATAGTATTTATAGAAGCCTGCTGAACCTGAAGCCTACTGAACCTGAACCCGAAGTCTGAACCTGAACTCCTGAACCTAAACCACGAACATGATAATGTTGGGTGGATCCTTCACCCATAAGATAGAATCTAAGATGGAATTAGAGATATGCAACCATGTGGGAAATTAAAAAAGGAAAAGGATTTTAATCCTTTAAGTTGGTCACGTGAAACGTGACAAAGAAAAAGATTAAATGTAGGATTGTTTTTCCGAAGCAAGAGTGGATTAGAAATGAGTATATATATGTGTTAAGGCATGAAGGCTAGTCACGAATTAGACACACGAAATTAAAACAGAGAGCTTGGAAGCATAATACACAGATTTGTGAGGCCAAATGAATAGATATCTCAGTTGCATCTTTTTCCAAAGGACAAATTGAGAGATACAATTGTTTGTGAAATGCATCGCCGTTTGAATTAATTGAAGCTTGAAGACTTTATTATTTGGGGTACTTTGGGTGGCGAATTTAATTAAATTTCTCAATCTAATTAAAGGTAAATTTGTACTCTCAGTTTATTGTGTAACCTTAAGTTTTAGGGAATAAAACTTGGGAGAATTATTGTAAGCCTATTATTTTGATATAGGGGAAATTTAGAGTTTGACACGTGATTTTTTCCTTTAAGGGTTTTTCATGTTAAATATTGTGTCTTGCTTGTGGATGTTTATTTGTTATTTTTGTTCTCATTATTGGGCTTGTTGATTTCCTATTTAATTGCACAAAGACAGAAAAGTAATTCCTGGGGTTGAGATTATTTTATGTTCACTTTTCCCAATAGTGGTGTCAAGAGCTTAGTTGTTTTGTGGTTTTCCTGTGCGAATTAAATGGAGGATTGGACAGTAGGTTGCATGATTAAACTCAATGCTTCAAATTATGCAATTTGGAAGCCAAGAATGGAGGATTTGCTGTACTGGAAGGATTTGTACGAGCTACTTTGGAATGATGGAGTTAAGCCCACAAACAGGAGTGACACTCAGTGAAACAAGATGAACATGAAGATTATTGGTCTGATTAGATCATGGATTGATCAAAGTGTGTTTCATTATATTACCACGGAAACTAAAGCCTATGATCTCTGGCAAAAATTGGAGTCCATGTATGAAAGGAAGATGACACAGAATAAAGCTTTCTTGATCAGAAAGCTTGTGAATTCTAAGTTCAAGGATGGAAACTCCATTGCAGAACACTAGAGTAATTTTTAGAGTTTGATAAATCAGTTGAATACGATGAAGATAAACATTGACGATGAGATGCAAATTTTGTTGTTGTTCAGCTCTTTGCCTGGTAACCGGGAGACATTGGTTGTATCGTTGAGTAACTCCGCACCCAGTGATACACTGACTATAGATATAGACAAGGATTGTTCGTTCAACGAGGAATAGAGGCAAAGAGATAATATAGTAACTGGTACTGAAACACAATTTTTTGTCACGCAGAGTAGGGATAGAAACAGAAAGAAAAGCTCTCTTGAAGATGACAAACCTAAGTGAAGTTCTAGAGATAGAAAAGAGATAATTTATTTTCACTGCCAGAAGTCGGGTCACATAAGGCAAGAGTTTACATTTTTGAAGAAGGAATAGTCTAAGGAAAAAGCTGAGGAAAAAGATTCGATAGTGTATCTATTTGACATTGATGTAGCTATTGTTTGTGATGGTAAACCTAAGTGTCATGTTAATGATTGGGTGATTGATTTTGGTACTTCATTCCATGCTACCTCGTATGATGAGATCTTTACATCTTACCTTAGTGGTGATTTTGGCTATGTACGGATAAGAAATGGAAGTGAATAAAAGGTTATCGGCATTGGAGATATTTGTTTAGAGACTAATAGTGGTTGCAGGTTGATGCTTAAAGATGTCATACATGTTTCAAATATTCGCCTTAATGTGATCTCTACTAGTAAGATTGATGAGAATGGTTATAAATGTTTCTTTGGTGAAGCTCGGTGGAAGCTCACTAAAGGGTCTCTAGTGGTAGCTAGAGGTAAAAAGGTAGACACTTTTTACACAATGTGGGCGCATGTGAGAGGTGTTGAAGATGGGGGAGTTAGGAACAAAAAGATGTGGCACAAAGGTGTGCGAGATGGGAGAAAAGCCTTGCATGAGAACCACGAGAGGAAATCTCTTCGCTTTAAATGGGTACCGAAAGTGAAGATGGAAAGTGACAGCTCGCAACTAAGGAACAAAGAGGTTAAGAAAGAATTTGGCAAGAAAAATCTATCAAGTTTGAGTTGGATCCTCTTATCGAGAAGAACCATGTCGATGAGACAAAGTCGGACATGAAGACAGTTGAAAATTCCAAGAAGTTTTGATTTGAGCCAAGACTTCGTTCGGATTAACTCTAAGTAATGGAGTCACGGTGGAAGTCTTTCTCTCATGGGTTCAGAGGGGGAGATTGTGGGGTGGGTCCTTCACCTATGAGATATAATCCAAGATGGAATTGGAGATATTCAACCATGTGGGAAATTAAAAAAGGAAAAGGATTTTAATCCTTCAAGCTGGTCACGTGAACTATGATAAAGAAAAGGATCAAATGTAGGATTATTTTTTCGAAGCAAGAGTCGATTAGAAAGGAGTATATATATGTGTGTGTTGGGGCATGAAGGCTACTCATAAATCAGACACATGAAATTAAAACAGAGAGCTTGGCAGCATAATACACAGATTTATGCGACTAAAGAAATAGATATCTTAGCTGCATCTTTGACCGAAGGACAAATTAAGAAAAAAAATTATTTGTGAAATCCATCGCCTTTTCAATTAGTTGAAGCTTGAAGCCTTTATTACTTGGGGTATTTTGGGTGGTGAAGTTAATTAGATTTCTTAATCTAATTAAAGGTAAATTTGTACTCATAGTTTATTGTGTAACCTCAAGTTTTAGGGTGTAAAACTTGGGAGAATTATTGTAAGCCTATTATTTTGATATAATGGAGATTCAGAGTTTGACACGTGATTTTTTTCTTTAAGGGTTTTTCACATTAAATATTGTGTTTTGTTTGTGGATATTTATTTGTTATTTTTTCCCCTCATTATTGGGCTTTTTGATTTCCTATTTAGTTGTACAAAGACGAAAAAGTAATTCCTAGGGTTGAGATTATTTTAGGTTCACTTTCCTAAAAGATCATCCATATATGCTTTCTCTCCATTCAGATAATGCATTTGTACTTTCTCTCTCTTCCCTCTTCACCTGAAAATATGCAAAGCATACTTTCCTATACCATGCAAAATATTTCTTCTACGTGGCAAGAAAATTTCATTTTCTATTTTGTCTGCCATATAAGCAAGAAAGAGAAAGAAAAAGCCAGGTAGATTATAGACCATTGGATTAATAATTGAATCAAACTAATACTAGTCGTTCATTTAAAATTCTTTTTGCCTATAAATATTGACATACTTAATTCTTTCAAAAGAAATCTAGACAAAAGCCAATATCTTCCCCTTATTCTGTATAATTTGTGTTTAATATTAAAATTACTATTACATTTGTTATACATATTAAACACCATAAGCACAAAGCACTTTTGTTTGAAGTTATTTATATCATTGTGCTTTATTCAAGTTGATCATCATTAATTATATTTATACACTCTTGAATTAATAGTTTATATATATTAATTTGAAATTTATTCATAATCTTTACAAAAAGTGAAAGACAAGTGATTAGACCTTCAATAAGTTTCCTTAAATGGATCGGTATTATTTGAAAACCATGAGCTGTAACCTTTTCTAGTTAAGTGATGCAAGGCGATATTTTCTCAAGACTGGATAATCTTATCTGTATAATTTATGTTTCAAAATCATTGTCCTTTTGTGTATAAAAAGACGATTCCTATATAGTCCTCTCTTTGAGAGTGATAAGCAAAATTTTTAGACACTTGATTTATAAAGTGTAGTAGATTGACATTTATTTAAATAGTTAATCCCACCTCATTAAAAATGTTCTATACAAACCAGATTGATTCATATAGATAAACTGTCATATTATTTGTGATCATTAGTTTAACTAGTTGAGAAATAGAGAAATAAATAATTACTTTGATTCACTAAAATATTTAAATAAATATTTTAAAATAAAATTATTTAGAGAAATAGAGTTAAATGTTAAAAGGCCAAGATTTATTCAAAAAACTAATTAGTCTATTCAACCCCCCTCTAGATTAATTATTGCATAATCGGACCTAACAATTGATATCAAAGCAGTACTTTTTAACATGTTTGTTAAATGACTACAGATACAACAAAAAGTAGATCCCTCAAATGGCCTACTAAAATGCTACTAGCTGTGGAGAAGGACTTTCTATGTTTAGACCCCTCTATTTGATGGCACCAACTTTTTCCAATTGAAAAATCGATTCAAAATCTATGCCAAATTACAACGTGTCAAAGTATGGATGATAATTGAAAAATGAGTCACTGGTCCTACAAAAATAGTTGACGAAAAGCTAGTCGAGAAAGAAGTACATGAATTCACAGTCATTGAAGAAGAAATCATGAACACTGCTGCTAAAATAGAAATGGTTCTTACAAGAGTTATTGTAAAAAAAGAATACAAGTCAGTGAGCAATTGCAAGAATGCTAAAGAAATCTTGGAAAAAGCTTATTATCATATATGAAGGCACCAGCCATATGAAGGAAATTAGAAAAGATACTCTCATCCAAGAGTATAAAAGCTTCAAACTTTCTGACGGAGAAATCATCATCGACATGAAAACCAGATTCACCAGAATAGTTGATGAACTGGAACAACTTAAAAAAGTTTATACAACAAAGGAAAAGGATATAAGGGTTTTCAAAGCACTTACCTCAAATTGAAAAATCAAAGTCACTACAATAAAGAAAATGCATGATCTCAGCATTTATCCTATAGATAGTCTCATTGGGAATCTACAAGCATATTAGGAGACATAGCTGTCGATAAAAAGAAAGGAATAACACTCAAAGCTATTTTAGCGAATCAAGAAAGTGATAATGAAGATCTCAAAGAAGAACTTCAAAGTCTGGATGATCACGAAGTAGCTTTTCTATCTAGACATATCAGAAGAGTCATTTAGAGCAACGCTCAGAAATACGAAAAAGGTTTCTTGAAATCAAACAATAACAACAGAGTTTTTAATAACCCAAAAAGCAAACAGTTTTACAAACTAAACTACAACAAAATGAACATTCATCAAACACACACCAATCAATTTAAAAATAACAACAACCAAAACAATCCTGCTAAACCATCACCAAAAACTCAAGATGTATGCTTTGAATGTAAACAATTTGGACACTTTAAAAGATAATATTCTCAATTAACTGAAGGAAAGAGTTTCGCAGCTGAAGGAGGCTAGGATCTCTGTGAGGATGAGAAAAAACCAGAATTACAAGAAGAAGTGGTTAATCTCCACCTCATGATGGATAATGAAACATTTACTTCAGGAACTAAGGTATCTCTTGAACCAAACTCTAAATTAGAAATAGAAGATGATGAATATAATCTAGAAAAATTACAATAAGGGTATAATGACTTATATGAAAATGATGAAAAGTTAAAAGAGGAGTTAGTAAAATTAAAAGAAGCTAACAAAAATCTGGAGATTGAAAACTGCAATTTATGTTTAACTAGTGAAGATAGTGTTTCTAAAAAATAAAAATTGAATGAAGAAAATGTTAATTGTTTTAAATAAACATCATAACATTGAAAAGACTACAACGAGGTTAAAAATTGAGAGTCTTGAAAAAGATAAACATCACTTTATTAAAAGCATTGAAAAACTATATTAAAAAACAGAGATACTTCAAATAGAGATAGTTGAATTTAAAAATAAAATATTGAAATTAAAAGAACAAGAAACTATTTTATCTCTAAAAGAAGAATTAAAAATACTAACTAAAGAAAGAGATGATTTAAAAGCAACAGTAATTAAGTTCACAAAATGAAAATAAAAATTTGATGTTATGCTCAATAAACAAATATGTGGATTTAATCATGAAGGACTGGGATATGGAAATGAAAATAAATAACCTATTAAAAATGGTATTTATCATGTTAAAAGTAAATAAGCTATTGCTCATATTTCTCCTTTTATCAAATGTTCTTACTACAATAGAAGTGGACACTCAGTTCAATTTTGTGTGGCTAAAAATGGTGACTAAAAAGGCAAAATAATATGAGTTCCAAAAAGAACTGTGAATCACACAAGGTTAAATCAAGTAAATCTCATTTAGATTTGAGGAGAATGGAAAAACAACCTCAAAAATTTTATTATAAAAATTCAACTCCTTAATAAACACAGAAAGTGAAATCAAAATTCCATAATACGTATAAAGGAACATCTATTTTTAAAAATCAATATGATTATCCTGTTCTTGAGTTTGTCAATGCAGGAATAAGCACCTAATATAGTAAATGGAATACTAACCCTAAGGACCAAATATACAAAAAGGGTACCACAAGGTTAATTTGATTTTAATTATAGGTTTGTCTCTTCGCTCAAAATAACAAGAATAAATGGTATCTTGGTAGCGGATGTTCGACTCACATGAAAGGTGATAGATCCATTCTAAGCAATTTCAAGGAAAGATCACTTGAAAATGTCAAATTTAGAAACAACAGTAAATGTAAAATTACTGGTATTGAAAATGTCAGAAATGAACACATCACAAAATCAGAAGTGCAATTAGTTATACGAATCAAGTATAATCTTCTATCCATTAGCTAATTATGTAATAGTGGTCTTACGGTAACATTTAGTCCTACACATTGTTCTAACTTTGATCAATCTAATAAATATGCTCTTTATTGTCCTAGAGAAAATAACGTGTATACGTGTAACTTAAACACTTGTGTCTGACAAAATAATGTATGTCTAACATCTATACATGATGATCATTGGTTATGGCATCGTAGACTTGGTCACATTAACATGAGACTACTTATTAATATATCATCTAAAGAACATGTTTGAGGGCTTTTAAAATTATAATTTATAAAAGATCATACATGTGAAACATGTGAAATATGTGAAATATGAAAACAAATTCTTGTATATCATAAAGCTAAATTTATGGTGTTCACGTTAAGACCAATTAAATTACTGCATACGGATTTGGTAGGACCAATTCCAAAATATCGTATAGTGGAAGCTTGTACGTTTTTGTGATTGTTGATGATTACTCCGTATTCATGTGGGTTGAGTTTCTAAAGTTTAAAAGTGAAGCATTTGAATATTATGTTGCATTATGCAAAAGAATTCAAAATAACAGGAAACTACTATAACCTATATATGATCAGATCATTATAGAGAATTTGATAACTCTAACTTTATAAATTTCTGTGATGAAAGCTTAATAACTCACAATTTCTCAACTCCTTACACTCCTCAATCCAATGGGGTAGTTGAAGGAAAAATAGAGCATTACATGAAATGGTCAATACTATGCTTAATGAATATCAGTTACCTAAGTATTTTTGGGCCGAAGTAGTGCCTACTGCATGTTATATTTTAAATCGAGTTCTACTCAGACCTATTTTGCTTAAAATACCATATGAATTGTATTATGGTAGAACTCCTAAAATTGACTACTTTCGTGTCTTTGGCAGTAAATACTTTATATTAAATATGAAAGATCATCTTACTAAATTTGATCATGAGTCTGATGAAGACACATTTCTAGGTTACTCATTAAAAAGAAAAGCCTATAGAGTCTTCAATAAAAAGACTTTGGTGGTTGAAGAATCAATGAACATAACTTTTGATGAGTCCAAAGCTCTTCCAAAATACAAAGAACTAATTGGTAATGATGAAGCTATAAAAAAAATCATTAGACAACTTGACAGTGCTAAACTTGACGATAATATTATTGTGTCAAACCCTCTTGAAATAATTGAGCCTCGGCTTATTGACTTATCCAAAGAGTTTTCAATTATTAAGAGTCATCTAGTTCAAAATATCATTAGTGATCCTAAACAAGGAGTATAAACCAGATCTTAAATTCATAACCTTATTGGCAATCTTTTTTTTAAATCCCAAATTGAACCTAAGAATGCTAATGAAGCCTTATTAGATGAAGACTGGATATCAGTTATACAGGAAGAGCTTGGCCAATGTACCCGAAACAAAGTCTAAGAATTGATTCCTAATCCATCAAATACTTCTATTATTGGTACAAAATGAGTTTTTAGAAACAAACTAGATGAACATGGTAATATAGTAAAAAATAAAGCTAGATTAGTTGCACAAGGTTATACTCAATTAGAAGGTATCGATTTTGATGAAATATATGCACCTATTGCTAGAATTGAGTCTACAAGAATGTTCTTTGCATATGCATGTCATAAAAAGTTTAAAGTATTTCAAATGGATGCTAAGTTTGCATTCTTAAACGGTGTCATTGAAGAGAAAGTCTATCTAAAATAACCTCATAACTTTAAAGATTATGAATATCCAGATCATATCTATAAATTGCATAAAGTATTATACTTATTGAAACAAACCCCTAGAGCATGGTATGAACATCTTAGTACTTTTTTAATTGAAAAGGATTTTAAAATGGGTGTTGTTGACACCTCGCTGTTTACTAAGTCTCATGATAATGATATATTGCTTGTTCAAATATATATTGATGATATCATATTTAGCTCTACTAATATACTTATGTGTAATGAATTCTCTGATAGTATGAGTAAAGAGTTTTAAATGAGTATGATGGGAGAACTAAACTTCTTTTTAGGACTGCAAATAAAACAAATGCAAAATGGTATCATTTATCACGGTCTAAATACATAGAAATAATTAATAAATTTGGATTGGAAAATGTCAAATCAATAAGCACTACTACGCCTACATCTAAAAAATTGACCTCTGATGATCATGGTAAGCTAGTTGGTACAAAGAAATATCAAGATATGATTGATAGTCTATTATATATCACTACCAGTAAACCTGACATCATGTTTAGTGTTTGTAAGTGTGCAAGGTTCCAGTCTGCTCTGAAGGAATCACATCTGACTTCTATAAAGAGGATCTTTAGATACCTCAAAGGAACCTTTAACCTTGGCTTATGGTATCCCAAGGGTCAATTCTTTGACTTGGTATGCTTCTCTAATTTTGATTATGCAAGTCACTAAGGTGATAGAAAGAGTACCAGTGGTAATTGTCAGTTTCTTGGCAGATGTTTAGTCTCTTGGTTCTCCAAGATATAAAATTCAGTTTCTATATCCACCACAGAAATAGATTACATTGTTGTAACTAGATGTTGAGCAGAAATCATTTAGATGAGGCAAATATTGGCTGGCTATAATATTAAGTTTGAATGTGTGTCTATACTGGTCGATAATACAAGTGCTATTGATCTGAGCAAAAATCCTATTCTTCATGCAATATCAAACACATTGACGTAAGATATCACTTTCTATGTGATCATAATAATAAAAGTAATATAAAAATGGTTCATATTAACACTGAACATAATATTGCTGATATTTTCACAAAAACTTTTAAGTTGAGATTGTTACTGTAAACTACGTCATAATTTGGGCATGATGAAATTTACAAAATGATTAATTAGATTAAGTGGGTGACTATAAACAATTGTTTAAAAGTCATTTTGTTCAATTTATTTTATATTTTATGATTAATATCACATTTTAGGGCGATTAGGTATTAGACCGGTCTTGGACTAGGACCGAAATCTTTTCCGCTCTCATATTTTCCTACATTAAAAAATTTAATTAGTAGCTGAAGACATTCTACATCTGAGGATTTCATTTAATTGTAACACTTTTCAATTAAATGATCATTCTTCATAAATTTCTTGATGAACATTAACTTACTAAGCTTCTGAGTCACTTTAATGACGAGTCTGTTTGAGCCGAATCGAACTATACAAATATCAAATATAGTTGACGAGTTCTGATGAGTCGACCCGAACTCTATAAAGAGAATGCTCATTAAGACAATAAAGAAAGAATCATCTTCGATTAAATGCTAAAGAACATAAGTTCCTATAATTCTTTTCTCTAATATTTATTTATGAAAAATTCTCTTCATATCTCATTCGGATTATCACTGAAATTAATATGCTCATTATTTGAGATATATATGCTCTATATGCTATATGCTTAAATGATACAATTAATTTTTGTTAAACATGTCTCATAAATTTTATAATTCAAGTTCCTAGAATATAACTAGCACATGTCATCAATAATATTATATTGCGTGGCAAACTTCTGTGATATATATAATGTGATGGTCTTGGAAAAAGGAATTCCAACCTTTAGAAAACATATATTGTAAACATGCATCTATGGCATTGGGTGAAAACAATTGTCTAGGTAGAAAACAAAGAAAACTTGTGAGCCTTATTTGACAAAGCACAATACTTTTTACTTTCAAAATTGTCAAAATAGTGTAACAATTCTGTGCAAATATGATAACTTATGTGGACATAATTTGGTTAAACCATACCTTTCCTATCCATACCCACATTAAATGATAAGTGTCTACACCTTTTATTTGCACTTATCAGTCTCTAATGATCTATTATAAATTGACGATATGAACAAAATAAAACTTTAGAGTTTGTCTTCTTGTCAATAACTGATCTTTCTTTTATGGACCCCTTTAGGTATGTTTTCATTGATAATCAAACTTCTGATTTCGTCTTTTCTCCTACTCTTCCTACTTTGGACATTTCTAAATCTTCTAAACAATGTCTTGAGATTTCAACGAATAGAAAAGTCTTGTCTAAAAATTCTTTGCCTAGTTTAGACAAAGTTTTAAGAGAAAACTCTCTTATTACTTTTCAAAAGGATATTCAAACTGGTTCTCTCATTGGGTTCTCTATATTCCCTGATATTAAAAATAGTTTTAAAATAATTGGATGGGAATGTCTTATTGAGTTTTTTAAGTTATTAGTATACACTGACTTAGTAAAACAATTTTATACAAGCACACTTATTGGCACAAATGAAAGTGAAAAAAGTTTTTCACAACCTTGGTCAAGGGAAAGTTCTTAATTTTAGACTAAATAAATTTATGTAGGTGCTTGTCCTTAAATCCAAACATGATTGAACTTGCAAAGATTGATGCTTCATCTGAGTATAAAAAAAATTCTCTACAAATAATTTTAACAAGTTTTTGAGAATTATTTATGACTCTACAGTTCCTATAACCTTAAGTAGCTCGCCTAGAGATTTGAACATCAAATACTTCAAAGCTAATAACCAATTTCTAGCTATAGTCATTAGGTTTAATGTGCTTCCACAGTTTGATAAAAATAAGTTATTTTATTATAATGATTTACAACTTATTTACTATATTCTAACCTTCTATATGCCTTTTGGTCTGTTATACTTTCTTGTATCTTTAATGATAAATTGTGCGAACAAAGGTTTTATGACATACGAACTTTTATTGACAAAGATATTCAAAACACATAATATTGACTTGAGTGATGAAGTGTTTATGTCTGTTGATGGAGGGTTTACTGGCACACTGTCCCCTTCTACTTATTCTTTACACCATTACAAAATGAGTGATAGCACACCTAAATAGAATTCTGCTTCAAAGTGCTTAACTTCTTCGGATATTGATGTCTGACTAAAAATTGAGAAAAAGATTGATAAATTCTTTGAAGAAGTTAATGTTGCTATAGCTTAAATTAATGAGAGATTGGATATACTTTAGTTTCAAGTTAACTGCTTAACAAATGGTGTTTCTGTTAGTCTTGATCCTACTATGGTATCTGCTCATGTTCATGACAATATCTAATATCAATGTGCACTTTACAATATATCTTCTATGCTTATGTGTAATTTTTTTGAATATTATCTAGCTTCATTTATATGCAAGTATTTTGGAAGCAATGCAATATTTGATAAATGAATAAAAAGTGACTATGTCTTTTTGTGAAGCAATGTAACAATTGTTATATTGTTCTGTTCTAACTCTTGTCTTGCAGGAATTAAGAAAAATTCCCTTTTGTTGATGACAAAAATGGGAAAATAGAAGAAAAAAAGTTATAGGGTAGAGAGAAGAAAAGGAAAGAGAGAAGAAAGGGAGAGAGAAGAAAAATAGTTACTTCGGATTAGAAAAGGTGATTACAGTGAGGGGAAGAAAATTAAAAATTGCTCAAAGTAAGGGGAGATAATACAATCAAGTTTTTTTAAAAGTTAAAACTTAAGTGGTTTTGTCATCATAAAAAATGGGAAGACTGAAGGGTATACATTATTGTACTGTTTTGATGATAACAAAATAAAAATTAAAAGTCTTTAGAAAAATTAGGATAGAATACTTTCCAAAAGATTTTATATTTATAGAAACTTGCTGAACCCCCGAACCTGAACCCGAACTCGAACCCTTGAACTCCCGAAGTCTGAACCTGAACTCTCGAACCCAAACACCTAAACTCCCGAACCAAAACCCCTGAACCTAAACCCCGAACTAGATCTCCTGAAGTCAGACCTCCTGAAGCCATCAAAGAAATCTGGTCACTTTCATTAATCTGCAAAACTTAAAGCGCCAGCTATTACAAGGCAATACTCTATGATTCTAGAATCAAGCTAAGTTCCACATATTCCATAAGCTTTAAACAGTCAAGTATTTTTTAGTTGAACAAAAAGAAGGCACACTATCTCTCTCTCTCCATTTATAAAATCTATATGTGTTTTCTCTCTTTTCCCACTTCACCTAAAAATATGCAAAGCACACTTTCTCATGCCATGCAAAAAATTTCTTTTATGTGGCAAGAAAATATCATTTCTTATTCTGTCTGCCACATAAGCAAGAAAGAGAAAGAAAAAGCTAGGTGGATTATAGACCATTGGATTAATAATTGACTCAAACTAATCGTAACTATTCATTCAAAATTCTTTTTGCTTATAAATACTGGCATACTTAATTCATTCAAAAGAAATCTAGCCAAAAGCCAAACTCTGCCCATAATTCTTTCTCAATATTAAAACTTTGAGAAAGCTAGATTCCAGTGGGATAGAAAGTGATTAGAAGAGCAAGAAAGTTACACTCCGTTAAAATCAAAGTTACTATTCTACCTAAATTAGCACACACACTTCTTCATTATATATAGTGCTAACATATCACTTTCTTATTTGTGTTTAATATTAAAATTACTGTTATATTTGTTATACATATTAAACACCATAAGCACAAAACACTTTTATTTGAAATTATTTATATCATTGTGCTTCATTCAAGTTTACCATCATTGATTATATTTATACACACATGAATTAATAGCTTATATACATATTAATCTGAATTTTATACATAGTCCTTTCAGAAAGTGAAAGACAAGTGATCAGACCTTCAGTAACTTTCCTTAAAAGGACCAGTATCACTTGAAAGTTGTGAACTATAACCCTTTCTAGTTAAGTGATACAAGGCAATATTTTCTCAATATTGTATAATTTTATCCTTATAGTTCATGTTTGAAAATTATTGTCCTCTTGTGTATGAAAAGATGATTTGTATATCGTCCTCTCTTTGAGAGTGATAAGAAAAATTTATAGACAATTGATTTATAAAGTGTAGTAGATTGACCTTTATTGAAAGAGTTAATCCCACCTCATAAAAACGTTTTCTATATAAACCAAATTGATTCATATACATAAACTGTCATATTATTTGTGATTATTTGTTTAACTGCCACTTTGCAGGAATTAAACTTTAAACTGACATTATCTGTCATCCTGTAATATTTGACATATATGCACTTTAACTGATATCCATCTCCTTAATACAAGAAGCATTTAATTACACATAAACAAATATTTTAAACAAAAAAGGTAGAACTGAGTGTTCTTCTAGTGTAGAACTGAGTGCTTTTCTAGTGTGTAAGAAATTGAGTGATTCTTGTTCCAAGACCAAGATCTTAGAAAGACCATAGGTTTGGGTTTCTAAGTGAGTGAGGAAGAGAAAATATATCAAATTCCAATACCAGCCGAAGAAGGAATATAATAAGCCTTGGAAAGAAAATCTGACATTCTTGAAGAAGACTAGGGGATTGTTGTTCTAAGAAAAAATTAGATTTTTAAAGGTTTTTTCACCTAAGTTAATGAGCTAAACTATTTTTATAGTGAAAAAAAAATTCTAAATCCTGAAAAGTAGTGTCATCTCAGATTTTTGACAAGATTTCTAAATAAGAATTCTTAAAAAATTAAATAAAGGTTAGAGTTCAAAACCTAGTTTGGAAGAAAAAAAGTGTATAGAAGTGATTAATTTAATTTTTTTATATTTAATCAATATGCTATGGAGAATCAATGTGGTTAAATTGGTACAGAGAGACTCTTGATGTAAAAATGACTTTATAGAGATTAAGTGAATCAGTCATTAATTTCATATACATTAGTGACTCGATAAATGATAAAATTATAATAAGTATAATTTACTACGGTTAAACTAAGATAGAGAAGATTAAAATGCCAGGGACAGAAAGGAGTGCCTACGATTAGGTATTTAGAAGAGAATTATTATAAGGCACTGTGTTATGTCAGAACATGGTAGGTTGAATGTATTTGTATATAAATTTTTGATCTATTAAATGAAAGAAAAACTAACACTAAGAGAAAAATCAAGATGATTGAATGATGTGTAAATTAAGCTTGGGTCATGAAAATTAATAACCAGTTTGATGATTTGACCTTGAGAGGCTGGGTTAAGAGAATGGCAAGGTCGGGAAATTAGGAAGATTTCAATAGGTACCGAAAAGTATGTTAGAATGTGCAGAGACGATAGAACGGTTTAACCTAATCTGTATATTAGGGATTAACTGAGTAGTAAGGGTTATGAGATTTAAAAATCTAGAATTGATTAATGAATATAAATTAATTGATTGAACTGAGCTAGGTATTTATACGATGTATAAATACATAAGATTATACTTCCAAATATGAGTAGAATGAGTGAAGAATACGTGTATGATACAAATTGTCGTATGAGTATAATATGAACGAACGTAATGACCCAAGTCATAAAAATGGGTAATATGAGCATAAATGGTAAACGAATATGGATTTTGGGAATCTAACCAGTGTATGGTATGACACAATATTTGTGTTATTTAATTCTAAAAGAAATTTTTTTTCTTGAAAAATTGACGTGACAATCACTATTCACGCGATGAGTGTTTTTCGTTTTTCTGAAATTTTGCATGCGGGAGCGTTATGATCATTTAAGATTACGGGAATTGAAATTGGACTAAATACCTAACCAAGGCGGTTGGTGTAGAACTATGAGTAAAATCTAGTTACGGTAATTGAATTAGTTGGAATTGAATTAAATCTTAACTAACTTAAGGTAGCACGATTGGAAGTGAATTACCTAGTTGGTTGATTGGAATAAATACAATCCAAGTGAGTATGTACAATGGACCAATGGGAGGAGAGTAAGAAACTTTCCATAAATGGAAAGTTTAGAAAGTTACCATAAATGGAAAATGTAGACAAAATGGAAAATGATCATAATACCCTTGACAAGTTGATTATTGACCTTAGTGTATTGAAAGAGATGAAATGTCTAAATTATCATTGACTACGTATGGAAAAAGACTAAAAAACCCTTGGTTAGTTAACTATGATTATGTTTAACTAACCTACCTTGAGTTAAGTCACTACACTTAACCTAGAAATAGAGAATAAAGCTCTTCATTTTGGATGCAAGAGCTAAGAACCCTAGAGAGAAAAGAGAAAGAGAAAGAGGAAGTCATGGAAGGAAAACTCGATCTTTTGAGATAAAGTTGTTGGATTAACTTGAAGCAAGGATTAAAGTTGTAGGCATCTTTATTGTGAAGCAGCCTATATAAGAAAGTGAATTATCCAATAAGGTTTAAAAAAATTCTTAACTTAAAACCTTGGTTTATGTATGTATATGTATATATATGTTATTGTATGGTTAGAAAGTGTTGTTTATGGAAGGTTATGTGCCTTGGTGATGGAGATTCATGGTAAAACCCTAAGCTATAAGGTTGAACATGATGGAGTCATATGTATTTATATGTTATATGGCATGTTAGATACTTTAATATGTAGAGAGCATGATTTTGTATGTGAAAACCTAGTCTAAAACTAGTTTATGCATGTAAACAAAATATAAGATAGTGGTATGTTTTGGAAGATTCATACAAGTGTGATATGAGTCTACAAAGTTTGAAAATGAACTCTTTAATGACTATATGAAAAATGGAGTTTAAGTACTCTAAATGATTTTTATGAAAAACTATGTTAAGTGGATGAAAGCCTAACTCAAAGGTAATTTTTGACAAATTTGAGAGTTGAGTGGTGAAACAAAGTTTGTTCACTTAGTTTTTTTGTAGTTACATGTGTCTACATTGATTTTGTAGTCATTGAATGAAAATGAGCTTGTAAATGTGTTTGTACGATTGAAATCGATCATTGTAAGTTAGAACGCTTTTTACGAAAAATTAACGTCTTTTGAAAACCTACATTATTTTTAAAGGCCTGGACAAGTTTTATATATTGTATGAATGTTAAGTGAAGTTTTTTGTATAAAGTCTAAGCATGTATGGTCCAAAATCACTAGTTGATGGCGAAGTTTGAAAATGTTGAAAAAGTGTTCAAAGTGGCTAAACACAGTTTCTTGGGCTATTGTCTCAATGCTTTAACGAGGTTATTTGAGTCAAGTTGTATTTTTGTAAAATATTATGTAGTATTGCCTAACTATGGTTCAAATTTGAGCTTATTTTGATTAAAGATGAAAGAAATATGATTTTTCAAAGTTACCAAGAAAATCACAAAATTTGTTTTTTAGGGTGTAGGACATTCTGTTTTCAAATCTAGAATGAAAGATGGTTGGGGGCGCTGTTTGTGAAGAAAAAAAAGGGTCGGGGCCCTGTTACAAAGTTTCAATTTGGTTGTTTTATTGACATGCAATATAATATTAAGATATTTTAAGATGGGATCATATTATGTAAACCTAATATTGATAAAAATTAATCAATTTAATGGGTGTTAAGGTGTAATTAAGCAATATGAAGTATAATAAAACGTACCTATGCTTATGTAAAATTATGTTTTGTGTAAAAGGAATGGTAATGTGTTTGTATGTATTATTAACCTATTTAAAGTATAGTACATCGAACGTGAGATAATTAAAGACTAGTTGTCTAGCGTTTATGATTTTAAATCTTGAAAGAGATAAATAAAGGCGTTATAACCCATATTATAATTTATAGGTTATACAACAACAAATAGAGTTTGGATTATATTTAACTGACAGGTTGGATTGTACAACAAAAGTATGGTGAACGTAAATGATGAAAGCGAATGCAGAGTAGTTATATAAGTTGATGTGGGTATCAAGCACGTTTTTTAGAACTTGTTAAAGTGTGATAAATTGTCCTATGTGTTAATTAGTTGGCAAATGTTGTGTAAGATTTATGCATTATCTGAAATTGTTGTGAATATGTCTAAAGCGTGAACTTTGTGCAACTATGTGATTTAGCTGTTTAAAATATAGTATGTGAGATTTATGAATTAAGCAATGCACAACATGAGATGTATGATGCATGTATATAATGTACAATATAAGATGTATGACGCATGTAGATTATGCATAGCATGAGAGTATTACGCGTGTATATAAAATACGAGCATGAAATGTGTTAACTGTTAAACTTATTGAGTCGTCGTGCTCATTTTTGTTTAAATTAATATTTTTAGCAAAGTACGAGAAGGCTGGAGGTTCCGATAAAGCTAAAGAGTTAGGAATGGTACTTGCGTAAAATGCGCATGAGGAATAAGTTTTGTTGTATTAATTTATTCAATATGACAAGTCAGTAAGACAAATGTGAATTTTGATAAGGTAAAAAATAAAAATGTAAGCGATTGTGTTTTTATATAAAACTTTGTCGTTAGCAATGATGTGTATGATTTTGTAAATCTGTTGAGATAGCTATGTTTGTAAGTTTTTAAATATATAAACTTGTAATGAGATACTGCATTTGTATCAATGTTAAGCAAGTGTTATATTTATTAAACTCGAATGAATAAAAACAGATATGTGTAAACAGAGAACTTATGGATGAGTACGAATGGTGTATATTCACATATGAGAATTGTGGGTTAAATCATGATATATATGATTCTGAACTGTAATAGGCTGGGTCATGATAATTATGATGTGAGATTTAAAAAAAATGTGAATATTGCGATTCTAGAACATAGAATTATTGAAAAGTACTATGTTTTAACAACTATCATATTGTTGTAAATCTAAAATGCGATAAGGAAGATTGTGTTTTAATGCACAAGATCAGTTATAGCTAGTACAGGGATTTTTGGGGCATGACAGTAGTTTGGGGACTGGACTAGGTATATATATCTATTAGAGGTATATATAATGAACCAAGATATATCGTTGTATTCTCTATTTGGTATCACTCTATCCATATCTTTTTACTTTGATTCACTAAAATATTTAAATAATTTTTTAAACAAAAGCATTTAGAGAAATAGAGCTAAATATTAAAAAGGCCAAGATTTATTCAAAAAACTTATTAATCTATTCAACTCTCATTCTAGATTAATTATTGCACAATCGGACCTAAAAATTAATATTATTAATTAATTGTATTTTGCATTATATTTTTATCATTTATAATTATTTAATTTTATTATTATAAATTCCTTTTTCTTTGTCGTTTTCTTGTTCTTTTGCGTTTTCTTTTTAACATTTATATAAATTAAGTGCAATTAAGCATTTTATATATGTTAATGTGTTTTATTTTATTTATTACTTGTACTTTTATTTAGTGACGAAGCTAGAAAATGTTTACAATGGGATCAAAATTATTATAAAAATTATAATTAATTTAGCGAGGTTTAGGGACAACACTCCCGAGCCAAAATTTTGTGGGCAATTTTATATTTTTGGATAGTTTCTTTGCTCCAAAATTAAATATGTATATTACTTTCTAAAATTAAAGATATATATTACTTTTTAGTCTGTACAAAAATTGGAAACATATTTCTATTTTGAAACTAATAAATCATATGAAATTTTAAATAGATCAAGTACTATCATGCAACTACTATTAATTTTTAACAAATGTTTGAGATATGTTTGAAAAAGTAATTATTTTTAAAATTTGCCATTTTAAATACACACATACACACACACACACACACACACACACATATATATATATATATATATATATATATATATATATATATATATATATATATATATATATTTAAAATGAGAGAATATTTGATTATAATGAAATATAATCAATGGTAGCATTATATATGTACCCTATTAACCTCTAATAGACCATTTTATTCACAAATTTGTTCATAAACAGTTATTTTTTAATATTTAAAAATAATATAAACTTAATTATTATAAATTTAATTTTTTTTAAGTAAGATGCATATATAAGAACGTATAAGTGATATGAGATTAAAATTTGATTGAGAAAATCACAAAATTTCAATTTCACCCTATATATTAAAAAATTTACAAAATTTAAGTGAGGTCAATTTATTTAATACATCTAATTTTTTTTCTTTCAAAAAATTCATATACTAAATAAGAAAACTAAAAGTTCAGTGGGATCAATTGACCCCACACTCATACAAGTGGCTTCACCCCTACTTTTATTCATTTTTTTCTCCATGTTATAAAAAAAAGTCTTATTTATGTTTGATCTCCCAGTTAATTTATAAAATTTTAAACTTTTGTAAATTGACTTTAAAAAAATACCAAACTAGAATTTTTATTTTTTGTGGGGAAGTATATACACCAGCATTTAGATTGAACGAATAGAGTAACAAAGGAATGGATTGGCTGTTTAGCATTCCATCTGCTTGTTTAGTTATATTTAGGAATAAAATTGAGAAGGATATTGAAAATTAAATTGTCAAAATACCCCTCACAAAAAAACAAAAAAAGGTACCAAATTCCACTAACCAAAAATGTATTTGATGGTGGTGGTATTTAAAATATCATAAGTTTGGCTAAACTTGGTAGGCCCTCAACCAAGAGCTAATTAATTTTGAGCTGGATTACTTTAATAAATTATTCACCCTTACAACACAAAATATATCTTGTGACATTAATAAACAGAGAAAATATAGATGGTGAACTAAATGTCCATAAACATTATTTAAAATATATCAATTACAGTACATGAACCGAAGTTTAATTCAAAGTTATTATATATATATATATATATATATATATATATATATATATATATATATATATATATATATATATATATATATATATATATATATGGCAAAATTATTGAATATATTTATTATTAGTTTATATGGAGGAACTATTAGTTGAGGGTTTATTTAAATATTGGGTTCATGGTAGCTTAAACAGTTTCTGATCAAAAAATAGTTCAAAGTCTTACTTTGCAATTGTACCTTATGCATATATAATTATATTACTCTATTTGTTCCGATTTATAAAATTAATATTGAATTTTTAAAATCAATTTGAGATATTTTTAAATTTAAAATTAACATTATTTATTTAAGTTTGAAAATAATAAGTCTTATAGTAGTAGTACTTTTTAGATAAATTATAATATTTATAACTGTCTTATAATAAACTAAAATAATTTTTGTTAATTTTAAATTTAAAAATATTTAAAATTAATTTTTAATAAATTATCATGAATTTTATAATTTAAAATAAATAAAATATATAGTTAATATACGTACGAAATACAAAATTATTGATCATTCCTTTTATCAAGGATTGTTGAGCTTCTAATTTCTTTAACCCTTGAACCTCTCATGTCAAGTCATTTTCACGTTGACAAAGCTTCCAGCTGAGCCCACTAAACTATTGCTCTTCTAACTTTAATGAGATTTGTGGGCCTGATTGGTAGAAACCCCAACACAATCCAGCTCAATCAAGATTTTTATGGACTGGGCTAGAACTAGTTGTATCTCTTTGATTATTGGAGTAGTGGTTGCCACATTAATTAGTACAAGTTTGATAGCATGTGCGGCGGATAAGCTAATTTATATTATTTTTTTTATAAATATTTGATTACATTTTATTAATATATATGTCACGCTACACAAAAAAATTATTTATAATATAAAAAAAATAAAGAGTATTAAATGATTGATTCTGTATTGACTCAGTTTTAACTTAGTATTCATTCATGGTTAAGTAAAATAACTAGGTAAAATTATAAAATTATTGAATAATCTATTAATATCTTATTATATATAGTTATTAATTCCTACACAACAATAAATTGTAGGGATACAAGCCGTAGTAATTCATTTCATATGTCACATTGTTCTATTGTTTTTTTTTTTTATCAATAAAATAAAATTTTACTAAAACCAAAAGTAATACAAATATGAAAAATCTGAAAGATTTGGATCGGTCATAATGGATTATAAAAATCCCAAACAATAACTCCAATCTGCATCACCCCTACTAAAAAAAACCTGTTGGACTGCGTAATTTACTAGCCTAAATAGACTGCTAAAGTTGGGCTTGGCCCTGTAGTCCATTGGGCCTAGCGCGCATAGGAGTATCCTTTAGGTCTAATAGGCTTAGGCTAGATTCCTACTCACTTTTGGATAGTTAATTAGTTACCATATCCAATCCTAATTGATATGAGAAATACCTATCTAGTAGTGACTAGAATAACAGTTACCTTATCTAACAATACTTTGTCGATACAATTCCTAATAGGAATCATAGTCCTAAGGAGACAAGTGCGTACTATAAATACCAAATTAACAATCGAGGTATGATAATTTTATACTATGCTACTTTACCCTACTAAATATTTTATGCATCCATTGTTAACCTATACCAAAGCCTGTAGTTACTCTTACACCAGACGTATCCCTCGATGACTCAAGTCGTTAAGCACTTCTAGTGGTTTTTCTTGTGTAGGTTCACCTCCAAGCCAGTGGTTGAACATGCGGACAAATTCGAGCGTTAACATTGGCGCTAGAAGGAGTGCCATATAGTATTTTGTAGATTCATCTTTTCAACCAAAAATAATTAATATTGCAAACTGACCACCCCCAAAAACCAAAACAACTCCCAAGGACAGGCGCAATCACAGACTCGTTATACGACTAAAACTGAAAAGCAACGTCGTATCCAGGAAGTTCTCGATCTTAAAAAGGCTCTAAACCTCCAACAAGAAGAGTGTTTGATAAGCAGTTTGAACAACTAGAGAAAGATGGAAACGCCTTTTAAGACAAATACGCTCGGCCTCCCGCTTAGATCATCGTGATCACCATCTAAGGAAAAATCATGACCGCCGACTAGATTGGATAAATTTGAGCTCCTAATCGGTCCATAATAAAGATCGTCAAAAACGATTGAGGCCCCCCACACGGCGGAATAAGGAGGATCAAGACAGGAGGGATCGGGAGGATAGTCACACTAGAGAATCATCCCCAAAGAAGACTTTAGAAAAAATGCATAGATCCAGAAAACCACGGGAATCAGTGTTCACAAAAGATCTAAAAAAGGTCAAGATTGACTGAAGTTTGAAAGTTCCTATCCTGGAGATGTACGACGGGACAGGCGACCCCAACGATCACACTTTTTCTTTTAAGCAGGCCATGCACTTCCACGGTCATGACCTATCAACGATGTGTCACTTATTTATCTCTACTTTAAAGAGAACGGCAAGAGAGTGGATCATCTCTTTGCCGCCCTAATCTATTGATTCTTGGGAGAAACTACAAGATCAGTTCCACGCCTGCTTCAACAGTAACAATAGGCGTGCTAGGGTGAATACATCTTTACTTCAGGTGAAGTAGAGTCCAAACGAGACTCTTTGATAATACATCACGAGATTCAGATATGCAGTATTCGAAATCCCCACTATTTATTCAAAATAAGCTATCTAGTTTTTAAAAATTGGGTTAAATATGGACAAATCTAGTAGATTGATAAAAGAGATCATGTCAAAGGTTCCCCTGACTTTATCTGAGGCACGATAAATACAAAGAGCTGGAAGAGGCCCTCGCCAATCTTCAAGGTACTTCAAAAAGTACAGGTGATTACATTTAGAAAGTCCTCAAAGGAAATGAAGCCAATAGAAAAGAAGATAATAAGAAGGGGAATGGTAGATGGGATTCAAAGGGAGACAGGCAACAGAAAAATAATGACTCTAAAGATCGGGACAACGGGAATAACGAAGACTACACCTGTGACATCCCGAATTTTTACAAGATTTCTAAATAAGAATCTTGACTATTTAAGTAAAGGATATAAGATTAAAACCTGGGTTAAAAAGGTTATGATATATTAATAAGTGATTAAATATAAATTATTATTTAATCAATGTGCTAGAAATGACCTATGTGATAGATTGAATATGTGTATATGCATATTTTTTCTGACAAGAAAAGATGAGTTTAAAGTTAGAGAATAATGGAAATGAGTAAATAATATGTAAATTAAGCTTTAGTTATAAATATTAATAACTAGCTTAATGAGTAGGCCTTGAAAGGCTAAGTTACAACGATGATAAGGAGAGGTAAGTTTGAATGTGCTAGAAGAAGGAACCGTTTGACCTAATCGAGATATTAGACATTAACGGAATATTGAGGATTTGATAATTGAATATTTAAAGTTTAGTAAGGAATTGATATTAATTGATTTGAATGAGGTAAGTATTTATACGACGTATAAATACAGAAGGTAATACTCCTTATTATGAGTAGGAAGAATGTAGTATGCAAGTATGGTTCAAATTGACAGTTGTGTGTTAAGTAAATAAGTGAAAGGACATAAAAGTCGTAAGAAAGGTATTATGAGCTTAAAGGGATAAATAATGATTGATTTTGGTAATCCAGTCAAGGTTTGCTTTTCGAGGAAGCGAATTATGGAAAAGTGAGTAATACGACTATTTGAGATGTCGAAAATTGAAGTTTATGAAATGGGGAACCAAGAATGTTCGTAGAAGATTAAGAATGCAATTATAATTACTAAAAAGTTATGTAGTCGAATTACGATTAAAAGGCTAATTAAATCATAAAATGAAACTACATGAACGTAGCACAGTGAATAATGAATGACCTAGTCGGTTGATTAAAAGAAAAACCAATTCAAAGAAACATGAAATGAATTATTACGAGGAATGTATAAAGAATTGCATTAAGAAGGAAAATGGCATGGAAAAATGGAAATTCTAGCAAAAGTGGATAATGACCATAATGCCCCTCAACAATTTAATTAATGACCATTGTGTCCTAAAGGGTAAAATGACCAAAATACCCTTGACAAATTGAGTAATGACCTATGTGTCCCAAGTGATGAAATGACAAAAATGCCCTTGACGTAATATGTGAAATGACTAAAATACCCTTGGATGAGTTAACCATGGTTATGTTACCCTAACTAGCCTAGTTAAGGCTCATATAATTAAGCCAAAGCAAGCAAGTCTTCTTCATGTCCATCATGTGCGGGAAATTCTAGCCCTAGGAAAGAGAGAGATAAGGAAACAATGGAAGCAAAGATAAAGAGTTTGAAATCATGAGTTAGAAGACTTAGATGGTAATGGAGCAAGAAGAAAAGATGGAGCTCTCTTCATAAGAAAGCCTTCTATGTAAAGAAGTTGGGCATACAAGAAGGTTTGATTTTGTTTGAGCTATGAAATTTGGTATTTATGTATTTAAGTTCAAGAACAAGGATAACCATACATGAATCTTTGGCTATATGTGTTGATTAAGTGGAGTATGTGCTATATATGTAGATTATTATGAAACCCTAAGCTCTTATGTTGGAAGAACAAAGGTAATATACTATTTATGTTCACGTTCAAGACTAGAAACTATGATTTAATGGATAATCATGTGTTATATGTTGAGGGAAGTAGTAAAACCCTAGTTGGAGGTGTTAAATATGTATGATACATGTATATTTTTATGTTAGAGATCATCTTAAGTGCACAAATGGAAGAGAATCATATTTTGTTTAAGGAAAGGTAATATTAAGCTATGATTCATGAAGGATTATGTGTTATATGTTGCTAAAAGTGATAAGAACCTAATTAAAAAGGTTGATCATGTTTGGTGCAAGCAAATTATTTTGCTAAAAATGGCAAGCTAGATGCCTAAATGGTTTAAAAGTATGAATTGTGATAGAAAGTTACAATATTAATCTATACTTTGTGTATAGACTAAATTATAATCTGTAAAGTGCATTAGAAGGTGCATATAGAAGTTATGTGAATTCATAAAGTTTCTAAATGAGCACGTGATAATGTATTTGATGTCTGGAGTCAAGAATTGAAGTATAGGTTAAAGGGCAAAGTTTTGAAAGTTGGCAAAAATCCTATCAACTTGTGATTTTTGGCTATTTTATATAAATGAAGGTCAAATGAGGCTAAACAACTAAGTTTTATGTAAATACATGTGTTAGAGTCGTTTTGGAAGTCATTTGGTGTCAATGGGCGACAATTGTGAATTTTAAACATTTTAAAACGTTCGCCGATGCCTAAAATGAAAACTTTGGAAAAATAAAATCATTTGAAAAGTTTTAAATGTTTTGAAGGTCCATGCAAGTAAATTATATGTTATATGTGTTGTGTGATATGTTGGAATCAAGTTTTACAAAAAAAGGGCTAAAAATAACATGGATTTTTGAAAGAATTTTTTTTTTCTAGAAAAACCAATATTGTTTCGAGGCGCAGTTATTTGAACTGGAAATTGCGCCAAGGCGCAGTGCTCTGTAAAGAAGCTCACTGGGTCGAAATTAGGGAGCGGTGAAGCGTAGGCTAGCTAAGACAATCTCGCGGCCAACAAGATCTTCCAGACTAAACATCTCGCTGGGGCGAGATGTACTGTTCCAGCCAAGAAATTTTTATTTTAAGTCCAAATCAAAATGTTTTGATATATAATGATAGAGACATGTATGATATGCCACAAATTGATAAAAATGATCAATGTGGTAGAGATTAATGTATAAAGAAACAATGTGTTACGTGTTAAGTTATGTAAAGATAAAAGATAATTTATATGGCAAAGTTTAGCATCATATGTGTGTAACTAATGCATGAACAAATATTATGGTTATGTAGGACCTAATCGGGGTAAGATATTACCAGTAGAGGTAAACAAGAGTAAATGATATTAAGGTAATGAAACGGAAAATGGTATACTATAATATACCTACAACTATATAAAAGCATTGTTATGCTTGTGTTCTAAGTCGGTGACAAGTTATGATGTATTATTAACCTAAATAAGGTATAAAACATCAAAAGTGAAATGAATAGAGATGAATGTTTAAGCGATTATGGATAAAGTTTGATAAGTTATATTAAGTCTTATGATCCTATAATGTTATATAGGTGTAATGTTGGAAGATATAGTTCGAACTAGTAACCTGATGCGAGGAAGGATAGAAAGAAAGAACAAGAAGCGTAAAGGTTAAGTAAATAAATGAAGATCAGACAAGTTTTTCAGACTAAAATGTAATGATTGTTCTATGTGAACTATATGATAGTAAAAGATGTGGAATGTGCCATACGTACAACTATGTGATTTAAATGCTAAATGAAATATGTGACATTTAAGCATAGCATGGTAAAGTAAGGAATGCATGACGCATAAATATAAATTGTAAGCATGAAAGGTGTTATCTGATTGACTTACTGAGCCTTTGCGCTCACCCTTGTTATGAACTAACTTTTTAGGTAAAGTACGAGAATGTCGAAGGTTTCGGTTAAGCTAAAGGTAGAGAGTGCTAAATGAATAGATAAATGTAAAGAAAATTTGTTATATGTATTGGTGTAATGTGTAAACAAGCCAGATATATATAAACCTATAATGGTATATGTAATTAACGTCTAGGTTTTAATTATGAGCTTAGTCATTAACAGGGGTGTATGATTTCTTTGTTCATAAAGATAGCAGTGAATGTAATTTGTTTTGAGAAAAGTTGTAAAAGCATAAGATAAAGGTATTATTATGAGTTGAGTTTTGACATGTAATAAACTCGTATGTATTGTACAGATGTATGTAAACAAGACTATGTATGGAACAGGCATAAGTAAGCAGGGTTATGTATGTATAATTAATGATGAAAATTTATTCACAATATATGTTATGTAAATCATAATATATATAATTCTGATTATTGTAATAGACTAGGTCACAATGAATAAATATTTGACCTAAGTTCTAATGAATAGTAAGTGAACGTTACGATCCTGAGACAAGTTATAATTGTAAGATAAATAAACAGATTTATGGACAGTATTATGGTCAAATAATAATTTTAAAGGTTAAAAGTTATGTATTAACACACGAAATCGTCGTTATGATACTTTTATGATTATATAATATGATTTTAAGATTAATGGTTATGTTAAATCTAGAAATGATTGGATATAATAAAGGAATGTTGGGATTTCGGGTGCATTACAACACCCCTTGAATACCAGTAGAGCTAACATTGTTAATAATAGAAAAAATCAGCCTCTTTACCAACAAGCTACCGAAGATTAGGGTTTTCACCATATACAAAAATGGTGACACATACTGCACGTACCACGAGGCAAAAGGCAAGAGGCCATGACATCAAAGACTGTTACCAACTAAAAGATTTCGTGGAGAAACAAGAACAAGATAGTAATTTAGACTGCTACGCGGCTGAGAGATATAGGCAATAAGCCTTCAATCGGATAGCACCACCACTCCCCTCTTCATAAATAAGAGGAATCATGGATGTCATCTCTGGCGGGTCATAATCAACCATGTTTAATAGGAAAAGGAAGGCGTTCTTTCAGTGCAGTCCATCATGTGTCTGGACAACCTCAAGAACTTAAGACTGATCCCATTATTTTTTCAGACGAGGACTACCTCGTAGGGTTAGTGTTGCCTCATCACGACGCCTTAGTTATAACTGCACAGGTGGGCACCATGGACTTAAAACGAATCCTCATATATAATGGAAGTTAAGTCGATGTACTTTACAGCCATGCGTATAATCGACTGGACTTAGGTGTGGGTAAAAAGCTATAGATCTGCAATGAGTCTCCTTTTTATGGCTTCGTCAACAACCCAGTCTGAACTGTAGGGATAATTGAGTTGTCGATGATCTTCGGCTTAGCTCCAAAGCGATTTTCCATCACGATAAAATTCAATGTAGTTGAGATGGAAAATAATTATAATGCCATCTTGGGAAGGACAACCCTATTAGCACTGAGAGCAGTTAAATCTATACCTCATTAGAAGATAAAGTTCTTTACTAAAAAGGGCATCGACGAGGTGATTGGAGATTAGGACCTCTTTTGACGATGTTATCTTCAGATTTTTGAGGCGGCTTCCGTAGAGGTTAGTAAGTAAAAAGCAACCCTGAAGATTAAGCTGTTGGTTTGCAAAAATATGGCATACATACAATCAAATTGTAATAGTGCAACAGAAGCAAGCAAAAAATAGATTTTAAAATTTTTACAAACCAATAATCAGGATCTTTCTTGTGCGACTATTATTAATTGAGAAATGATGAAAGATTTATACCTTTATAGAACCAATATTTCACAGGTACAAGTTCAGCTCCCTGTCATCTTTTGCGTTTTTCTTCAAATTCACCGATTAGATTTCACGGATCAATGTTAGCTCCCCAAGTGTGAAGTCTCTAGAGGTAATCCACCAAGAGATGTATGAATTAAAAAAGTGAATTTTGATTTCTCTAAACCATGGGTGGCTAGTCCTAATTCTTTCTCTCTTTCTCTCTTTCTCTAACTTCTTAGATGTAGAGAATTATCAAGTGAGTCATTAATTTAATCCATAATAAGACTTCTCTTATTTATAGATATGGTCAACTCTCCTAAACTATTTAGGATTAATGTTTTAATTTAATTTTCTAATATAATTAAGAACTAAATTAATTATTATAATAATTACAATTCCTAAACGATTTAGGAACTTAATCAACATTTCAGATAAAATAGATTTCAATGTTTGATTGTAAAATAACATTTCAATGAATAGTTACTGTATAATTCAATTCTTCTACCACTCAATATTTCAATTAAATATAAGATATAAAATTACTATCAAGTTGATGAGTAGGTTTTATATCTATGAATTTGATATTTCTAACTTTGGATTATTTGTATTTCTTGAGTATTCTAGTTACTTTTCATGTGTTTTTATGCTTTGTTACAGGAAATGACATGTTGATAGAAATGGGCCAAGTAAGAAAGAACTAACAAGTTGAGGACTGAAGACCTGACGTGGTCGCACCAGGATTGTTCATGGTAGGGGCGCGAGCACGCCGTATCAATGTTAAGGCTGGAAGATTGTCTTTCGAAATGGCGCGGGGGCGCCAGTAACAAGCTAGGAGGTAGTGCGGCCACGCCACTATGGAGATTTTGCTGAACGGAAAGCTTTATTTTGCAGATGTAGTGTAGGGAAATGAATCATTATTGATTTAGGATTATTGTGAGTGAGCTAGTGTTATGTTAGGCTATAAATACAATTCATGTAAACCTAGTTAGAGGGACTTCTTCTATTTGCCTCTAGTTTGGCATATGATTTTATTTTTTAGATTTGGAGCAGAATTGAAGGCAGGTTAGGCTAAATACTTTTATTCAGTTATAAGGGATGTTGAACCTTGTTCATAATTTGTGATTTAATTAAGTTATTGATATTTATTCCTTCATACGTGACATTTATTCTTGATAATCTGATTTAATTGTTTGAATGGTAATTGATTTGATTGATTTGATAAGGGCCCGTTGAATCGATTCGATTATTATCATCTTCTAGATTAAGGTATAGTATTAACCAAACGATATTGTATCTGATCATAATTAGTGATTAGTAATACATGATTGTGGTCAACCTTTTGAGTATTATTATGGTTATTAAGAAGGCAAGTTAAATAATCTACGATTGTGTGATTTTTACTTGAAATAATTTAATTCCCAAATTCTTAGTACTGTTGTTATATTAAATCTAAAATGATAGTTCTAGGTTGCATGATAGTTAGGGTCTAGTGAGGGCGATTTTCACATTAAATTTAAAACCTAAGAAGAATTTCGGGTAATTTATGATTGTGGTTGCCCGGGGCTATTAATTTCATTGAAGGATGAATATTGATTAACTTAGTTTTACTATTGTTATGAAAATGTGATATTGAACCAAAGAACTGGAGTTTTAGTTTATTGTTTTTTTTATTAATTGTTTTATGTTAATATCATTAGTATTCTCAATTTAAAACTTCCCTTTTAATTATTTGCTGCTATTTAATGTGAAAAGTATGGGAATAGAAGGTAAATATAACAGTTCTCATGGGTTCGACTCTTGCTTGCTACTATACTAAATTTTGTGTCTATAAAGTCAAAGTAAGGATTAATTTTAGAGTGTTAACAACAACATCCCACAAGTCTTATTTTATTTGATCATATACATTTCAATTCACAAATGTATAAGTCTAATGTAAATTAGAAACTTGTTTCTAATTTTCATTCTGCATTGGCCAAAGATTTCTTTGTTGTCATTTATCAAATTACATAGAACATTCTCTTCTTTTACTGAAAGTAGTAGATCATTTGTTGACCATTCACTTATCTCTATGCACAACTTATTATACCCGAACATATCCTTTGTTATACCCAAAGAGTCTTAAGGAATAATCCATACACAAGGTACTGTGATGATATAAAGTCTAAGGATCACATGTACTACTATCACTAAAAGAACTCCTATTGATAGGAAAGTAAAACTTCATTAGGTGTTCCTTAAGCGAGTCACACTCAATGAACTTATTCTCTAATAAACACCTATATACTTGTTTTAGTGTCTCTGCACAAATGATTATAAGGTCAATCATCATTCTCATAAAAGCAAACATAGTATGTACTAATTTATCCTGATTCACTAATCCCCATTTTAGTGATCCCAGGATTAGGAACATTTTAATTTTGAGCTATCTTGAATTTAGATCTTATTAGCATAATTAACATTATGATTCTAAAAGCATTGCTCAAAACTATATGTTTATTCATATAATTAATTCAGTCAATTAATCATGAATAAAGTAATAACTTGATACTTTTATTAATAAATCAAATAAGATTATAAAGTACATGCATATTACATCAAATGTGATTGACTTGAGGGCATACTACTTTCAATCTCCCACTTGCACTAAAGTTAATCATCATTTGGTAATACCATATCATTCTTCTCTAAGTGGCATACGAATTGCTTAGTAAATGCTTTAGTTAATGGATTTGTATTGTTGTACTGATTATACTATCTCTATGGTGTTCATTTCCTCTTTCAATGATTCCTTTAAACATACGGAAGTATTGCAACACATGTTTAAAATTCTGATGAGACCGAGGTTCCTTAGCAAATTAAACTCCTTTAATGTTAGGAATCATTATAAGGTTTGTAATAAACTTATTAAACCAAACAATCTCTTTGCAGCTTCACTTATAGTTATTTACTACGTCTATCACTAGATCAACAACTCTTTGCTATTTGAAACCTTTCTAACTCTCTACGCCACCGTTCAAGGTAATCATATAATCTAAAATGGATTTGTTGTTGTCTCGATCAGTCTGAAAAACTTGATTCTGTTAAGCCCTCTAGTTTTAATTAGACCAACCATTAGAAACTCTTTTCAAATATTCTTCTCCAGGATTGAACTGATATCTGTTTATCATACATAAGTAATATCAGGTCTTGTACATATCATCAAATCAATCTACGTTCCTTGGGTTAAGTCGAGTATCATTTACGATCTATCTCTATAGACCTTTATCCTGAATAGAATACTAGGATGCTTTTCCCAAGTCTTTAATGGAGAAATTTTTAGACAACCACATCTTTACTGATTGTAGCATCGGTATGTCATTCCTTATCAGTAGTATATCACCGCATAATACTAGGAATGTCATAGTGCTCTCAACAACCTTTTTTGTACACACTCGATTCATCCACGTTTTTTATAAAATCAAACTCTTTTGATTATCTCATCAAAATGTTCCATCTTTAAGAAGTTTGCTTCAATCCATAATTGAATCGTTGTAGTTTACATATTTGATTTACTCCATCTCTATAGAGATAAATCCCATTGGTTGTATCATACATACATCATCTTTGAATAGTAAGATGCAATTGCAAGTAAAATCCAAATGAATATAAGCATTTTTATTAGTAAAAAAATTCATCATAGTCAACTCCTTGATCTTGTTTGAAACCTTTTGCCACTAGTCAGGTCTTATAATTTTGTACCTTGCCATGTGCTTAAAGTCTTTCTCTAAAGACTCATTTCATATTTTATGGTCAACAACAATTTCTCTTGAGTCTCTACTACTCATACCCCATCGCATATAACTGGATCATCATCCACTATGATGCGTACCTCATCATCATCATTTATGATGAATTTATACCTTTTAGGTATCTTCAGTACTAAACCAAATTTATGACTTGATTATGGTATAATAGGTTTATTTACTTGTAAAAATTCCTTCACTTGATCTGTAGTATTTTGTAATTCTTGAACTTCTTCAAGATCTATCGTACTCCCACTAAGCCCTTCAATGATAAACTCCTTTTTTCCTAGAAGGTAGCGTATTTCGACAAACACCTATTAATTAGTCTGATTATAGAAGTAATACCCTAAACTTTCTTTAAGATATTTCAAAAGTTTACACTTGTCAGATCTTGTCCCAATCTTATCTTTTTCAAACCATTTGACATAAGTTGGACAATCCAAATCTTAACATATTAAACACTTGGTTCCTCTCTATCTATGACTCATATGAAGTCTTAGAGATAGAATTTGAAGGTATCTTATTTAGTAAATATGCAGCCGTTTCTAGGGCATAACCCTAGAAGGATTCTAGAAGATTGGAAAAACTCATCATTGATCATCACCATGTCTATTGTGAGAGAATATCATTTCGTTGGAGATGATCTGGAAACTTACTGCTTAAGTATTCCCTTCTCGATCTAATCGAAAAACCTTACTACTTTTGGTCGTTTGTTTCTATACTTCACTTCTAAATTCTTTGAACATTTCTTACGATTTGAATTTTTTATTTCATCAAATTAAAATCTAGAATTATCAGTGAAAGTAATGAATGAATACCATTCTCTTGCATTTGTTGTCATAGGTCCCAAACACAACTGTGTGTACCAACTCTAACAACTCTGCAACTCTCTCTCTCTCTATGTCCACTAAATTGAGATTTAGTCATATTGTCCATGATATATGATTCACAAGTAGTATTCGATTTATAATCAAAAGGCTCTAAAGGCCCATCTGTATGCAACTTGTCTATTCTTGTTTCATTAATATGACTTGAGTATTCAGTGCAATATAAAGTTATGATTCATATTACTTCTTTGCCTTTAGTTTGTTCAATTTGAAACATTTTTTATGTAAGTCAATATGCAAAGTTCATCAAGTAATCAACCAGTTTTAAACAAAATATTATCGTTATAACTAGAACAATGATTGTTCTTTATTATAACGTCTCAACCTTCCTTGTTTGCACATGGAACATACATAATGTTTCTAATAAGAACTAAAACATAGTAACAACTTACTAAGTTAATAGATTTTCCTATAGGCAATGCTAAACTTTAAATTTCTATGGCTAATGTAACAACATTTGCCACATTTTTCAAGCACATAATTACTTTTCCTTTGTTTAGCCTTCTACTTTTGCTTAGTCTCTATAATGACTTGCATATTTAAGACCACTAGCTAATATCTAATACCCAAGTATAAATTGACTTATAGAAAGTTTTATTTCATTATGAACAAATCTATATTTGTAGTAGAAACTTCACTAAGCCTATTTTTTATACTTAACCACTACAAGATACTCCTTGCAGTCCCTCTTCCAGTATCCCAGCTTATCGCAATGAAATCAAAATTCTTTTTCATCGGGATCACCTTTATTTATGTCATTTATTTAGTGTTTATCTTTTGCCTTATATCCTTTCTAACTCCTCAGAAACACCTTTGGCCATCTTCCTCTACTTAGAAGATTTATCTACTAATAAGACTTAGTCTTTCTTAGAAGAAAAGTGACTCTCAACAGTCTTCAACATGTTAAGCAAATTAGGTAAACTTACGTCTAACTTATTAATGTTGAAGTTCATAACAATTATGAAAGGGAGTCAGTGAGTGACTGCAAGATCGAATCTTGACTCAACTCTCTATCCTTGACAAAACCTAGTTATCCCAATTGAACAATCTAATTGATCATCTTTAGGACATGTGTCTTTATTGTAATGTCATTGGTTATTATAGATTGGAAGAGCTACTTAGATATCTTATATATAATTAACCTATTTTGCTCACCATACAACTCATGAAGATGTAGTAGTATAGTAGGTGCATACATTTTCTTGTGTTGACGCTGTAACCTGATACTTATTGAAACAAGCATAATGCATTGAGCCACAGTTGCATTATCTTGCCACTTCATAAATAGCAATCTCTTCCTCAGAAGTATTGTCTGCAACCTTTGTAGTGATAGACAAATTAAGGACATTTGCTAGCTTTTCAGTATTGAAAACCATTCTCAAATTTGTTTAACCAATTCAAACAATTCGACTCAATTAAATTATTAACATCTAATATGCTATGCATTGTTAGTGAATTAAACATAACAATATTCTTTAAGTGAATTAATAACAACATTAACATGCATTCATTTTATTAATCACTAAGTTAATTAGGTTTTTAAAAAAATGGTATTTCCCACTATTTTCATCAAACTATATTACATTTCATATATAGTTCGACAAATTTAGTTAAATATCCACTAGTGAGAATAAGGATACTATTTCAAATGTATATAGCCTTGTGTGATACAACAACTATATATAAATAAATAGGTAGACAACTTTTTATCAATTACATCAACATGTAACTCATTGTATTTTACCTCTTGAATTATTATGATTATATGCGACACATTCAAAATAAAATTATTCAAGTTAAGTCAAACCTACCATTTCCATATAAGTGAAGAAA